>KK119318.1:207798-326653 GCA_000611955.2 Stegodyphus mimosarum | reverse complement strand
CACCAACTTCCCGAAAGGACTTCGGCTGTCCATGTATTTAGAGTGCTATCATGCTGCAAACTATACATTTGCAAGCATCCATGCATTCTCCAGGATTCGAACACGGGCCCTTCGGTTCCGCAGTAGGCTTCCCTAACCACTACTATCTGGGCAGCTGAAATATAAAAGTAATCATATATAATAGAATACAAATATTTATAATAAATAATGAACAAAATAATTACTATTTTTGATCATTCAAATTACTTTAAATATTAGTTCCCATCATATAGAAGTTGAAATAATGAGTTATTACATAAAATTGAAAAATAATACATATGTGATTAAATAATGTTTAAAAAATTTTGTTGACACTTTTTGCAGAATAGATTCACAAATTACTTTCCAAACAGTTAAGCGGTTATAATGCATAAAATAACAATATAAATAATTTAATGGAGGAAACACAAACTAATCAGTTACAACCTCAGTTGCTCTACTAATATTTTCTTTGCCAATACGAATGCTTCTGGAATAAGTGGTGGCATTCCCTTTTCTTCCAATAAGAGCAGAAAACACAGAGTAACATAAAATTATCTGTTTAATTTATCTAAAAAACAGGTTTAATAACTTACTGGTTAATTTTACTTCTTATTAAACGAGAATTGTTGTGTTTCATGCTTTCGCAATATTCTTATAAACATTTCATTACACAGCATCATTTCTTCAAATTAATTAATGAGGAGGCATTTAGGGTGGTCACGTTTTTAACTCGGATAACACACAGAAGCTAATTTTAGAAGCAAAATTTAGAAATAAATACGTATACTTTGCCAAAGAAAAGTATGCATTACCATATATTTAAACACCTATTTCAAAGCCCATTATTAACGAAAGTCATCTGCTGGGTAGATATTTTATAGTCCCCTAACTTTATGCGCAATAAATTAAAATTACTTCTTTTTGCTTGCAGTATACTGAATTCTTTATTTTATAAAATATATGTTTTCTGTAAAAATTGCAATTACAATTAAAAAAAAAAGAAAGACTGATTTAAAATTCAGTGGAAGTGAGTGATTTTCGAATTCGCTCTTCCAATGTTATTTTTCCATTTCAGTTAAGTGAGTTTCTACAATATAAATGAAAGAAAAATTATAGCATTCATCTGACGGTTAGATCGCATTTACCCCTCTGTGTAAAATTTCTAAAGTAACACAACAAAGAGTGTTTACACATTCTTGAAACGACTTTCATTTTCTCCATCAAATTAAATGTTAATTTAAAAATTCAAATATGACTGGTATCAAGTTGGAATAAGATTTAATTATCGTCTGCAGCATTAAAACTATTCTTTTCTTTAAAATGTCACTGAAAAATAAACAATGGATCGAAGGCTATATTTTTGCGCTGTTCGAAGAGAAACACAGTTATTTAATTATTAAGAAAAGATGCGAAAATCGTTGTTTTAATCTTCTGCACGTAAAATGAGTGACATAATTAATATGAAAGGAAAGAAACTTCAAAGTTTACATCTGACTGGAAAAAAGGTAAAACATGCATACCCAACAAAGGTACGCATACTTCTTATTAATCTAAAATTCGCATCTCATGTTTTAAAGGAAATTCCAGCTCCCCAAATAGCTTTGCAAAACCTTTAAATATCTCTGTAGAAGCTGTGAAAAAAAATTATAAAATCTTATTTAAAGCTAATCGCATGTAACGCCGAAACATGTTCCTCAGCGTAAGACAATCCGCAGATTGCTGCAAGAAAATTATTTGGCAGGTGAAAAATGGAAATATATACTTATAATTAAACGAGGCTTGAATATACTTGTCTGATTGCAATAGAAAAAGATTGATTTACTACCGAAAAAGAGGATAAAAAGACTCAATACGTTGTTTTACAGAAAACAAGGAAATTTTTTTTACAGGTTTTATGGTTATTATGGTTTTTTGGATTCTCTTATAAAGTAAAACTTAAAATAAGGAAAGCAGAAGAAAATGTCAAAATTAATTCGGGTTACTATCGGAAATATGTTTTAATACCTCGTTTTAAAGAACTGTAGAGTCATTAGGTTATTTGGAAGCAGGAGATGTGAAAAATGAGCAATGCCCTGGCCAGGACTCGAACCACGGACCTCTCGAATACGCGGCGAGCGTGCTGACCACTACACCACGAAGGCATGCCAAGAAGGCGGGGGAAATACCTTATAGAAGAAATTCCATCTCTTTCACCGTGTTAAGTTCCATCAGGGTAAGGCTCCAAGCCATACACCTAAATCTACTGCTGTATTTTTTGAAAAATTAAAAATGATCCTTTTAAATGCATTCCATCCAAGTCCTCTGGGATGGATAGGAAAACTCCTGTGGATTACTGAGCATTTGGACTTTTGAAATAAGCTCCTTATAATCGGCATCTTCAAACATTGGATGGACTCTGGAATGATACTTCAACAAAAGGGCTATCAGAATGAATATATTAGAAAATAAAATTCTAAGGTTTGTTTATATATAAATCGTTGTGAAGTCTTTACAAAAATGCGTGAACACCCTCTGTATTTATTCTCAAAATTAAGGAAAATATTTGAAGAGTGTTTAAACATTTCCGGCTTTTAATTATTTTAAACGAAATATTCGTTATTACTTTTTAAGTGACAGACTAAACCCAAATACATGCTACAGACGTTATGACAGGCGTAATATTTTTCACCATCCTTCTAATAATAACCGCAGTTCTTCCAACAATATAACTTAAATAAGATATGAAACCATTGGGGCTTTCCAAACTCTTTCCAACTCTTTCCAAATAATTTTTTCAAATTTTTCAACTCTTTCCAAATAAATTACGTTTTGGGCAATACTTCACATTCTTGAAAATATTTTCCTATAATACTTCACTAAATCTTTCTCATTTCAAGTTACATCACTTGCAAACAAATGAGTCTCTAGATAAAATAAGCAATTAATTTTTGTGACTAGTGTTAAATTAAGCGTAACGAAATGTATTTTAAACATAAAGGGAATTCAAGAATTAGTTTGTAGTTAAATGTAATAGAAGTATCTTAATTCAGCAAGTGTAAACATGTAACACGGGGGAAAAAGTTTTTATTTCTTTTCTTTTTTGGAAAGGGAAAAGGAGGAAAAAATCACCCTGATTAATTATGTTACTTTCATCGTGAATTTAAAAAAGGAAAGTGCTTTTGCAATTTTCTTAACACATACTAATAGAAACGTTCTCCTGAATGCTATTAAGTAACCAGCTAAATTTTTTGTGCTGAATATTTTTAAAAGTAGTAAATGGACGCGAAGATTTAAATAACAGTGTTGTTAAATACCCAATAAAACAAAGATGTTAAATGCCTAATGAATTTACTTAAGACCCAGGACTTTAACTTAAGCATATAAAGTATAAATTAATGATTTATTTAAAACCTTTAGGTTGGCATGTGGGACTCTTAAATTTTGTTTTATTTTGTCTTTTAATAGAATATTGATATTAAAAATAACAAAACAATAAACTTAATTGAAAACTTAATATTAAAGAAAAGCTTGTAAGTACTTATGTCTGTCCCCTTTTCATCTAACTTAGAACCATAGAAAAAAATTTAAATTAATTTTTCGAAGAGCCATCTTTTTCTCCCAGTAAGAGGAATATACATACATGCATTCAGATTCTTTATCATTTAATTGCTTTTAAGTAATAAATACTGGTAACATTTAGGTGTATAAATTTGAAAAGTGACTTGGACGGACATGGGATTCGAACCAATGATGAAAAAAAAAGAGGGGGGAGATAAGGGGGAAAAAGAAAAAGTCTGAAAAGTTTCAGATCTTATCGGTCGCCGAAAGGGTTTGTTAAATTATTTTACGCCCTCATTGAGCTCACAGTCTACAAGTTTGCTCTTGCACTCGCATCTACTAACCCTTTTTTTGTCTTTTTAGTTTTAATATTAAGCAGCGTTTTCTGCGTCCTTATAAGCCACATGCAATTCAAAAACAAAATCATAAAACTTTTAAAACCTGCATAACAGCATATGTTTAGAATTCTCGCTGCATGGTGTTGGAGTATATTTTTGTATTTTTTGTCTTTTCTTAGTTCATCATATCGTATTCAGTTTCCTGAGTAAGACGGCTAATAAAAATCTTTTCTTGTCCTTTTTATTGTTAACTCTTTTGCTTCTTAACTTTATTTGTTAAATATCACATTCTTGGCACTTGTGCTACATAAAGTTAAATTCAACAGCAAAATCACAAAATATTTAACAACAGCATATCTTTAGAATTGCCGATAGTGGTCACCATGCACATTTGTATATTATTCGCTACATTATTTCATTGAAAGCTGGCTGCTCGCTCGATCAGCCGCCTAAAATAGTTATCATATAAAAAACAGTATACAAAGATTTTAATGAGTCCAGCAAGTATAATTTCATAAAAATATTAAATATTTGTAACTAAACATCTCATGACTTTAATATACGTTTTTTAAATCAATCACATTAAAAAATATTCGTAAGAACTGTGTTTATTGCTTTTGTATCGCTTAGTTTGTTACTCAAAAACATTGCAGATTAAATTTAAAAGCATTTTAGGGTTTAATGAGTGGCAATACACTGGTGCTTGAAAGATAAAAGTATTTTATGCTGGTCTCGCCAAAAAATTGCTTTGATAGAGCCGAGTTCCTTTATTAAAATTGAAATCAAAATATCTTACATTTTACGGAATGGTGTAAAGCAGAAAATTTAGTTACCGTTCGAAATAAAAAAATATAATTAGTTTAATTCAAATTAAATTAAGATTAAGAACTATTTCATATAGTGTTTAGTACAACCGTATCAATATAAGTGAATTTAACTATTCGAACAACTCGCCAGAGAAACTTCGAATTAAATGCCATATTTAACTACTTCAGTATTAATTTACTTTCTCGTTTTTTTAAGATCTCTGGAACAAATAAGAATTTAACAAAATTATATTAAAGGAAAGAGTAAGAATAAATTTCTGTATATGTAAAACAACACATGTAAACTTATAAGGACGCAGAAAACGCTGCTTAATATTAAAACTAAAAAAACAAAAAAAAAAGGGGGGGTTAGTAGTTGCGAGTGCAAGAGCAAACTTGTAGACTGTGAGCTCAACGAGGGCGTAAAATAATTTAACAAACCCCTTCGGCGACCGATAAGATCTGAATTTTTTCAGACTTTTTCTTTTCACCCCTTATCTCCCTCCTCTTTTTTTTTCATCATAGTCTCGAAACCCATGCCCGTCCAAGTCACTTTTCAAATTTATACACCTAAATATCTGAATGCATGTATGTATATTCCTCTTACTGGGGGAAAAAGATGGCTCTTAGAGAAATTAATTTAAATTTCATTCTATGATTCTAAGTTAGATGAAAAGAGGACAGACATAAGCACTTACAAGCTTTCCATAATCAATGCCTAGGAATCACCTACTAAATATCTAAAAAAATCTGATGTATACACCACATGACTTCCTTATACGGAATGTTATATTACGCGTATTTGCCTTAAGGTAATATTAAGCTCATGAACTTAAGGAGTTGATAGTTATATATCTGTTGATAGTTGATAGTCATAATATCTGTAGTGAGAAGAAAGATTGGAGGGGATGCTGATTATAGGTCAGTTACAGGCTGGTCCTGCTCCCGAGATGTCCGAGATCGTTTCCGTTGTCCTCTTGTTTCAGGAACTTTCCGTCTATCGCGCAAGATGGAGTGAGTGGGTTAATTTCCACAATATTCTAGCTCGAGTCGCTAGATGAAACGAATTGCACCTAAAACTTTGTTTTGCTACGCAGCCTTGGATGAACTACGCTCGATGCCAAAACGGACGAGAATGGGATCCCCGTCCATTCAGTTTGCCGTTTGACTTGGCCAGACCGTGCACATCGCATACTCCACTCAGCTAAATAAGGGTTTCGAAAAAACGATTCGTCCACCTTCCTGGCTTTTCCCGTCCTCTCTTCTACTCGTAGAGTATTTTTGATCATCCCATCCGTTTTCTGTCACCTGACACCTACTGTTCATGTGCTTCTTCTACTTTTCTCTCTCTTCTCTTCAGCGACCGCAATAGGGGAATTTATTCGTCGCTGGGTTCTGTAACTTTTTCCTAACAAAGAAACGCGCTTAGTCACGGCCGCTTTCCGATGGCCCAAATTGCCTCTAAAGCAGTTTCCATAATCAATGCCTAGAAATCACCTACTACAAATCTAAAAAATCTGATGTATACACGACATGACTTCCTTGTACGGAATGTCATATTATGCGTATTTTTTTCCTGCATTTCGTTTAAATTTATTTCCTCCAATTTCTTTAGAGATATATTTCTCATTCAATTAATTCAGTTCTCATTTCGAGATAAGGCAAAAATACCTGAAACCTTAAAATATCTTTATTAAAAATTGAGAAATATAAAACATTAATACAGTTAAAGCAATTTAAAGATTAATTTTTTCAATTACAGTTAAGACTTTCTACGCAAAATCAAGCAATTCGGCCAGCGGGCAAGAAGGCAGATATTTCGGTGCACAAAACTATTTTTTTTAATTTTTAAAAAATTTACTTTTGCCTCACTCCGCAAAAAGACACCGAAGGCATAGAAACTGCCTTAAATTGTTGTGGACGCTATGCTGAGTCAATATATGGGATAATTTAATAACTTAAATGATAATTCCAGAATGGATTAAGCATGATTTAATTCACAATATTAAAAGAAGACGTTATCTTTATTGATTCGAAGCTTAGTTTCTCTCTATTTTCAACAAATCCACTATTCTGCTAAGATTCAAATGTAAACAAATATGGCTGCTGTGGTAAAAAATTAGGCTTAGCCGCACTTAAACAACTTTTAAATTGTTGATAATTCTATAACTATTGCTTGGAAGTTAACTAAACGCATAAAAACCTTAACCGGAAAATAAGAACAACATAATTCAATCCTTTTTAAAGAAAAAAATGCACAATTCACCAACATATAAGAATAAAAACAATGAGTTCAATGAGCCGCGTAACAGAGTGGATACATATATATATGTGGGATTCCTACGTTCTACAGTCACCAGAGAGCATCACCTGTGCACCAGCAGCGAGAGCGAGGTGGAGACGAGGATGTCAAGTGAAACGCGCGAAGGTGATTACAATGATAGCGAGCGCGGGTAGGTGCCGACTGGCTATTTAAAAGAACAACTGATGCAGAACTGTGTGTGTACCCAACAAGCGCAAGAAGGAGCTACGGCACTGTTACCTAATTCAATCTCTATACCTTTTTCTTTATATCATTAAATGTTTCTGTGGTGTGGAAGTATTAATTACTAAAGGATGTCACCTTCAACTTCCGCCCAGAGAACAACTGGAGGCCTAAGTCCGCGATTCGACAAAGAAACAAGCAAGGTAGATGATTATTTTGTTTCAATTTACTATTGTAACTATGAGTGTATTAAATAATATCAGAAAACAAGATTTGAAAATAATCCCAGAAGAATTAGGCTTGACAGTGCCGGCTGAAGCTAAAGTATTCGAAATCAAAAGTATTATTGAGAATACTAGTATTTATAAAACTGACCCTGAATTTGTTCGCGGAAATTTTAAAACTGTTGCAGAGGATCAAAAGAACAAAGAGACTGAATAACAGTCAAAATTAGAGCACGAAACACTTAAGTTAGCTCAGCTTGAGATGGAAGAACAGTCATAACTAGAGCGCGAAAAAATTAAGTTTAGCTCAACTTGAGAAGCTACAAAACTTGAGATCCAGCTACAAAAACTGAAGTTACAATTGGCTGGTGAAAATGTCAATCGCGCTGTGTTTACAGATTCTGAACCGGCATCGCGAAGTTTAGAAAATATTGTTACGAAAAATTCGGCGGTTGCGCCTGTATGTAAGCTTTCCGGAATAGCACTAGGGTTGCCATAAAAATAAAGTATGGTAGGATTGCCAGATTGGCGACTTTATCACCCATTTGGCGACCAAATTGGCGATATCCCATGGTCCAATCGGGAAGCTTCTAGAATAATTTCCTGTCGAGATATTTCTCGAAACGTGTGGAACATAAAAAAAAGCTATATAAACCCTTGCGTTTCTGAGAGTTGTTGTTGCGAGAGTTGCGAATTAATTGTGAATAAGTGAACTGACTCGTATGCGCGTTGCACATGGGGAAAACCATGAAAGCGCCCACGTTGCCAGCTCGTTTGCGGGATTCGAAATTCGGGCGAAACTACCACTGTTCAGTGACTTTACCGCTCGGCCGTTGGTGGGCTCCTTCTTAAGTAAACTTCAAATTAAGCACAGAAATAAAGGGAGATAGAAGGGGGTGGCGAACAAAACTATTAATGATTTAAAATAGTCACTATAAAATTAAATTGGCATGAAAAACGGACGTACTTCTCAGCACTGTCATGTAGTTCGAGAATTGCATTCATGTTAACCATATTTTGAGGTGCTGAAAAAAAGTTTTCACTTTATTTTATAATTCAGACATGTATTAAACAGAACTCCTTAGTTTCGTGTAATAACTGAAGTAAATAATAAATATTTCGAGAAATTATGACATTTGTTCCTCTTTTGATGTTGATCTGCAAAAAGCGAATTATTCTGTTTTAAGTAATTTATTTACAGTTTATATCATCAGTCTTGAATGAATACATCTTCAGTCTTGAATCTTTAAAAACGCATCCTTTTTATCACATTTTAACGATGGTATTTGTCTGATCAGCTCCATTGTAAAAGGAAAAATTCCCCCTTCGAATGCCAGAAAGAATCTATTATATTCCTGAAAAATTTCCTCTGGAATCTGAGAAGTGGTAGACCTGAACAATTTCAACAACTTGTATAGTTTGACCGCGTTAAACGCAACCTTGGCTGGCATTCTACCAAAACATTTAAGATCGTCCAGAAGGGAAATTAATTACGTGACTCATATGAGAGTTCATATGAGCATACGAGAGTGATATGAGAGATATGAGGTATATTCGTGACGCATATGGGAGTTCATTATGAGAGCATATAGAGAGGCAGTCATATGAGAGTTCGCTTTTCTCCGGAGAGAAGGAATTTACTGCCGAAAAAAAGAAAGTCCAAGTGTCATGGGGTGACCTTGTCATCAATTGAATTTCTCACCTTTATTTTGTATTCGCAGAAATAAACGCAGAAATTCAATTAGCGGATATATTACTTCTGTAGTTAAAGAAGGAAAAAAATATCAACCTCCTTTGAGTGTGGTTCCTTCTGATCATAGTTTATTTGACGTGACATTTGCCAATATTGTAATGTTTAAGGCAAGAATTATTTTCGTTCTTTTTTTCTAAAATAAATCCCCCCACCCATCCATTTAAACTACGTATAATAATATATATTTTAGCCCAAAAAATACAACAATTATTTATTACAATAAAATTATTATAATGAATTAAATAACTATAATAGCAATTTACTAGTGTCCGGTTATTATAACTATTTATTAAGAAATTCCTTTTTTTCAGTGTATTTTAATCTACATATATTTTAGTTCAAATACAAAAAGATATATCTTAATTATTTGTATTATTATACTAATTACTTATTACCGTAAAATTATTATGATTAAAAATACTAATTATTTATTACTCTAAAACTATTATAATTAATTATGATAATCATTACATTAGAATTCATTCATTGTAATGAAAATTGAATAATGAAATGTAATAACTAAATTACAACAACAATTATTATGCACAAATAATTATTTATTACACTTTATCATAAAATTATGTATATATAGCAAAATTAAGCTTTGAAAATACTCATATTTTTACCAATACATAAATAAGCATATTGTTGCGAAAAATTTGGCGGTTGCTCCTGTATGTAAGCTTTCCGGCATAGCACTAGGGTTGCCATAAAATAAAGTATGGTAGAATTGCCAGATTAGCGACTTTATCGCCCATTTGGCGACCAAATTGGCGATATCCCATGGTCCAATCGGGAAGCTTCTAGAATAATTTCCTGTCGAGATATTTCTGGAAACGTGTGGAACATAAAGAAAAGCTATATAAACCCTTGCGTTTCTGAGAGTTGTTGTTGCGAGAGTTGCGAATTAATTGTGAAGTTGTTGTGAAAGATTGCTAGAGTGTGATTAAGTGTGAGGTTGTGAGAATAGCTGCTCACTGCGAGTGCTAAGCTACGCGAGAGTTCTGTGAACGGAAAGCGATCGAGATAGTGCTTTGCCGTGAAGCTACCTTTACAGTGTAGCTTGACAGTGTATTGGTGATTGTTCCACGGTGTTTATTATAAGTTTAGTGTTGCCGTGAAGCTACCTTTACAGTTACAGCTTGAAGCTGTGTTGCTGATTGTTTGAGCGTATTTATTGTAGATAATTTTGGAACTGTGCTGTAAATAGTGATTCCTGTAAATAAATTGTGCTTTTTATTGTTCTGCATCGTGTTTTCATCGGATACTCTCAAATCTACGAACCCGTAAAACGCAACAATATCATCAAAAGCGTTATACCACTAACTATAGCTGTCCCTCAGAGACCGGAAGCTCTGCATTTGTTTTTTCAATCGCTTGAAAAAGCTTTTACTACTAAAAGCGTCCCATTTGAGTTAAAATCAGAAGTGTTGATTAATTTATTAGGTGATAAATGTAATCATGTTTTAACGTATGCTTCTGAACAGGAAATCGCGGATTATGAGAAATAAAAAGCAGTAATCTTGATGGAATTTCAGGCGACACCGCGTGAATGTTTAAATTATTTTAAAAATGCTCAGACACTAATCTGAGTCTCATGTTCAGTTCTTGCCTCGACTCAGTGCAACTTTCGATTATTATTGAAGGTTAAGAGAAGTAGATTATTTTAAGAAATTGTGTGAACTCATTGTATCGGTTTAGTCGTATGAAACGCTCGATTATAAAAGAAAAGAACACATTAGTATTCGGAAGGGTTAAAGTTGGTTCCCATCTAATCAATTGGAGAGGGAATGTGATTTATATTACTCATACAGGGGTAAGTCCTTAGCTGATATCGGTTAACACGGGAATCAAAACTCCAAAAAATAAAAGGTTTAATTTTTCCAAAAACAATCTTAAAAAAGCACAGGGCAATTCGAAGGATTCAGGGTGCAAAGTCGTAAATCAAAGCAATAGTAAATAATTTCGTACTTGCTATGTATGCGGGAGTAAAGGTGAATGAAAAACTGTCCTAACCGAAGAAAATTCATCTCAAAAAAAGGTGCTCGGGTTGAAAATTAGATCGGATAATAAAACTAGGCATGAGTTAGAATTTATTGAATTGTTGATTGGTTGTAGGAAAATAAAATGTTTAATAGATTCCTGAAGTGAGTTAATAGTTGTAAAAAAATCTCTTTTTAAGGATAAAATACGGTCGGGATTAATAGAAATCAAAAGTTCCTTTGGTCACGTGATTAAAGCGGAAACGGCTAAGTTTATTTTTCTTTATGCGAAAGCGATAAGCAAATTAAACTAGAGGCAGCAATGGTTTATGAGTTGATAACAGATTGCATTTTCCCGCCATCATGTCTGGAGAAGCTAGGTGGCACCTGCTCTGATCGGGTGATGATTACGCAATTTGGTAATGACTGCGTCTCTTCGAAAAGGAATTTTTCGTCTTTCTGCAGCCATTGAGGGAGAAAGCGAAATAGATTTAACGCACATTACGGACCAAGGGTTACGCAATACTGTTTCCACTCTTCTTAAAGAATATAAATCACGAGAAAAACCGCGTAGTACAAATTTAGAACTGAAAGCAATATTAAAAGATGAAATACCAGTTTCTCAGAGTTCGAGGAGAATTCCTTTTCTGACCAAAAAATTGTTGATGACCAAATAGAGGAATGGTTAAGGGATGGGATTATAAAATTATCTTGTTCAGAATATGCTTTGTCAACTGTTTTGTGTAGAAAAAAATCGGGCAAAATCAGATACAATGTGGTAAGTTTCCACAAACCTTGTCTATAACAAAAACAGAAGTTGTAAAGGAAGGTTCTGAGCCAAAGTGAGGGGAGAAGGTAATCTCCAGTTCATCATTTGTTTGAAATGCGGTTAATCCTAGGCATGATATCTGGATCTTTACCTTTTTTCTATCCAGACGAAGTTTTGAAAGACAACTCTCAGTTATGAAGTTTGTCTGTGAGCCAGAATCCAACAAGGCTCGACATTGTACAAAATTACCTAGTGTGTCATGAACCTTAATTGCAGCAGTGGACAACAAAACTTCCTTGTTTATAGTTCCATTATTCAGAAAATTAGAGTGTATCTGAATAAATTATTACAGACGTTATCTGGGATAGTGTTTTCTGTCATATTTTGAGGAGTAAACACCTTCGCATGAACGGACAATGTATTTCCATTATTATCAGTAGCAGATAAACCAGTATCTCGAGATTTCGTGAAATGAAATAATGAATGATGGTTATTATGACACGTTTTGCATCTACTCAAGCTTTTACAGGCCTTAACATTATGCGCATTAGATAAACAATTAAAACAAAGTTTATTAAATGTCACAAAATTGAATCTCTTGCTAACAGGCAATTTACCGAATTGATCACACTTCCATAAGTAGTGACCTTTCTTACAATAAGAACAATTTTTAGTAGCTTCTAAAGCCAACGGTGTGACTTTAGTACTTATCTTTCTTTCCTTCAAATTGGTTTTACTGTTGTGAAGTGTTCTATTATGTTCCTTTAGAAACGTAAGTAATTCGTTTAATGTTCCTAGTTGATCGCCTTTTAAGGGTCTCTCATACCAAATGCATGTATTTTTATCCAATTTTTCTACAAGTAAATGAGTTATCAATGTGTCACCAAAGCCTCCGACCCTTTGCTCTAGAACATTTAAGGAATGAATGCATTCATTAGTGACGTCAACACGATTCAAAATAGCGTCCGCTGAATCAGAAACATTTGGATGCGCAACAAGCTTCTTAATTAATGAATTCACCATTTCACGTTTATGCGGAAATTTATCTTCGAGAAAATCCCACGCAATTTTGTAATTTGAATCTGAAATAGGTATAGCTTGAATTATTTTCAGAGCTTCAGCCTTACAAGAGCTCTTAAGATATTGAAGCCTTTGAGCGTCTGATAAATTAACATTATTGTGTATTTATCTTAAAAAGATAGCTAAATATAAGCCATTGATCTAAATTTCCATTTAAGGTAGGTAAAGTTAATTTCGGAAGTTTTACTTCTCTAGTATCTGATTTAACACTAACTGAACTAACATTATCAAGGCGAGAACCCTTTCGTTCTAAATCTAAGTAGAGATCACCAAATTGTATTCTGAACTATTTGTTATTCTTCAAGATAGGTATTTACATAAATGTTATCAAAAATGCGTAAAACATCTGCACTTAAAATATTCACTTTCTTTTTAAAAAGTTGGATTTTTGCTTCGTCGGCTTTAGATATCTCAGAATTAATTTTATCTTTCAATTTCGTTAAATTGCCTTCAGCGACTCGTTTCTTTACTAAAAGTGATTTCATATCCATTGTGAAAAATGTAAAATTGACTAACCCTAAATTGATACAGCAGATGCGTTTTTTCAGATGAATCAGCAACAGTTCGTAGCATCAAAATTATTTGATTAATTCGAAAATTGCATATTATCCATCAGGCGATGGCAAATAAATGTTCGTTGCAGAGATTAAAAAACAAAATGAAACACAGGATGCGAAACTTTGTAAACGAATCTGCGAATCGAAAGTAGTAAACATACGGCGTTCGTAGTGTCGTAGCATACGAAATCAAACTTGAGCAAAAGGAATTATTGTTTTCGAAAAACTCATAAATCCTCCGGTGAAACAGCACGAAAAACAATTAATGGTGCAGCGATGCGGATTATGAACTACAAGCAATGGACTGTATAAAATACGATTTTATTCTCAAGCCAAAAGAATTGCGTTGCGAATTCAGCTAAAAATAATCATCTACTCTCGACTCCAAAGTACAAGTAGTCACGTGATTGACATACTAAATCTATTTCGTAGTAGTAGCGTCATCTAGTAACATAAATGTAATGATAATGGCACAAGTAGAAGAGGTTTTAGATCATTTGGGTGAAGCAAAGATTTTTTCGACGTTAGACTTAAAAACTGTTTTTTTTCATACTTCTGTGGAAGAAAACTGCACTAAGTATTTGGCATTCATTACCCATGTAGGTTTGTACGAATTCCTAAAAGCGCCTTTTGCTTTGTGCACGTCGCCGAGTGTGTTCCAAAGATTTATATATAATGTGTTCAGAGATTTAATTTGGAATGACACTGTTGTTACTTACATGGACGATTTAATTATTCCAGCGCAAAACGAGAAAGAAGGTTTAGAAAAGTTAAAAAACGCATTTTAGAAGTAGCCAAAGAGTACGGTTTGGAGATTAATTTTAATAAATGCCAGTTTTTAATAAGAAAAATAGAATTTGTCGTGTATATCATTGAGGATGGTACAATTCGCCCCTCTTCTGAAAAAACAAGGGCTGTTTAAAATTTCCCGGAGCCAAAAAACTTTAAGCAGATTCAGAGCTTCTTGGGTCTGACGGGATATTTTAGGAAATTTAGTGCCAACTATTCGAAGATAGCAAAACCACTAAGTGATCTTCCTCATAACGGAATAGAATTAAAATTTGGGCCTGAGCAAAAAGACGCATTTAACAAATTGAACGAACTTTTATCGACAAGTCCTGTTTTGCATATTTTCAAACAAGGAGCACCGCTAGAATTTCATACAGACGCAATCAGTCGTGGTTTCGGCGCTGTTTTGCTACAAAAGCCTGATGTTGGGCTGTTACACCCCATTTACTAAATGAGTAAAAAACTAGCGTCCAACAAGAGAATTTGTCCAGTTATGAGCTTGAAGGTTTAGCTATACTGGAAGCTTTAAAGAAATTCAGAAATTACTTTTTGGGATCTAACGTCAAAATAATTACCGATTGCGATGCTTTTCAAAAGACTATGTTCAAGAAGGATTTAACTCCTAAAGTGGCGATATGGGCGTTACTTGCAGAAGAATTTGATTATGAAATTGTTCACAGATCTGGGCAGCAAATAAAGCACGTGTTGTTGTTGTTCATGCTCACTTGTCTGACAGAGTCAGCCCAAGCCCACGAGAATTCTCGTGTCAAGGAGCGCTAGATTACGCCTGTCGTTGGCAGTTGCCTTCAGCACCTAACAGGTGACAGTACGGTTTGGCTGAAATCCGCCCCCAAGTTTGATGGAGAGCACCCCGAGGGAACGGGTTCGAAGGTCTCCCACCCCTTTTCCCTTCCACCAAGCCACACGAGAGGACTTTCGGCTCGCCGCATATTTACAGTGCCGCCATGCCGCATCGACACAATGCATTTACAAACATCCATGCTTTCTCGGGTATTCGAACCCGAGCCCTTTGGCACGGCAGTCAGCGACGCTAACCACTATACCGGTAGGGCGGCATGAAGCACGTGGACGCGTTGAGTAGAAACGCAGTCATGATGGTTACGTATTCTCAGGGAGAAGTTACAGCCAAAATTGCAGCTGCTCAAAAAAGTGATGAGCGTCTCCATTTGCTGAAATCTTTAGTCGAGCAAGGACTAAAGGAAGATTTCCTAATGAAGAATGGTATTTTATACAAGTTCGACAGTGGTCGCGAGTTATTTGTGCTACCCGAAATATCTACAACAAGGGACACTTCGCAGTGTCTGAAACGGAAGATCTGCTGAAAATGGAATTTTATATTCCTAACCTTAGAGGACGAATTGAACAATTCATTTCAAATTGTGTATAGTGTATTTTGTGCAACAGAAAACAAGGTAAAGGCGAAGGGTTGCTGAATTCCATACCTAAAGAGATTATTCCGTTGAGTACTTTCCACATTGATTTTATAGGACCATTAATTTCGACAAATAAGAACTATAATCATATCTTGACCGTCATTGATGCATTTACAAAGTTCGTATGCTCTATCCAGTAAAGGCTACATCAGGCAGAAGCTGAAATTGCAACAATCGACTTTCGGTAATCCCTCAAGAATAATAAGTGATAAATGGTGAAGACTTTGAAGAGTACTGTAGACACTGTACTCATCCAAAGGCTTTGAAGAGTACTGCAGACAAGAAAAGGTTCAGCATATATTTACAACTACAAGTGTTCCTAGAGGGAATGGGTAGGTGGAAGGAGTTCATCTGACGCTGATTCCAGACCTATCCAAATTATCCACAGATGATCCTACCTAGTGGTAGAAGTATGTTGGAGATGTACAACGCATCTTGAACAGCGCTAAGAGCAGAAGCACAAAGAGCTCTCCTTTTGAGCTCCTCTCAGGTATTAAAATGAGAAATCGAGAGGACTTAAAGATTATTGAAATTCTCGAAGAAGAAGAAACAAATGTTATGATGAAAGATCGAGAAGATATGAGAGAGGAAGCAAGGAAAAACATCCTAAAATTTCAGGAAGAGAATAGAAAATTTCAGGAAGAGAATAGAAGAACGTACAAGAAGAAGAGAAAAAAGGCATAGGTATACAACGTTGACGATCTAGTGGCCATACAATAGACACAGTATGGAGGTGGTCTGAAGTTAAGGCCAAAGTTCTTCGGTCCATATCGTGTAACAGCAAGAAAAGGCAAAGACCGGTACCAGGTGGAAAAAGTAGGACAGCATGAAGGTCCTGGCTGTACAACTACGGCAGCTTATCATATGAGACTCTGGATTGTTCCTGCTTAGGAATGTGCGGCACCTCCGCACTTGTATTTTGTTTACCCGTTTCTTTTGTTTTTTTACGGCACCTCCGCACTTGTATTTTGTTTACTCTTTTCTTTTGATTTTTTAATCTATTTTCAGGTTCTGATTTGATGTACCAGCATCGCAGATCCGTGTTTTCGAGGCCGAAAACAAAGTGAGGATCGCCAAGTTTCCTAAGTTCTATAGCCACGAGAGGGCATCATCTCCCTTGCGCCTGCAGCGAGAGCGAAGTGGAGACGAGGATGTCAAGAGAGCCACACGAAAGTGGTGACAATAATAGCGAGCGCGGGTAGGTGCCGAGCGGCTATTTAAAATAACAAAACTGATGCAGTACTTTGTTTGTATCCAACAAGCGCGAGAAGGCGCTAAGGCACTCCTTTAGTATTAATTACTAAAGGATAACAACTTCAATTTCCGCCCACATATGTACTTTTGGTGCAGCCGATTGCCACCAAAAAGGCAGATGCACAGTTACATGCTATAGCAATCCTATATATAAAATTTCAACGCTCTGAGGCTACTCGTTTTTGAGTTATGCCTGATACATACATACGTACGCACGTACACGTACAGACGCCATTAAAAAATCTCTTCTGAATCCATTTTAAATTAGCTTTATAAGTCATTTTGGAAAAAAGAGTCCTTTATTCTGTCCTTACATACAGATGTCACGCAAAATATGGTTAAATTGCATTCCATAGCTGTCAAAATGGGTATTTTCGTTCAAATATGGTCCCCCGAATTTTTCGTGATTACAATACTTCCTTTACTTCGTATAAGAAATTAAAAAGGAAGCATTCTTTCGTAACTTCCTTCTTTGTGTAATGTTCTCCAAATTCTTTGCTTCATCTACAGGTAATATAATTGTTATTTCCTTTTGTCGTTTATGTAAACAGTCAGAAACCAGTTCTTCCAATTAAAGTTTTTTAAATGAATAAAAAGTTATAAGTTTACTTTATAATTAAGAGAAAAGTGGCCCAATAAGATCAACAGTCTCGTGAGCTAGAGCTGAAATGTTTTATTTTGAACAGTGTTGCCACTGCTCGCTTTCAAATCGTTGAGTTTATTAATCAGAAATTTACTGAAGTTTTACAAAGTATAAAATAATAATTCAAAATTTGGGCTTCCAGGTGCACATGTGTGGGTGGAGGACTACGTTATTCAAAATTTGATGGTTCTAGGTACCGTCTTTTTTCACAATGCGAGGAATATACATACATGTAGATTCTTTACTATTTAATTTTTCTAAATATAATACAGGGCGATAATATTTGGTTGCAACAATGTGAAAAGCGGTACGCCGTTTATACTGATTCAATGCCAAATGCCGTTTCGAGATTAATACCCCGCAATGCATTTAAGTGTTTCGACGCAAAATGTCATTTCAAGACTAATATCCGTTGGTTTATAGTGATTCAAAGCATCTGGAAGAAGCAGGAGTGATGAAAAATGAGCAACGCCTTCGCCGGGAATCGAACTACGGACCTCTCGGTTACGCGTCCAGCATGCTGACCACTACACCACGAAGGCATGCTAAGAAGGTGGGAAAATACCTTATATACTCCCCTTTTTAAAGGGCAACTGGGGATTAGGCGACCCAGTCGCCAAATTCTGGTGGTGGAGAATCATCATCCACCACCTTTTTTGGTTCCGGCGCAGTTGTAAAGATATTAGGTTATTTCGAAGTAGGAGACATGAAAAATGAGCAATGACCTCTCCGGAACTCGGACCTCTTCAATACGCGCCGAGTGTGCTGACCATTACACCACGGAGACCTGGTAAAAAGGTGGGAGAAATGTCTCATAAGATGATCCTTGATTTTCGATCTTCGAAGTATAATTGAATGATTGTTCTCGGCTGGTGGGTTCATAGCTTCAGATACGGGGTCCTAGTTGTTGAACTGAGTTTTGTTATGAGTGCTCTCAGCGAATATAATGCAATCTTTTGATCGATGAACTTTCGTCAGAGATATTAAAGACTAGTAGCTTCCAGAATGGCGTTCAACTGTGAAGATGCTAAACTGATCTTCGGAGAAAATAAGTTAAAAATTTATCAAATAATTTACGCATCATAAAATTTATTGCTAATATAAATATTTAATTTCAATGTGGTTTAACTGAAGTAGATATTAAAATAAGTCAAAATTTCTCATTACACACTGCCCTTTAATGGCGTTTTGTTTATTGTATTGAGTGACATTTATTTTTATATATTTATTTAAATAACGAAGAGAGAGAATATAAATATGGTAGCAGTAAACAAGGAACTGTTTAACTGTTTTGTGATCCTGTGCTTATTATTTAAGACATAAAAACATAATTAAGAAAGATTCAGGAATTTACATATATTTACATAGCTTTAAAGTTTTTGCAACAAAAATTTAAGTATCTGTAATATTAAATTATTGCATACATAAATGTAACCTCTAAAAACGAATGTTCATTTTAAATCAGCCTTTTTTTTAGATGTACATAAGTTGTTAATCACAATTTAAGTTAGCCCTTCTATCTGTTTTTGGTAATAAAACTACGAAAGAATAAAAAATTGCATTCACGTAGATTTAATCACAGCCAACAATTCTTCAGCTATTTCAACTTTACTGTACTTTGCCCATTATCGCGAAAATGTTAAAAGTTTGATTAAAGTCTGTTTCATAATTTATAATATCTAATATTTAAGATTCTTCGCCTTAAAGAACCCTGCGAGCTTCTTTTTGTTTCAGTATAATAAAATTTACTCTCAGGTTGCTTAATTTATTTTTTATTAATTTATTTAAATGTTTCGGCGAATCTTCAATAACGTGCATTACTTGGCTCGAAAACATAAGTTTAATTTCTGTATTTATAGGAAGAATAAATCCAGCTTACAGGGAGAATAAGTCCTGGTTAAAACATATGGCATCACCTTCCTCAGTAAAGTGAAGTAATGACATAAAGCGTGTTAACTTTAAGGATCAAACGTATTAGCTATAGCTATCATTCCTCGGCTTCATTCATGTACATAATTTTTATGTAAATTGCATCCTCACTCAAGGATAAAAAACTTTGCAAATTTTGTTAAATACTGTATAAATGCAATATCAAGTGTTCTCCCATATTTTATTTTGCACTTAAGATAGAAATCGAACCTAATTATTACTTACTCATGAGAAAAACGACAGCATTAAAATTACCTTGGAAGATTGAATCTAGTAAGGCAATCCCATATAGTACATATAAAAATCGTCGTTATTAATTATCTGAAAAAATTTCAGCAAACTTGTTAAACGATTATAAGATGTTCTCCCGCCTTCTTAGCGTGCCTTCGTCGTGTAATGGTCAGCACAATCGGCGCGTGTTGTTGTGTAGCAAATTTTCACGTAACACTTAATTATTTAAGTTTGACTTAAGATTAATTTTCATTATTCTAAATTTATGCTACACAACGTTATTTTATTTAATATCTTGTATTTATATTTGCTTTGGTTTAATTTTAATTAGGGGTTTTGGTACTTTAAGATTTGTACGTCTCTTTCACTGGTTATTCGTAAACGCGTTGAAACAGACAATGGAATTAGGTGCTTTCGTAGGTAATAAACTTGATTTAAAATTACTTAACTTAGGTTGATTCTCATTTATCTTATATCATTGGATGCAGAAAAATTAGCCTTTTAATTTAAGAGTACTTTCAAGTCTCTAGCTTAAACAGTTTTTAAGTTACAGTTAATTATTCAACGAATTTTTGCACTTCGAGTTTTTTTTGGTTGAGGGGGAAAGGATTGGAAAGCGTCACTTTTGCAATTGATTTCCAAGCCTTTGCTTAGGAATTTTTGTCCGTTGCCTAGGTTTCCTGGTTTTCCCACGCCTACGTCAAATTCTTGGTTCTTCTTTTGGCGGGCTTGGCGAGATTCGGATTTTTGTTCCAGTTCAACTCCTCAATTTTTGGACGATATTAGCAGGGGTTTGTGCGAGGGGTAGAGTTTCAGTTTATTCACCCTTTTGGCGAGTTTTGGCGATATCTAGTGTCCGGACCTGACAAAAAGCGGGTGCAGGTGGGATTGCGAAGCTGTTGGGACGTCTTCGTTTTTGCATTCGGCTGACGAGAAGATATTTTCGGGTGCCTTGGGCATCTTGCTGCTACAACAGAAAGGATGAATTTGTTTTTTTAACGGGGGCTTATGGCTCCTGTCACTTCTTACTCCTTGGCTTCGGAAATAGTTCTTCAAAAATGAAAATGAAGTAATTCTACAATAGAAAATAACGTACAAAAGGAAATGAAAGAAAATTATATTTCCATGCTTCAACTACCACAGAAATAATGTCCTTCCAAATGGAAAGTAAATATTTCTTCGTCAATTCTACCATCTGATGAAGACTCAGTCCGCTTCTTCAATTTATAAGAACAGAAAGCTCAACCCGTCCAAGTTACCTGTGTTCCGACTTGAGTTTCCTGATGGTTCTGAAGTTCGTAATACAGAAGGCATCCTCAACTTCCAAGTTCCTGCGTACTGGGTATTCTTCGAATGTTCGGTGTCCGCCAAGTTGCCGTCGAGTTACCTCATCTCCAGGTTCACATCATCCATCAGTTAAGAAGTTTTTCTTTTTGAACTTTTAATGTTAACTTAAATTCTTAAAGAAATTTTTTTTTTCATCCAAAATTCTCTGGTTTAATTATTTCTTGGATTTTTTTTAAAAGATTCTATTATCATCAGAATTTAACTTTTTATTTAAATGTTTGCTGTAAAGAATTTTGAAAAGTAGAAAATTTAAATCTTTAATATTTTTGAGGATTTGTTGATTTAACTGAGATCTGAAGAAATTTGTGAGCAGTCTTAAATTGCTCTAGTCAAGGTATAATTTTTTTTCCCCTCTTTTGGTGCAATACTATAAGTACTTAACTCTGTACTTCATTATTTGAATTTTCACTTGTTCTGGTATAAATAAGGTGTAAGAACCTTACAACTGTTAAATGAAATAGAAAATTTTAATTTGTATCTTAACTCATAAAAATAGTTATTACTTAAACAATAGTATTTGAAGTGGTTACTGTCTAAGATTGCAGTATTTGTGGAAAATATATAAATGTTTAGCAATTTGTTTTCTAAATTAAATAAGGTAGTTCCCGGGGACTAATATAATTTTATGATAGTAAATTTGTTTGATAACAGTGTTTTAAGGAAAGAAATAAACTAAGTTAGTATTATTGATTTTATGTGTTTACTTGAATTTCTGATTACACAACATAGTTTCACCAGTAGCAAGGCTCTTCGGGTTGTTGAAACAAAATTTTAAAATTTTACCACACAACGCAAACACTTATTTGTTTAAACTACTAGTATTTTACAACTTAGTATTTAACAGTGTCGAGAGGTCCGAGGTTCGAGTCCCAGCGAAGGCATTGCTCATTTTTCATGTTTCCTGCTTTGAAATAACCTAATGTCTCTCGAGTGGCGCCCGAACTAGAAAAGATGGTTAATGAGGATTCCCCACCATCAGGATTTGGCGATTGGGTCCCCTAATCCAAAGTCTCCCTTTAAAAGGGGGAGAATATAAGGTGTTTGCCCACCTACTTAGTATGCCTTCGTAGTGTAATGGTCAGCACACTCAGCGCGTATTGAGAGGTCCGAGGTTCGAGTCCGGACGAGCGCATTGCGCGTTTTTCATGTTTTCTGCTTCGAAATAAGCTAAAGTCTCTACACAATAATTAATAGCATTTGTTTCTATATCATCTCGCTTTTGTTGAACTGCCATCTGCTTAAAGATAGTATTTGCTACGCAGTTGATCATTTGTTTTGATCCAGCGAACATCTGTTATCATGGATTCAAAACCAGCGCAAAGAATAGCAATGAAAGTTTACTTTTAGTGCAATCTGGGACAAAAGCAAGGAAGATATTTGAAATGGCTTGTAAAGCATATGGGGATAAAGCATAACAAAATGCAGTATTTTTGTGTTAGATGTGAAAATGCAGAAGTCATGAATGGTTACTTTTCGCAGTTCCAAAAGCCTGCCCTTCGCGTTTTCGAACGGGCCTTTCACGTTTTCTAAAGAAGGAGAAAACCAAAAACATTCGACAACTATTGTTGAAAAATCGTCAGCTATCTCTCTTCGAATGACAGCTGATGAGATCAACGCCTGTAATCAATCTGCTCACAAAGCAGTATTGATCTCTCACAGACTGATTGCACAACACATACAAGATTGAATTTCCGCATGTCTTGACTTGATCCAAATGACATCCTGATTTTGGTTTCAAATAAATTGTAATTGGGATTAAACCTGATGTTTTACATATGTTCTTGAGGTAGAACGTTAATCGGTTGTTCAGTTCTGAAAGAATTCACTGCGGCAAAAATAACTTTGGTTTCAGAAATCTCGAAGAAAAACCTAACTAGGAATCGGTTTTGATTGGAAACAGATAACTCATAAATAACTTGTTCCTTAGGGGATGAATTCCGTGTTTCATAGAAATTTACCGGATAAACGTCTGACGAGAATTCTGCGTATTAGACCTGAAAGGTTCATTTCAATGACTGGTTTCTTCCGCATCGTCGCACAGTTCCGTTATCGTTCGTTCAGCTAGCTTAAAATTTGATAAATTTGACACCAGAAGAATATCTTCTCTTCTCTAAAGTGAACTTTCACATCCAAGGCTTTGATTTATAAAATATTGAAGAGATTTGGAAAATCGGAATCAAAGACTTCTATTAGTAGTATTCTACAAATTGAGTTCTACCAAGGAAACAAGAAGCTACATGAAAGCGCCAAGCGTTGTGTAGATTTATAATGATTGCATATTTTAGGTAAATGGAAGTAAAAATGTTTTTTTTTTTTAATTTTAAGAATGTCAGAAAATCAAACCTTGTTTTTTCTCTGTATATCATTTCTGAATAGGAGTCTCCTTGCCTTTTTCTTGTTTTTGACAGGGCAAAATTTATTCACAAATAATGATTAAACAATTAAAGTCCTTAAACATCATCCATCATTTTACCAAAGAAGTGAAAATAGGTTATAGAGTGGTGTAATCAATCAGTTAAAAAAACGTATTTTGTCCTAAAGCTACATTCTTTATTAGTTAAGGACAACGTGTCATTATGGAAGGCGGGAAAGAATACGTACAAAAATTAATGCAATGAATATTAATTAGAAAGAAAAGCACTACCAAGAAAAAATTTTTTTTTCGTATTTGATACCCCTTTTTTTCCACAAATTTAACCTTTCAAAATAGACAGGGAAATTTGCGTGAAGTATTTTATTTCTGAGAGGAGGCAAAAAAAGAAATTATTTTGTTAAAAGGCAAATATGAATAGACGCACTAATATTACTATTAGTTATTAATATTCACTACTATTATTTCTATTTCTGTACTTCACTTTAATTATTTGGGTATACGTCAAGATAATATGTTTTGTTGAGTACCGAAATTTATATCCGAAGATTCTAATGACAGAGGAACTAATCTATAGTAACAAATTTTAAAAAATGATTGTTCGAAATGAATGTTGTAGGATGTATCGTTAGTGTCTGCATTATCCTATTGAAGTTGATAATGGACACCTAAATAGTTTTTCAAGGATTCTAAAACGAAATACAAAACAGTGTTTCTAAAATTTTGGACCGTGACACCAAAATGAAGTGACAAAAATTTAATTCAAATACATGAATTTAAAAAAACAACATTAGAGGTAATCCCTTCAGTATCTCTATTATAATATGTTACATTTTTTGTACAGTGCAGTTATTAATTCGTAATACTGGCCAAGATGAGCTGTAAATTATATTCGATACGTAAAAATACCACTATGCGTATCATGATACAGAAATCCCAGAGGATCAGTTCCCGACATCCTGAACCATACAGAGCGCGAAAAAAGGTCGGTACGAAATTTTTTCCAGTATAGTCAATTTCTTCTGTTTCGATGCAACAAGTACGTATATCGCAAGAATAATACAGTGTTATCTTTTTATTCCTCACAGTTTGGTATTTATTTAAAAAATTATTGTTACATATGTTATTTTACATAATTTGAGCATTAAGGGGCGGTAGCCCAGAAGGCCTACTATTCTCGAAACGGCATTTTGTGTTATTTCACTATACACTTTTTTAAATGGCTGCCACAAAGTATTATTACCCTGTAGTATATTTAAAGAAATTAAATAATGAAGAATCTGCATGATTGTATGTATGTTTCTCGCACTGCGAAAAAACGACGGTACCTAGAGGCATCGAATTTCGAATAACATAGTCCTCCACACGAACATGGGCGACTCGAAGCCAAATTTTGAATTTCGAATTTGTTTTACTTTCTATTTCATATACAGTAGAACTTTGACGAATTTTTTATTAACGTACTCAAAGACTTCAAAGCGAAGAATGGCAACGGGGAAAAAATAATTTATCTCGAGCTCCCGAGTTTGTGCATCGGAAATTCTAAAGATATGCTCATTTTAAAATTATTTTGCGCTGTTGCTGTTTAATTGAATTTTAGGGTTTAAGTGCGAAGAACATGATATTTATTAAAGAAAGGTGTACGGATTTATTTTAAAGAACCAGTTAAATTTAATTTTAAGCTCTTTCCTATAAGCCTTCATTCCCCTAATTTGAAGTGGCAGAATATTTAAATTTGATAGCGCGCGTAAGGAATGCAAATTCTACCTGTGGGAGAAAAAGTTCTAGAAGGGAAAGTTAGAGAGAGTTTGGGAAAACTCTGTGCGTGTTTGAAACGCAAGCTTCGACTTAGCATTTATTGCTGGTTAGGCGTGGCTTAACAGCTATTATCTTGCTGCCACTAGAATCATCTACGCGCTGTAAGATAAAGGATTGTATTAGCTCTGTAGTTTAATTCTACCACTTGTTAATGCCTTGAATTCCTGAGTTTTGATTCTACTCTTTCAGTTACCGCCGAAGCAGAAGCGTAGTATGTTAGCGTCGAGTTGACGCATTGTAAATAATTTAAATAGTTTAATAAAGGGTAGTTTTTAACTCTTCTTCTGTGCAGTCACTATTTTCCCGACTTCACAGAAAGGATAGACAGCAGAACTCTACAAATGTAATGCACGAAACGTTAAAAAACGCTCCTTTGTGCGTGATATAAAATCTGAAAGATTTCAAATTATTTTCTACCATTTCTTTTTAGGTTAATTTTTATCGATGAATATATGGTTAAACGAGAGCAACAAAGGTAATAGCACAAATGGTATTGCTGCAAAGTATTCAAGCAGTAGCTATTAGCCAAAAAGAAGTGTGCGAAAAGATGATGATGACACGAAACAGAAAATATGAATCATTTCTCCAATTTGGCTTCAGTTTCAAAGACTATGATTGCAATGAACCAACTCTTTGTTTAATTTGCAATAACATTCTGGCCACGGAGGGTATGAAACCATCAAAATATAAAGGCTATCTTGAATTCAACCATCCCCAACAAACCAAATGAATATTTCGAATGACTGTTCAAAGCTTACAGGGAAATAATATTTTGAGAAATTTGCTATTATTAGCGAAAATTCTTTATTTGCGCCTTACGAAGTTTCACATATGGTAGCTAACAAAAACTTACACTATTTTAGAAAATATTGTATCATCTGTTGTTATCAGAATGCTAAAAATACTTCCCTGCAGCAAATATGACAAAGCAATTTAGAAAATTTCTTTGTGAAACGACACTGTCACTCATGGGATTTCTGAAATAAGTAAGGATCTTAAGTTAAATCATTGGTAACAAGAGAATATTCGCCAAAGCAGAAACCATTTGAAAAGTCTTTAAATAGATCGCTAGCAACAAAAAGCAAAATAATAAACACACAATTACAATTTAAAAAGCTAAAAACATAATAATGTTCACTAGCTTTTTCCCAGGAATGTGGCTCAACGCAGGATAATTTGTAGAACCCTATATGAAACCTATTTATCAGGAATATATGGAAATAAATTTAACTCTTCCTTGAGCATGTGTTTACCTAAATTACTGCAACAAAAGGAAAGGTGTATTTACTATCGGAAGCAAAAAGAAAATATGCACATATCTGTTTCTGTTAATGCAAAGAAAGTTTGAGTAAGGGGTTTATAATTGTCGCGAAATTCTCTTGCAATGAAATTTAAAATAAGAAGAGTGGAAGAAATGTTGAAATTGTACTATCAAGAGAAAGTTTTATGCCTGAAATTTTACAGAAGAAATTCTATTTCTTTATTCCAGTGACTTTTAAAGAGTGAAATTTCATCAAGACCAGCATGTCATAGTTCGAAAAGTACCTTGAAACAATTCCTTGAAAAAAGTCTGATGTTTATATTACATGACTTCCTTGTACGGAATATTAAATTATCCGCAATTTCTGCTCCATTTCGTTTAAACTTATTTTCTGGAATTCCATTAGAGATATATTTCTCATTCAATTAATTCAGTTCTCACTTCGCAACAAGGCAAAAATACATAACACCACAAAATATCTTTAATAAAAATTAAAAAATATAGAAAAATATAAAAAATAAATACAGAAAACAATTTAAAGATAAAATTAGAATTTCTATGCAAAAACAAGCAATTCGGCCAGCGGGCAAGAAGGCAGATTTTTCGGTGCGGAAAACCAAAAGTTTACTTTTGGTCTCATTCGACAAAAAGACACGGGAGGCGTACAAACTGACTTGCTGTGGACGCTACGCTGAGTCAATTTATGGGATAATTTATTAACTTAAATGGTAATAATTCTAGAATGGATAAGCATGATTTAATTCACAATAATTAAAGTAGACGCAGTTTTTGTTGTTTCGAAGCTCAGTTTCTCTAGATTGGCAACGAATCCATTATTCTGCTAAGTTTCATATGATAACAAACATGGCTGCTATGGTAAAAAAATTAGGCTTAGCCGCACTTGAACAACTTTTGAATTGTTGATAATTCTACAGCTATAACATGCATTTTAGCTAAAGGCATAAAAACCTTAACATGAAGATAAGAACAACATAATTCAATCCTTTTTAAAGCAAATTTTGAGTTATGTGAGATACATACATATATACGTACATGCAAACATTCGTACACACGCCACAGAAAAATCTCTTCTGAATCCATTTAAAGTCAGTTTTATAATTTGATTGGGGAGAAACAGTCTGTTATTTTGTCCATACATACAGATATTATGCAAAAACATTATTAGATTGATTACATAACAGTCAAAATGGATATTTGCAATGAAATATGGTACTTGGAATTTTTTGTGATTACAATACTTCCTTTACTTCGTACAAAAGAAGTAAAAAGAGAAGACAAATAGAAGTATTGCATATATACCTTTTTAACGTTTTCCTGATTTAGTGCGAAGTTCCCTGACCTTTTACGTATGGACTATTGTGACTTTAGCCTCTTATAAAGAACTCCTCCTTTGAACAACCACGAATGATGAACTCTGGAAAGTACTGAAAATGGAAAAAAATTAACCCTGGAAATTTTATGAAAGTATCTCTTAACGATGCAGACTTAAAGTCCAGAAAAAGGCTATCAAATTGAAAATTAAAAAAATAATCTTTAGATTTTTAACTATTAATTTAACATCCCTAAATTACTTTAAAACATGAGTAAACACCTTCTCTGTAATTTCACATTTAATAATGATAAACAATGAAGTAAAAAGTGTCTTTTAGACACCAGGAGCAATTACACAAATGATGCAATCGCTCCTTATAACGTAATCCTGCGCTCGAACATAATTTTATATATTATAACATATACCTTCATACATTGCTTAAGTTAAATCTAAAAAGCAAAATCATGACGTAAATGATATATTCTAAGTAATTTTCCTTAACATTAATTGAACGATAACCGAATATTTCTAAATTTTATTTAAAAATAATATAAATCAAATACGTGTAAATTTTATTGTAAAATAATATATTTATTGTATAAATAATATATATAAACTGAATACGTTTTTACATTACGAATACATTACTAAATAAATATTACTTAACAGAAAAATAAATTACCTGAGATATGGAAACCAACTTTTGTAAAGAAATATTTTTCTCAAGTTATGGATTACAGCGTCAGTTTTAAAGTGGTCGCTTGTAAATAAATTTTCGTATTATAAGCAATCAATCAAAATAAATTAACAGAGTTTGTTATGCCCCCATTTCTAATTTATTTTCATCGCAGATCATTAAACATTCTTTTTTCGCAGCATTTTATATTTTGTGTACTTCATTACACTTATAGTATTCTTTTTCTTTTTAAAAATTTGACTATTAATTGTCTATTAAATTGACGCATTAATTATTTTATTATTAATTTAACTGAAAGATATATTTAATGAAGTTACAAAATCATATTTCGAATTAAAATTTCAAGAAATTTCTGAATATCGTTTAAAGTGTGCATTATAGTAAAGTAATTCAATCCATGTTCACTAGTGTTATGTCTTACTTCTGTGTTTACGTAATGAATTATTCTAATTAAATATATACCAAAGTTCAGAGAGATACTAAAAATGCAAACCAAAAAGAAATATTGAAAATCTGAAAGTGTTCAGATTTTATATGCCGCCCAAAGGGACGTTTTTTTTAACGTTTTGAGTGTTACCTTTATTTATTAAATATCATTTTCTTCGCACTATAAAATTCAATTCAACAACAATATCACAAAATATTTTAAAACAGCATATCTTTAGAATTTAGAACAGTCTCGAGGTGGTGATAAAAATGTTTTTTTTCGTACAGTGTTGCCATTTCTCGTTTTGAAATTGTTGAGTTTGTTAATTTAAAATTGTTAAAGTTTTACAAAATCTGAAAGACATAATAAAACAAATTCGAAATTCAAAATTAGGCTGTTCAGGTGCCGATATTCGCAGGAGAATTACGTTATTCAAAATTTGATGGCTCTAGGTACCGTCTTTTTTATACAATGCGAAACATGTACATACATTCACACAGATTCTTCATAATGAATCTAATACGAAACGAATCTAATAATGAATCTTCATAATGAATCTAATTTCTTTAAATCTAATACGGAATAATATTATTTGGTGGCAACAGTTTGAAATGTGATACAGCAGTTTATAGCAATTCGACGCAAAATGCCGTTTCGAGACTGATAGCCCATCAGGGCTAACGCCCCTTTGGGCTAATAAATAAAAAATAACAAAGAGACATAAATATTCAAGGAAGAGGTAGTAACGACCGAAAATGTCATTAATTATAAATGTAGAAATAACGATAATAATAATACGTAATAAGGATACTGATTAAAATAATAATGTCATATAAATAAATAAATGAAGCGTGAGGAAATCAGCTGAATTTTTAAGTAGTTTTACTTTTGTAGATAATACGTAATTCAGAATGTGATAATTTTGATTCGAAATTTTCTGGGAAAAATCTACAGTTTTCTTCTTTATTTATGCAGAAGTTTATGTAATGCCAACAGTAAAGCTTAACAAATATTCCTTTTATTTTAAACCATTTTCGATTTACATTCATAAAAGCATAGCCATATATCATATTTATAATTTAGTGAAGATATGCCTTTTATATTCAAGCTTTAGAATTCTGCTTGAAGCGTTACAGAATTTTGACAAACTGCTCCATAGGGTGCAGTTTAATGTCAGATAATGGTAGGAAGATTTTAGTTTGAACAGCAGTTTCATGGATAACGTTGTGTGTGTATTTATAGTTAATTATCTTCTGTTATCTTTACGCTTCTATTATCTTTACGCTGAACACTGGTCTTTGTTCTATTTTGCAAAACACGTGACAAAAGACTAAGTCGTATGTCCAGTGTTAAGTTTGATTTCTATTTTAACTTTCTTATGGTTTAGAAATACTACAGTAAAGGGCTTAAAATATTTTTACGGAATCAAGCCTTACGTGTTTTGGACACTTATATAAAGTATTTGGGGTAAGATCGATTTGGATTTTATTTCATTTATTGTTGATCTTAGACATATACTTTGCATTACAAAATGGCTTAAAATAAGTTTCTGCCAAATTTTGTGTAATTTCGACGCTCTAAGTGAGATTAAGTTGTTAAGAAAATTCTTAGATAATTTGTAACTGTAACCTAGGTATTCTAGAGCATTTGTATCCTAAGAAAGTAAAAATTTTAATGAACAGAACATTTATTAAGTTTTAAATAGCTGAGAGTGAAAATTTGATACCAATAAATTATTTACCTAAAATAAAGGAAACAGTTGTAAATTAATGCTGAATGTTATTTTACTTTGGAAGAAACTTTCAGTAACTAAAATTAGTTTTTTCTGAGTTTAAGCAGTGTAAAATCTTGAATTTAACTCGGCTAAGCAAGCAAAAAAAGAATTGTTACACGTGTATTCCTTTGTTTTTAAGCATCGTCTTAAGTTTTCTTAACTTAAATAAGTCCTTAAACTTTCATAACTTAAATTTACGGAACGTTTTATTTTTTTTAAACTATAACACAATGAACGGCTTAAAACTTAAAAATTTTATTCTGCATGGAATTGAATATAAAATGTTAAAATTCAGTTTTACAGAGTGTTTTGTATTAGCTAAGAATTATTAGCGCCAGCCTGTCTGCGACAGAGGAGAATGTTGACGAATAGCGCATGCGCACTAGAAGTAGCGTTGAACTATCGTCTGTGAGAAACTGTTTTTTATACTTTTTTTATTTCCTTTTAAATGTATTGCAGTTTGCTTAGAACATGTAGCTTCTTAAAATGATATACATATTTGTGTATTCCGAGTTGCGATTCAGATGTGACGCTGTAAGCAAGGAACCTAGCGCCAGAGTGTCGCTAGGGAAATAAATATATTGAATGTAATGTAGAGTGCGTTGTTTTTAATATATGTGTGGTATTATTTTACTGTGATTTTTAGCTATCGACGAGAAATAGATTCATTACAATTTCTGGTCCGTCGAGCCGGAGCAGCTAATAAAGTTTAGAGACTGTGATATTACTTTCGGTTTTTTGAAACGAAGGATTATTTACGATACTTCCAGATTGAAGTTCTGTAGAAACAAAAGGGTAAGTACCCTTTCCTTTTTTGAAGCTCTTTATTTGTTTATTGACTTTTGCTAATTAAAATGTCACTAAAGGAGATATTAGCGAAAAAACGTACATTGAAAACACAGTTGACAAAATTAAAACAAAAAGTTGCGGACGAAAATGTCCAAAGAAGTGATTTGGAAGTATTGAAGAATAAATTTAAAGCACTTGAGACAGAGATAAATTCCAGTTTCGATTCTTTGTTTGGGTTATGTACTGATGAAAGTATTGATGCTTATGTAAAAGAGAAAGAAGAGATTGACGATATTCTCTTAGATGTAGAAGTCGAATTAAATCGTAAATTAGCTGAACTTTCCAAAGAAAATAAATCGGAATCTTCGGGTTGTACGAATGCTGAGAACAATGTTAAATTACCCAAAATTACTTTGCCAACGTTTTCGGGTAACTTACATGAGTGGCTTTCATTTAAAGATATCTTTTTAGCCAGTGTTGATTCGAATCCTAATTTAACAGATGCGGTCAAATTACAGTACTTAAAATCTGCGCTAAGAGGAGATGCTTATCGTATTGTGCAGTCAATATCTATAGTTGACTCTAATTATAAATTAGCCTTTTCATTACTAGAAGAAAGGTTCTCTAATCACCGCGAACAAGTGTATGCTCATCTGAAACGATTTATGAATATGAATCCTATGCAAAATGAGTCAGCGTCAGCGATATTAAACTTGATTGACATTACAAATGAATGCGTGAGATCATTAGAGGTTTTAAATCAGAGTGTTAAAGGGTTTTCTTCCAATGTATTTGCATACATTTTAGGGCAAAAATTAGATCCTAACACCAAAATATGGTGGGAAAGAAAATTAGAGAAAGAGAACTTGCCTACTTTAAATGATCTTATAGAATTTCTTAAAGATCATGCAAGAACTCTCAACGCTTCAAAGAGTGTGATTAATACAAAAAAAGTTACACACAGAGTTACCGCTGTCGTTTCTAATGCAAACGAAAAACATGCACAGAATTCGTGTAGATTATGCAATTTGAGTAATCACAAGCTTTTTAATTGTCCTAAATTTCAGAAATTAAGTGTAAAAGAAAGAGTAGAATTTGTGAAAAAGCATAATTTATGTTTTTGTTGTTTTAATTTGCACAGTGTGAGAAATTGCTCTTCCAATTACTTGTGCAAGAAGTGTAAGAAAAAACATAGCTTTCTCTTATGTTATCAAAACGAAAGTAATACCGTTGGTACCACAGTAGAAGGAACAGACAGTTCAGATCAGAACGAGTTGGGTAATCAAAACAGAAACGCATTAAATGTACATGCGCCTGCATTTCAAGCTAAAACTCAAAACGAAACTTTTACAGCAGCTACGGGCACTAACAGTGGGAAAAATGTAATCTTATCTACCGCTTTTGTATTTATTGAGACTAATGATGGAACTTTAATTAAGGTGAAAGCGTTGTGTGATAGTGGAAGTGTTTCTTGTTTTTGCACCACTGAATTAGCAGATATACTTAATTTAAAAAGGGAAAAGACAAACATTTCGGTTTGCAGTATATCAGGTATTTCAACTACGATAAAACGAAAAACAGTTGCTCTTATCTGTAATCAGGAACAAACGTATAAAAGAAGACTAGAGTTTTTGGTAATTCCGAAAATAGCAGGTCTAACTCCCGCAAAATTTATCGATGTTAGTAATCTTATGATTCCTGAGAAGGTGAATTTAGCGGATCCGGAATTTTATAAACCAGAGAAAGTAAACCTGTTGCTTGGAGCGGAAGTTTTCTATGATATGTTACGATCTGGTCAAATCTATGTTCCTCACACAGGTTTGATATTACAAAACAGTGTGTTTGGGTATATAGTTAGCGGAAATATAAATGATTCACGGCGAATTAATTTATCGTATTGTGGGTTAATAAATGATAATTCAGAGAGTGAATTGAAAATGTTTTTCGAGCTAGAATCATTAGGAATTAAAGATGATCCTTACTGTCATGAGGAAGACAAAGCATTGGAAATATTTAATAAGACAGTTTGTTTTAAAGCTGGTCGTTACGAGGTTACTTTACCTTGGAAAAGGGACTGGAGTGAATTAGCTGATAATTACCGTGTAGCAAAAAATAGATTAAAAGCTCTTGTAAAGCGAATGAATTATGATAAAACACTGTTTACTACATATTGTGAAATATTATATGAGTATCTCAAGCAAGGTATTATTGAGAAAGTGTCTGATGAAAATATACCTGTTGATAAACCAGTCTTTTACCTACCACATCAACCGGTATTTAGAGAAACTAGTGCTTCAACGAAAACTAGAATAGTGTTTGATGGCAGCTTACATGAGTTCGGGCAGTTATCACTGAACGATTGTCTATGGACAGGGACAAATTTGAATCCTCACATATTCCATCTGCTAATTAATTTCCAATTAAATAAAGTCGCAATTTCAGCGGATGTAGAAAAAGCATTTTTGCAGATTGCTTTGGCAGAAAAGAATCAAGATGCAGTACGATTCCTGTTTGTGGAAAACACACAATTAAATGATCTGAAACTAGCGACATATAGATTTAAGCGCGTAAAATTTGGGATTAAGTCAAGACCGTTCTTGTTGGCTGCAACAATTAAAGAACACATTCGAAAATATCGAGACGAGCAGCCAGATGTATTTGAAATATTGAATTCTTGTGTTTATGTTGATGATTTTATTACCGGACAGGACAGTGTAGAGGAGGCTCTAAGCTTATCGCGTAAAGCTAAACAAATTATGAGTGAAGCAAATATGAACTTGCGTAAATGGGTATCCAATGATCCTAAGCTGATGATAAAATGGGAAGAAGAAGAGTTTGAGATCCATCCACATAAAGTCAATGACTCAAACGAGACACTTAAGATCTTGGGAATGTTCTGGGATACTAATGAAGACAGTCTAAGCATAGATACAGACAGTTTGATGGAACTACTTTAAAAATAAGCGTAATCCGAAACGGTTCATCTTGAAAACTACAGGGAAGATTTTTAATCCTTTTGGGTTAATAACTCCATTTACTGTTAGACTGAAATTCTTGCTACAAGAACTTTGGGTTCGGAAATTGACATGGGATGATGAATTACCTACAGATATCTCGCAAGAGTGGGCAAAGTGGTGTTGTGAGTGTCATCATCTAAGTAAAATTGCAGTGTCAAGATTCATTTTGAATCCCGAAGCCGATTCCATAGAGATTCATTGCTTCTCAGATGCCAGTCAGAAGGCGTACGGTACTGTTGTCTACGTAAAACTGCGTAAGCAAGAAGAAATTTCTGTGAGTTTCGTTGCATCAAAATGTCGTGTTGCACCTGTGAAAAGAATTACGTTACCTCGTCTTGAATTACTTGGTGCATTACTAGCAGCACGTTTAGGTTCTGAAGTGAAAAAATTGCTCGATCAAAAGAAATCCTCGAGAATATTTTATTGGACTGATGCCAAAATAGTGCTGTGCTGGATTAAAGGTACCAGTACCAAATGGAAATCTTTCATCGCCAACAGAGTTAACGAGATTAGGAAGTTAACAAAGCCGGCAGACTGGTTCCATTGTCCAACAAAAGAGAACCCAGCAGATCTTCTGACGCGTGGTGTTGAAAGTGACTTTCTTGTGAACTCTTCCAAATGGTGGTCATGTTGTGACTTTCTAACACGTTCAGAGGTTCCTCATCAGGACTTATCAATTGAGGTTGCTGAAGAAGTGTGTCCAAATGAACTTAAAAAAGACAATGAACTGCATAATGATTCTAACTTAGTTTTAATTGCATGTAATGAACCAAACCTCTTTAATGATATTCTCAATTTGTCTGCTAATTATACTAAACTTCTTCGTATTGTAAGTTTCATTTTCAGATTTATCCATAATCTTAAGAACTCCAAGGTAAGGAGGTATGGAGTACTTACTTTAAGAAGAGATAAAGGATGCTGAGGTGTATATCTTATTAGAGGCCCAAAAAAGTGAGTTTCGAGAAGAAATAAATCAATTAAAAAGAGGTAAGTGTGTAAACCCCAAAAGTAAATTAGCATCGCAGAATGTGTTTCTCGATAATGTGGGACTAATTAGAGTGGGCGGACGATTGTCCTATTCGGACCTACCCGCCAATAGTAAACACCCTGTTGTTTTACCTAGTAAACATCGTTTAACTACTATTATTTTAGAGCATTTTCATTTAGGATCACAATCTCTATTACATCAGGTACGACAAAGATTCTGGCCACTTAATGGCAGAAACAATTGTAGACAGTCTACAGATGGTCTACAAATCGTCTACAGATGTGTGACATGTTTTAAGAACAAACCCATCACAGTTCAACAAATAATGGCTGAGTTGCCCAAAGAGCGTGTCACACCATCATACCCATTTAACATAACTGGTGTTGATTTCTGCGGCCCATTTGCTATAAAGTTTAAGAATCAACGTAAGGGAGTTTTGAACAAGATCTATGTCGTAGTATATGTATGTATGAGTATAAAAGCCATACACTTAGACTTTGTGACAGACCAAACAAGCCAAACTTTTATTGCAAGCTTAAAGCGTTTCTTCTCTAGAAGAGGAAAATGTAGCAGAATAATGAGTGATAATTCTAAAACCTTTATTGGTACTAATGTAGAACTAAAAAAAATATCAAAAATTGGTTGAGTGTCCAGATGAAAATTTGCCTTCAACCAAATGGTTAGTGGGGAGAATAGCTGAAGTTTTTCATGGCAGGGATAACAAAGTAAGAGTAGTAACTGTAAGATTGCCTAATCAAAATTTGTTAAAACGAAATGTTCGAGATATATGTATACTTCCTGTAGAATGATTGTCTAATTTCTATTATAAACACCATATATATTGTTCAGTATGATTTATTCTTGTTAAGTATTATTGTTGTGCCTTTATATCAATATTCTTTGTAATAATAGTTTTGAAATTGTTAATGTCACAGAGCTCTCCACGTTCTGTTTTTAAGAAAATTTACCCTGGAGATATTATTATAAGATAAATATTTAAACGACCAAAGCAACTTTTATCGTAACACTTTGTCAAATGCAATATGAAATTTCTTCTGTGTATAAAGCTTTTTGATTATGCCTGTCTAGCTAATCTTTATTTATCTGTCTTATATGATATCCAAAAAAAGAGAGATATGGAATTTATTTCTTTTATCATTGACCTTAGACGTAGATTTCCAATTGCAATGTTTCTCATAGTAAATTAGGGAAATTTATGAAAATAGTTTCAACTCTAAGCGTAGCCGGTATTAGTAAATGTAAAATCTAACTTTTTGTATAATCTGTATGCAGTAAAAATTCTAGCCAATTAAATAATAATAATTACATGAAGTAAATTAAATATGAGAAAACGAATATTTTTACATGCAAAAATTGAACAACTATGCGTAATTTATGTTTTCACAAGCAGACAACAAAATTTAAAATGAATTCTGTTTCACTCATTCTAGAAATCCTAATCAGCAAACCAAACGACTTTTGTTTAGCAACTGCTCCCTCCTTTGATTAAAAAGTGGTGATTCTCCGTATTTAATTTACTAAAGCACACTCAATCTTTTATTAGTTGGAAATTTTGCTATACGGCCTCCCTAAAGTCAGTTTTCTTATTTGTAGAATAATCTCAGTTCTAGTGCTTAAAATAACCGATTTAGAAAATTTCATTTGAATTTAACTTAGTAAATAAAGTATATTGAATATCTTACTAAATAGTAATTCTATTACGTGCGGATCATCTATAATATTAGATTTTGAGTCTTCCCTGAACTCGAGTGCTGACACTATTACAAAATTCTATATTTCTATTTTAAGAAACTTTGTCATAGGATGTACAGATCTATCTTACAAAAAGGAGATGCAGTCATCGTTTCCGAACACCTTGCATATGAAAACATGAAAAGGAAAATCAAATGCAGAAAGACAAGGAAAATTATTCCAAGAAAATATATCATTAATCTTGATCAAACAGCTAAGTATAAGCGAATGCAAGCAGCTCAGAATTACAGACTAAATTAAGATATTAAATTTTCAAAAATTATTTCTAGTTCCGTTCTTAGTAAGGCAGAAAAACGTTAGTTTCTTGCAAACTGAATTTAGTAAAGTTTCATAATTATATTTATTAATTTTATACATTTGTAATCTGTTTTTGCTTGTATGTATTCTACTATTTCCTTATTTGTTCCATTTAGTGAGGCATTCGCTTTTGCAAATTTCTTTTTATTTTTTATTACTTATAATGCCAGCATGCTTGCTTATTTATTTTTCTCTCTTTTATTTTACGAGTAGGAATTTTAAATTATTCAGTCTGCTCTACATCATTTGTTAATAACTAACATGCTGTGTTTTCAGGAAATATCTAACCTGATTCCCTTGATTTTTTGCTTCTATTTAAGTCTCTTTGTATTGACTTTATACTCTTCTATGTTATTCATTTGGTTCTAAATTGACAAAACTTTATTCAGTCTTCTGTTAGAGAAAATGAAAGTACACAATTACAGATTAATTTCCTGTGTTCGAGACTTGTAATTCACTGATTTTGGAAATTGCCTCGTTGCAATTGCCTATCATTTTGGGATTGCCTGAGAATCTACTGTTATTTGCCTTTAATGGTTTGTATTTGAATGTAGCTGGCTTTTCTTCAATCTTTATTTAACATCTACTTATTACTGGTAATGATTATTTTTTTACGTATTTCAATGCATACAAATAATTAAGAAATTCCTATTGGAAACTGCTATCATTTCAGTTTTCAGATTGTGTTCATTCTTATTCATTTGTATACTCATGGAGCTGATGCAACAGAATCATGATTACATTGCAATGGAATTTTGATTAATGTTTTATGAATCAGTAATACTTTAAGTTGCTATAAATGTAATGGCCAATCCGATTGGTATAGCGCTTAGTTCTCCTGGATTCTGTATTGTTCATCAGGTTCTGGTTCATATCCCGGCGATAGCATGGATGTTTGTAAATGTATAGTGTGTGGGCGGCATGGGGGCAAGCAAAACAGGTCCAAAGCAAAATGCCAAAACGAAATTAATAGTCCTTCTGGGCAAATTGCCCCTTTGGACTAATAATGACCGTATTCTTTTTTTATTTAGTCATTTCTTGCAGTTAAATTTTATGTTAAATATTTATAAAGATTTCATTAATTTTTGTTAAAATTAAATAATTCAGGCATAGTTCTCACTTCGTTGCAAGACCAAAATACATAAAAACTCAAAACGTCTTCAAACTAAACAAGAGTTTAAAATAGAAAAAATGTTTTAATTTGGGAGATTTTTTTCCCACACAAACACGATCCTGCCCAAAATATGAAATAGTTATGAGCGAAAGTTTGCAGCTGATGAAAATACAAACAAAATGCGCTAGTATAAATTGTGACAACGGGAAGGTAAATCCATTGAAAAGTAAAGTACATACTAAACCGAAGAAATCTAATTTTTTCGGACCAATATCTATTTTTCAAATGTTTAAGAACAATTTTAAGAAATTTATGTTAGGTGAAACTGTATGAAAGTGTAAAAAACAAGACTCTTCGTACGGGTGTCCGCCGAAAACACCGTGGCAAAAACATCGCGCACGAAAACGTCGCGGAGAAAACAACGCAAGGCGAAAACGTCCTAATATAAAACATCGTGGGAGAAAAGAAAGCAAAGAGAAAACATCGCAGTTCTAAAACATCGTGGTCGAAAATAAAGCGGTTCAAAAACTTCGCAGATTAAAAACTTCGTCGTTGAAGTTATCGTGATAAAAAATAAAGTACCTTCAAATCATAGCATGACGATAACATCGCACACATGCGTTTTTCAAATCCCATGCTGACATGTTATATAACTGATTTTCGTCATAACTAGCAAATAGACATCCAAAAAATTAATTGCAATGTTAACGATACTTTAAGAATAAACGGAAACAAAGCAAAATATAATTTTCATTAAAACAATATCAGATTAACAAATGCGAAGGAAAATAATTTGATAATTAACTAAGCGATTTTTATAGAGGTAGCCTCGTGTAATTATTTATCTGCCGTTTTCTGAGCACTTTTTTACACTGTATTCTTCATAAAAAATATCAGTAAAACTTTATAAGAAAAGGTTAATTTATTAATGGTCTTTGTTAATTAACTACGTAAATTTAAAATTCTATTAAGTTATATAAGTAGCATTAATTTTCTACTCATTTTCAGTTTTTAAATGCTTAAGTTTCCTTCGTAATTTTTTTAACAAAAATTTATTAGCTCATTCAAAAATATGAAATATAGGATTAAAAGAATCTCTCTTCCCTTCTTGCGCTCCGAAATCATTATGCGAACAAACATTTACAGCTTTTAAAACCTGAAAACGCATATGTGCGATGTTATTGCCACGCGATGATTTGTGGGTACTTTATTTTTTACCAGAATATTTTAAACTGCAAAGTTTTTGAATTGCTTTATTTACAATCATGATATTTTGTACTACGAAGTTTTAGAACTGCGATGTTTTCTGTTCGCTTTCTTTTCTCCCATTATGTTTTGAAGCAGAACGTTTTCGCCTTGCGTTGTTTTCTCCGCGATGTTTTCGCTAGACACCCCTTGAGCAGCTCTCCAGCAAAACTGGGCGAAACAGGACAAAATCGCAATGTCACCTGCTGTTCAAAGCCCATACCAACGACAAACGCAATCTTCTGCAACTAAGAAGATAAAAACTGGTAAATCTGTTTTGATTAGGTCAGATAAGTGAAAGATGTCACAAAAGCACAAACCTAATCAAACGAACCATGCGCAAGACCGCATCATTTCAAGTTAAATATTACGGAGGTAAAAGTTGTGCTAATTTTGCATGGGGTGTAATTTTTATATTTCTTTTCCTGTCTTAAAAATTTTGATGTTACATAAATTCAGAAGAAAATTCCCACTCCTGGTTGTTTTTGTGGTATGTTATTTACTATACAGCTAATGCATACAAAAAAAGTTAGAATTAAAAAAACTTATTACCGTAGTTATATTTCAGTACTTTAATATGAATTCTCTAGTGGCATCGTAATTATAAGATTATAAAAAAAAGGCAATAAATTATACTGCAACAGAACGAATAATCCTGAACTTGCTCAAATGTATTTTGAAAAGTTCTTCTTCTTTGGTTGTTCTTTTTTGATTTATTAGCACCGTAGATGCTATTAGTCTCGATCCTCACTTTTTCATTGATTCACTTTTGTGCCCGAAGCACTTTTCAAATAAATAGCTGTTGCCAACAAATGTTATCGTCATGTTTTATTTTTAAAGAAATAAATAATACTGCGAATCTAAAACTCTATGGCAATACTTAACACTCTATTGGATATTCTAAAATTATGCTGATATTCTAAAATTATCTGAGACCTTTCTTTTCCTTTTTAGCTTCGAAACATGATTTTGCATTGATTCACTTTAATAGACGTCTCCTCTGTAACTTTTCATTCGAGTTTGTTGCCATCCGGCAAAATGTAACATATTTATTTTTCACATTTAATGTCTGTTATTTATCTATAAATCTTTCATCTTCCATACATAATTCTGTATTTCGATAAAGCTTCCATCATTCTTTATGTACTTTATTGGACATAATCTGAAAATATATATTCAGAGATTAGTTTCTATAATAATGAAGTACTCAGAATAATTATGTATATGTGAATTACTTCTTACATATTAAAAATTTACGTACTACCAATTACGTAATAGCATGTTTAAGAAAAGATGAGTAATGCTTAAGTAGATAACATCCCAAATATTGGCTTATTGATAAAGTTTTGCTTTTGAATCTCTTTCATCTCATTTTTAGCAATTTTTATTTTATTACAAATTTAGAAATACGAATGAAATATTTTCTTTTTAAGCATTTATATTAAAATGCCCAGGAAAATTATTTATCACGAAAAATTTAGCAGCTAATGATTTCATTTTGAAAATGGCTTCTTCTGTGGAAGGGGCTAATTTGTTTCAGTCTCATTTGTTATCTTAGCAAAGCATTGTGGAGTGAAAATGAAAGACAAGAATTAATTTAAGATAGAGAACGTTGGGTTATTACGTCCCTTTCCATAAGATGAATGTTATTCAGAATAGGACGGACTTCTAAGACAAAAATTATTAGAATATTCTTCCACTCTAGGGGCAAAAATGTAAGAACTGTCAGCTTGCATACGAGCTTTTCTACTTTATTAAACATTTCCATAGCTGAGGAAGCAGAAATTGCATCCGCTGTAATCATATTATGTTCTCCGTATACAGCTGAGATAAAAACGACGGAAAAGCTTCCTTTTTTTATTTTATGAGTGCAAACGTTTTTCTTGACGTACAGTTTATTCAAGTTACTGTCTATTTGGGAAAGGGGTTCAAATTATGATGTATGATATTAAAGCAGTTTAATGATTAGCAATTTTTGTATTTTCCAGTTTTAAGTTAGAGCTGAAAATAGTCGATTAAATTATCTTTTATTCCATATCTTATTATCGTTACATATGCCAAGAAATCTCATAAAGAGAATTAACAGAAAATGTTTTTTGATTCTTACAGCAGAAAAACCTTTAGCTAAAAATGATAGCTCTATTTTTAAATCTGGTGTATGCGGTCCTAGATACCACGTATGAATATGCACGTATATATGTCTATATCTATATCTATATAATACATTTTATTATTGTATATTTATTGGTTTTAACCAAATATTTAGCCCAGATCAAATTTTGAAAAACCTTCGTCTGCACCCGAATATGACCATCGGGAAGCCCAAATTTGGAATATGTTTTCTTATCTGTTTAACATTTTGTAAAGCATTTATGAGTTTTTGATTTAGAACCTTAACGATTTCAAAACGTGCAATGGCAACATTGTACGGGAAAAAAACATTTTTTATCTCCAGCATGCGAGACTGTGTATCGGAAATTCTAAAGATATGCTCATTTTAAAATTATTTTGCGATATTGCTGTTGAACTGAATTTTTATGGTTTAAATGCGAAGAACATGATATTTAATGAATAAAGGTAACAAACAGAACGTTAAAAAAACGCCCCTTTCGGCGTAATATAAAATCTGAAAGCTTTTAGACTTTTTTATTTATTAGTCCAAAGGGACAATATGTCCAGAAGGACTATTAATTTCGTTTTGGCATTTTACATCCATTCACTAAAAGCATTGTTTAACTTTTCAAATTGTTGCCATCAAATATTATCGCCCTGTATTATATTTAAAGACATTAAATAATGAAGAATCTGCATAAATGTATGTATGTTTCGCGCATTGTGATAAAACAACGGCACTTAGACCCATCAAAATTTGAATATTGAACGTTTCCACCCGAATATGGGCATCTGGATGCCCAAATTTGGAATTTGGAATTTGTTTTATTATCGATTTCATATTTTGTAAACCTTTAACAAATTTTTGAATAACATACTCAAGGATTTCAAAGACAGCAATGGCAACATTGTACAGGAAAAACATTTTTATCTCCAGCGCGTGAGACTGTGGATCGGAAATTCTAAAGATATGTTCATTTTAAAATTATTTTGCGATATTGCCCTTGAATTGAATTTTATGGTTTAAGTGGGAAGAATGTAATATTTAATAAATAAAGGTAACGCACAAAATGTTAAAAAAAGGTCCTTTGGACGTAATTTAAAATTTGAAACATTTCAGATTTTTTTTTGTTCTATCATATTATTATTTTTAATTTTTACAAGCATAAGCAAATTCAAAAATCCTAATTGCACAGAGGTGCGAATTTAATAAATGAAATGAATGCAATTTGTTTCATTCATTTATTTTTTTTTTTAATTTATGTTCGAAAGAAAACTTCGAGGAGCAACTTTTGGAAAAACACCTAGGCTGCTGAATAAAATGCAGGGATATATGCATATACATATACATTTGCAATTTCAACTGAATAACCTACATAAAATTTATATTTCAGAAAGCGTATATTGGAAACAAATAAGTCCTATTATGCCGTATTTTTCAAGCTACCCAAAAGTTAAATGCTGTCTTGAAACCTTTTATAAATTGAAGAAATTATTACTTTATAGGAGGAGAAGGTGTGAGAAATGCAAAGAATGATGAAAAAAATCATATCAGATGGAGCAGATATCGTAAATATTAACATTAAAGTATGATAAAATCAGAGATAATCTAATATATGACGGTCCATATATGATCAATATGTAGTAAAAGTAATGTATATCTAATGTAGTTTCAATTTCAAGAAAACGAACAGATACGTTAAATCGCTGTGTGTTGGATTGAAGAAATATTTAAAGTGACCGAATGTAGAAAAAACAGACAACGAAATTCTTCGGTTAACATCTTCTCATCGTTCGAATGATAGGCTACAAATTTTGTGCAACTCTCTATCTCAACAGTGAAGGTTTCAGCTTTGTAAGTTAAGCTTTAAGCACTGAAGCTCGCTTGAATGCCTAACACATCATGCAGCTCACTATCATATAACTCTTTGGGAGCATTCAAAATATCATCCAAACCTGTGAGTATGCTCTTTATATACGAAATTAAACACCAAAATCTGCATTCGTATTGCCCCTTGTTTCGTAAAAGTGAAAATTCAGCTTCAAAATTCTTTTTATTAGAGAAGTTGATATTATAGGCAATATTTGTGAAGAATAATCCCTTACACAGCAGCAAAATTGATGCAAATTGGTCAGGTCAAAATGATAACGATTTTCAATATATATCAGCGGTGGATTCCACTGTTATGGAAGCAATTTAAAGAAATGGTAAAGAGAAACGAATTTTGACCAAATCTGATCTTCTTGATTGTTTCATAGCGTCAATACGGGATGGGATACATCTCAAATAGTCTAGCAATGCTTTTCGAACTCGCCAAAGTTATTGCAGTAAGAGCGTTAAGCCAAAATTTTTAACAATGGCGTAGCGAAATAGGCCTTTATGCCAATCTAGACAATAAAATCTTATATGAATTAAGCTCTCGATCCGATTTCTTCTAACATCATCTCGTAGTACATATATCTCATGGCCTTCTGTCATCATCTGAATGGATATCTTCCCTCGTAAGTTAATACGCATGAGATAGTTTGATCTCATTATTTTAAACCGATGAGTTATGATTTCGTAACTTACAAATTGGTTCTCATCATAATTTATCGAGAATTTAAGCTTTGATTTATAAAGTATTTCTCCAGCTTTCTTAACATACCTTCGAGGTGTAGCTCTCAGCATTCTCGGCGCGTATTCAAGAGTTCCGTGGTTCGAGTCCCGACGAGGCATTGCTCATCTCCTGCTCTTAAATAACCTAATGTCTCTACAATGGCGCCCGAACTAAAAGGTTGTGGATGATGATTCTCCACCACCAGGAATTGGCGATTGGGTCACCTAATCCCCAGTCGCCCTTTAAAAGGGGGAGTATATAAGGGGTATTCCTCCCGTCTTCTTGGCATGCCTTCGTGGTGTAGTGGGCAGCACGCTCGGCGCGGATTCGAGAGTTCCGTGGTTCGAGTCCTGGCGAGGGCATTGCTCATGTTTCATCTCTCCTGCTCTTAAATAACCTAATGTCTCTAGAGATTGAACTAAATTACTTATATTTCATTCTATGAAGCAAAGCAAAAGAAACATTTAACATTTTCTTAATTTATCTTAAGCCTTCAAATATTACAGTTTACTGTTAAAGGAGATTTGGCATCTCTCTAAATAAAAATTTTGAAATATGTTATGTAATTTTGAAATATGTATGGTTATTCATGAGATAGCTTTAAATTTTATGGAATTAAATATTTATATTCCTTTATATTTTTTATAACGTGATGTAACAGAAAAGAAATACATCTTTTAGTTCTAATGCCAGAACTAAAATACATTATGACTCACATAACACTGTAATCATATATTGAAATTTCTATTTAATGAGTGCATACTTTTATCAATAAAAACAATTTCATAAATCTTCTAAAAAATCTATGAAATATGCTGAACTGTATTCAGTTGTGTTATAGTTCCATTATTATAGCAGCAGTTTAATGAAATGATGAACAATGACCAATTCTGATCAGATCTGGGCTTCTTGCTGACGCTATATAGTGTTAATTTTCGACAGACCTTATTAACAGTGTTTTCTGAAATTTCTGAAGCTATTGAAGTAGCAGCCTGAAACTAAAATTTCTTTCAGAGAACCAATTAAATCATACCAGACAATACACAATTTTTACAATATATATTTCCTTCTGATATATTGTTACCCACAACCATGCTTAAAAATGAAAGAAAAATGAAAAAGGTCCTATCAAATCTCGTCATTAAAGCTGCGAAGAAGAAAATCTGCGATTTCCTGAGTCACGAAGAAAAAAAGGTTAAAATGAAAGAAAAGAAATTATGAGAAGAATTTTGTGGAGCATTCTTAATCACAGTATTGTTCGAAACTATAACGAATACCTCGCAGCTATGAGCAATAAATTTTTATCTCGAGTCGTTATTGCTGAAAGTTTTCCGTTAAAGATAGTTCACTTAACTATCTTGGAATTACTTTAGTATTCATGTTATGTTACAAGGTATTTTCACAAAACGTTTGTTTTTGGAATAGATAAATGTTTGACATACGTATTTATGCCAGACACGATATTTTTTCAAAAACTTTTTACAGGGTTGCCACGCTACCAGGAAAACCGGGAGAACCGGAAAAAGTCAGGGAATTCGAAAGTTGACCAAAAAATTCAGGGAAAAGTCAGGGAATTTAAATATTTTAGTCAAAATCTGGAAGAGTCAGGGAATTTCATACATCGATCCCCCCAAAAAACATGAGTTTTGCGTCGACGTTGGAAGCGGTGTGCCATACGGGCAGCTGGCAAGAGCCAATTTTTGCAACTCCAATCAGATTGTCTTTTAGAAAGGCAAAGCAAGTTTCCAGTAACCTTGAGAATCAAGAGACTCGCATGTGCAGTGCATGTTGAACTAAAGAAAACACATATTCTTGTATAAAACAAAATCGGTTTAATCATAGTATACGATACCATGGAGGTTAGAATAGCCTCCATTATTCTACTATTGTAACCTCCATGTACGGTACACGCAGGATTTGGCGACATTATGACGAGCAGTAAACAGGTCATTTTGGTGTTTGACAGCAATTTTCAAAATCGGGCCTAGGCCGTGGCGTATAGTAGGATTTTATTGCAAAATCTTTTAAACTTTTTTCCCCCTTTTTTTAATAAATGCCTTATTTACATTTTGCAGTAAAATAAAATAAAAAAAATAGTAATCAGTCATCTAGGCTAACCATTTAATATAATTATATTCACCAAAATATCGTTGATTATTGTAATTCATATCATTTAATGCTCCTTCTTCCCTCTAAATTTATTTATTATTAGTAAGTAATATTTTCAAATTTCTTCTCTAGCATAGTCCTGAAGTTAATTGTAGCAGTATGATGACATAACATCACGGAATTTAATGCACATATTTTTTGCTTATGTATGCTACTAAATAAATATAAAAAACCTAAATTTATTTAAAAAATATCATTAAATAGATTTCTTTCTTATGTTTAGCTGCAAAATGTCTGCCAAAAAAAAGACATTTTTTAATCCAGATTCGACAGACTCTAATCTCAATCTTATTATTATAGTTAAAATAGTAATGCTTTGAAGATTATAAGTCATATGTAATTGGCAAATTTTTATGTTTTCAAGTGGTGCCATAATTAATTTACCGCTTAGCACAGCCAAAGTGCATTATGCAGATAGACTGGAATTTTTCTTAAAACACACCTGGAAAAACTGAAAAAGTCAGGGAATTTCATTCTCCTGTTTGAGTGGCAACCCTGATTTTTATAATAAACTGAATACATGTATATTGTTTGTATTGAAAGAAACCTCTTTAGATCATTTTTAATAATAACTCAGAAGAACCAACTATTGCTCCTGTTGAATTTGATGTGCTTTGGAGATAAAAATATTATCTCCAAAGCACATCTTTTGCTTCGATTTAAGTCCCTTTGTATTGACTATTGAGTATTGTATTGACTATTGAGTATTGTATTGACTATGAGTATTGACCGATACTATACATTAAAACCTTAAAGAGTATAATTACAGATCTAGGCTGTTATTAAGGTTAAAGCTATTTAAAGCGACGAATTAGCAAATCTGGCGACTTTTTTTCAAAAACTATGGTCAAACGATATTCATCGTAACTCGGCAAACATTGTCCACTTATAAAAAAAAATCTGATCTATACACCACGTGACTTCCTTGTAAGGAATATTAAATTATACGCATTTTGCATTTAAACTGATTGGAATTAATTAAATCTAATTCATCGACAGCGTATAAACCACAATAGAAAAAATGCACTCTTTAAAATTCACTATATTTCTTTGCCGCAGCGACACTCTGGCGCTAGCTTCACTTAACAGTGTTACATCTCATTTAGTTTATAGCTCATCAGAATACACAAAAATTATGTTTAACATCTGAAAAATTACCTAATCATTGCCACGTGTTCTACTCAAATATTATAATAAATATAAAACGATGTGTAAAAGACATTAAACAAACAAACAAAAAAAAAAGAAAGAAAGAAAAAACAGTTTTTCACAGACGATTCAGTATTTCTCATTCAATTAATCCAATTCAATTAATCTAATTCTATTAATAATTAAATTAATTCAATTAATTATTTTTACCTTGTCTAATTACATTAATTCAATTAATTATTTTTGCCTTGTCTAATTAAATTAATTCAATTAATTATTTTTACTTTGTCACTTCTCGACAAGGTAAAAATACATAAAAACTCAAAATTTCTATATTAAAAATTGCGAAGAAAATCTTACTTAAATTGCACTTATTTCCTCGAATAAATTCCGGAGTGGATTAAGCGTGATTTAGTTCGCAATAATAAAAGAAGTCGTTATCTTTGCTGTTGCGAAGCTTAGTTTTTCTATATTGGTAATAAATATAATATTCTCCTAGGTTTCAAATGTAAACAAATATGTCCACCAAAAGAAAAATGATTAGGCTTAGCCATACTTGAAAAACTTTTAAATTGTTGATAATTCTACAGATCTTGCATGCAGATTTACTAAAGGCATAAAATCCTTAACCGAACCATAATAAAAACATAATTCAATCATTTTTTAAGCAATACCAACATATAAGAATAAAAAAAGTGAACTCACTGAGCCAAGTGGCAGAGTGGATATAACGCATACATAAATTTGTATACGTTTGGTGCACCCGATTGCAACCAAAATAGGAGGTCCACATCTACATGTTATAGCAGTCCTATATACAAAATTTCAACTTTCTGAGGCTACTCATTTTGGAGTTATGCGAGATACATACATACATACGTACGTACGCACAGACGCAACGAAAAAAATCTCTTCAGAATCCATTTTAAATCAGTTTTATAATTTTTTTTGCGGGGGGAAGAGTCCTTTATTCTGTTCTTACGTACGAATGTCACTCAACAACATCGATAAATTGCATTCGATAGCGGTCAAAATAGATATTTTCGTTGAAATATGATACCCGAAATTTTTCGCGATTACAATACTTCTTTTTTACTTCGTACAAGGAAGTAATAAAAAATGCAATCTAATACACAAATGCGAATCGTCATATGATGGTTGTGTAATACATGAAACATTATGCATACTATATTGTATGTTAAATTATTGTTAAATACCGTTGTTATCGCCATGTACACAGGTATTTGTTTCCACTTTAAAAACACCAGAGAATAGCCGAAATTTGCACCGCGCGCAGGTAAATTAGATTAAAATAATTCTCTAACAACAAAATAGCCAAATTTGTGAGCCAGTTATATTTTACTTTAGCCATTATTTACTTGCATAATACATTTTCGTTACTTAAGGCTGTTGATTTGGAATAATAGAAGCTAAAAAAAATCGGAGTAATGTAAATTGATAAAATTACTAATAAATAAGAATGTAATAAGTTAATGTATGATATAATAACAAGGCAATGGTAAAAAACGTGAATTCTTTGAAACATAACAAGAAAATAAAATTTTCAAATACAGAAAACAAATCTTGCGTATGAAAATAGAAAAAAATGCACTTATAAATTTTGATTCCTGATTCTAAAGTGATTTACTAGATGTGAGTGTATCTATTCAATTACATGCTACAGCTTTCGTATTTTATTAATCATCTCATTTTTAAGAATTTAAATTCATACGAAAATAAACGACCTTTCTGTTTTCCGATCGTGACTTCATTCGTTTAAGTTATTTGCATAAATATGAGTTTCATTTAAGAAAACAGATGAAATTTCATATGCTTTCCTTCCAGCAAAGATTGCCTTCCATTTCTTTAGAAACAGATGTAATGACACGCAATTGCAGTTGTCTTTCCGCCAGATATAACTGAAACCATTCAAGTGCTTTGAAACTTGCGCGATGTCAGTTTCTACTCATTGTTCAATTTTTGCTTGAAATAAATGTTTTCCTTGATTTTCAAAAATAAAGTGTTTTGCTATACCTTTCGTAGGTAAAACTGGGATGAAGAAAAGAATCAGGTAAAGTTAATTTATACGAAAAAAGCATTTGAAATTTCAATATCTTCGTGAAAAATGTATTACACTATACCAAACTTTTGTTAAAGCCTAAAATGATATAAATCAATAATTATATGATAAACTCAAAGACCAAATAAACAGAAACAGCGTATATGTGACGCAGTTTATTTTCTCAGGTTTGAAAAGCAGGCGAGAACAGTGGAAACCGTGATAGTAACGACTGTGGACTTCAATGTATTCACAAAATGCATGCTGTACATCTGAAATCCAATAGTTATTGCCATTCGCTGTGTGTAGTGGAGGTCTTGAGATCCTTACACATCGGAGGATATAGATTGAGGTTGTCCACAGGGGCGGAAACCGGAACTCCAAAGATTGTGGATACTTGTCGCATATTGAATTCTGTTGAGGTGGTTAAACTAATAAACCATGTTTGTCCAAACTCTCCTTCAATTGCCTTTCCAAATATACTTATATAAGCTTCCTCTTTCTCACACTAGACCAAAAAGCTCTTGTGATCGAGTTTCAAAGATTAATTCAACCGTTACGTCCACCTTTCTAGGATTTATTCCTGTGATCACTTATGCTTGCATTTGCCTTGGATCGCATTCATTGTCGCTTCAATTTAAAAGTAGAACAGAGTCCGATGAACGCGGAACTCTGCTAGAATACTATAATAAAACTGGTCTTACTGTCACAAAAGAACGTATTCTAAAACTTTTTAATGTTCCCAAACTGGAGAGAATTCACTAAATTTCGCTAATTTGTTGAAAAAAAATTACTATCAAGATTTTTCAATAAAGGTTTCCAAAGTTTTGCCATAATTTTTTGTCAAATTATTGTTTGTTATACTTCAGCTAACTTTCGAAGATTCTAATGAATTTTCATTTGCTTACATTAACAAAATGTGGTAATCATAGATTCCATGACATTTAGCATCACCATGAAATCAGTAGTAACTTAATATATTGGTAAAATAATATTTGCTTGTCAAATAGCTAGGAGTCAGAACATAAACAGATCTCACGATTTGGGTATATTACTGCAAGAGAAAAGTATGCATAGATAGTATTGTTGTTTTGTCATGTCTATTGTCCCATGGAACAATGGTTGTCAGAGCCTACTCCGAGGAGAGGTTGGATTTCTATTTTCCACCCCGAAGTTTGGGGAAGAGCACCCCGGGGGAAATCCCCGGAGCTCCCATCCCTGTCCTCTACCATTAATCCACACGAGAGGACTTTCGGCTAGCCGCATATTTAGAGTGCCGCACCGATACTATACATTTACAAACATCTATGCCTTCTCCAGGATTCGAACCCGGACCCTTCGGTACTGTAGTAGGCCCCCTTAACCACTATACCGTCTGGGCGACATAGATAGCATTATTCAGACTATATAAAGTAACGTAAAGTAAACGGGAATGCTTAGATTATGTAAGCTACATCAGTCTTACTTTTATATGCATATTTGAATAAAATGCTTTAGAGATACAGATTGATCATCGTTTATTTAATACTCGTATGTATGCCATGGCACACTTTTATTTTGGCTCAACTGAACAAGAAAATAAATTATAAATGATTTTGGCTTCTATAAAAGCTTACGCATGAAGATATATATGTTTGGCCAAATTATATATTTCATGAAGCTTCAATTTAATTGAAGAGTAATTGTCTTTATATATAGCATCTTCAAAGCGTTTTTACATTTGAATATAAAATGTCCTTGTTGATATAACAAAGGAATAATTTTAATATAGACTAATTTATGTACAGAGACTATCTATATATATCCAGTTGAAACGTTGATTTCTAGATGACACGCCAATGAAAAGAAATTTTGATTTTATTGTTAATTCTGATCAGGAAAATCTGCTACAATTCAGTATGAAAACAATTCAGATAATCCATTTTTTGCTATTCCACGAATATTCTTAATATCACAAGTGAAAGTTATTATCTCAGGCTCGATAATGAAGTTCAAACTCCAGTTTCAGTTTGCTTAAATTCTAATTTTTTATAAATATTGTTACGAATTTCACATTTATTTGGCTATTTATTTAGAATTTTAATTAAAATTCCTTTTTATTTTCCCGTGCAACGCAGACGATTTTTGAAGAGAAAGCTACGTCGAAAAAAAAAAGAAAGTAAAAATAAAAGAGCGTGTGCATTTAATGTTTAATAAATATATATCTCGTAATTACTGTTGCCATCCAGAAAAATCTAGAAATATCAAGCTTGTTCTATTGATAATTAAAAAGCTTATAAAAGCCGAATTGAAACACCTCATCTCGGCAGTTGTTGTTGTTGCTGTTGTAGTTGTAAAAAACGAACTGCTGTTTGTTTACTTAATGCTGTTATTGATTGTAGCGATTTCGCTGTGAGATAGAATTATTTTATCTGTTTTGAGCTGAGTTTTTGCTAAACGTTTGAGATATTGTGCGAATATCTGTGAAGAAATATTTCAGCATTTTAATTTATTTCTTGTGGAAAGAATACATTTTTGTTAACTTTTTACGACTTGTGCATTCAATATATAACGAACCCGTACGCACGTAACAGTATCAAAATGCTTTTATATAAATTTAAAACATACAAAAGCGAATAAATTCTGGTAAAATTTATGCATTACATTAGATAGACAATTTTGACATAATATTGATACACAGTTTTCTCAACATCCTATTTATATGTCATAATAAATTTATTAATACTAACAAAACGACGGGACTAAAGGAAGTACGAAATAATACACGATAGATGCAAAGGAGAGTACATGTTTTTATTATTTATCTTGTCGAAACTCCCTTGTCCTACGGTACATCAGAAGTTTGACTCTGTAAATACTCTTTCCGTGAGTATGTTTGCATTCCAGTTATAACATAATTCGTAAGCTCCATAAACTCACTAATCTAAAATGATTTAATGCAGTTCGATAGCTAGAGATTTAAATTTTATATATTTCTCTAAGACATCCTTTTCACAGTTGCCTCGGCTACTACATTCACTGCTATTCAGGAAATTGAGGAAATATAATTCGATAGGAATAAAATAACAGTCTCTGATTTATTCATCATTGAAGAGAAGTGTATCCCTACCACTTGAATAAGATATTTTATTTTATGACGTGATAAAGTTTCGGCGTCGTAAGAAGCTACGATATAATTGTAAAGGCATTTTAGGTATTATTTTTCAGAATAAAATCATGTTTGTTGTACTGAAGTAACTGTCAACTATGTCAAAGCTAAACAGTAGCAGACATAAATTGGTTTTAAAAAATCATAAAAACTACATTTATTTGAAACAATATTTTTGTTAACTTTATGCTTATTAAATATATAAAATACATTTATAAAAAATATGATGTGTACACCACATGACTTCCTTTAACGGAATATTAAATTATACGCATTTTTGCCTGCATTTCATTTAAACTTATTGGATTGAATTAAATCTACTTTGCCGATAGCGCATAAATCACAATAGAATAAATGCCCTCTTTAAAATTCACTATATTTATTTACCATGGCGACACCCTGGCGCTAGGTTCACTTAACAGCGTTACATTTCATTCATTTTATAACTCAGAATGCACAAAAGATTATATCATCTGAAGAATTATCCTAATCGTTGCCACTTCTATTCAAGTACTATAATAAATTTAAAACAATGTATAAAAGAAACAAACAAACAAAAAAGAAACTCTTTTTCACAGATGATTCAGTATTTCTCATTCAATTAATTCAGTTCTCACTTCGCGAGAAGGCAAAAATACATAAAAACTCAAAATATCTATATTAAAATTATGAAGGAAATCTTACACACTTTATTTCCTCGAATAAACCTCAGAATGGATTAAGCATAATTTAATTCGAAATAATAAAAGAAGGCTTTGTTCTTCCGAAACTTAATTTCTCTAGATTGGCAACAAATCCACTATTCTGCTAAGTTTCAAATGAAAACAAATATGTCTGCTATAGTAATAATAATTAGGCTTAGCCACACTTAAAAAACTTTTAACGTTTGATAATTCTACAAATATTGCATGTAGATTTACTTAAGGCATAAAATCCTTAAGCGAAAGATAACAACATAATTCAATCATTTTAAAGCAAAAAAGTACAATTTAAAAACATATAAGAATAAAGAAACTGAGATCACTGAGCCGAGTAACAGAGTCGAAATATATATACATATATTTACGTACTTTTGGTGGGGCCGAATGCAGCCAAAATAGGAAGTGCACATCTACATGTTATAGCAGTCCTATATGCAAAATTTCAACGTTCTGAGGCTATTCGTTTTTTAGTTATTCGATATACATACATGCGTACGCACAGATGCCACGAAAAATACGCTTTAGAATTAATTTTAAATTTTTTTGGGGAAAAAGAGTCTTTTATTCTGTCCTTACAGATGTCACCCAGAAACATCGTTAAATTGCATTCGATAGCTGTCAAAATAAATATTTTCGTTGAAATATGATACCCGAGATTTTTCGCGATTACAATACTTCTTTTTTACTTCGTACAAGGTATAAAAAGGTATAAAATGCAAGATTTATTATAGCAAGTAATTGTAATAAATGTAGCATGATAACAAAATACGTAATGCAAACTAATGTAATTAACGAATGCAGCAGTTTATAATAAGCCACCTGGTCTTATAGTTGTGAAATTGATTAATTTAAAATTTTTAACCTGTGTAGCATTCTTAAAGAAAAACTAGTTTCTTAAAAGTGCAGCTAATTTTTAAAACGTTTAAATAAATGAAACATAAAGCATGCTAGATATAAATCGTAAGTTTCTATTTTTTTAAAAAACTCAATTAAATTAATTGTTTTCAAATAAATTTCAGGCACAAAATGAACTATCTAAATCTCTATTACTTTCAAAATAAATTAATATTATTGTAATATTTATTTAAAAATTTAAAGAACTCCAATTTATCACTTCATTAATAAACTGAAGTGGTAATAATAAATGTTATGATTAACAAGATAATCATTCTTAGAATAAAGGTAAAAAAGGCTTACCTTTTCGGTCGTTCTTCTCCAAAAGTATATCCGGAAATATTTTTATTAATTGCGCACATCAAAGGCACTACTCATCTTAAAAAAAGAGAGGCTTCTAAGATAATAAGATACGTTTAATTTACATTACTAACTAATTACATACACGACACAGAGAGAAGATACTGGTTATATCGTTAACTCAAACGTCCGTTACGAGTTCTAAAGTTCAGTTACAGTTCTGTTTCATTTTGGCCAACGTGGCGTTGGTAAGAGTTTTAAAGGCGAGAGTTTCAACAATAAATCATTTATCACTTCATTAATAAATTGAGAGACTAATAGTTCTGTTTCCTTTTTGTTTCAATTTTAATTGAATGCACAGGTTCATCTTCGCTTAAGACAAGCCCCTTTTAATTGTTTACGTAGTACTGTTGCTACTTAACCCAAATCTTTAAATTTGGACTGATGGAAAATCTATATATATAAAAGGAAGAGTCAAATTCTCTCTCGTTATATCAGCAACAATGGCTGCGTGCCATTGTTGCTGATATATCACTGTTGCCTTTGTTGCTGATATATCACTGTTGCCTTTGTTGCTGATATCAGCACCTGCTGCCAGTCGGAAAAATGAGGGCGATAATTCTGTGCAGTTTTTAAATTTAATGTTTCTCTTGGATACTGGACGTTTCTCGGGAGAAGGCAACGGGAAGTTGGTTAATTTATTTATTACCATAATATTTTCATTGTAATTTTTTCATTGTAATTTTTTTATATGTAATACATTTTTATTGAAATTTGTGTTTGTTTGCTTGTTTGGTTTTTGGTAAAATTCTGAGCAGTTTTTAAATTTGATGATTGGTGTTCCCTTTGCGTATTTTTTCGATACATTTAAAAGCTCGACGAAGGCTAGCAGCGTAGCGGCTAGTCTTGAATATATCTGTCGTTGGCAGTAGACGTTGAAAAAGTGGTGATAACATGACTTTTGTGACGTCTGATCAGTTTTATCCCATTTTTGACTGATCCAGTGTTTCGATCAAAACTGACTGTTGATAGACATCACACCCTTCCTTTCTCCTTCAATCACTAGTCAATCCCTAATCAGAAGAGTTTCAAACAAATGGATATAATTGTCTTTACTTTTTGCCGACATAAGTTACAATTCTTTATCATAGGTATCATTGACAACTATGCTGATCAGAACGATTGTAACAATTTTCTTTACATAAGATAATAAACGATGAATTGTACAATGACCTTTTGGAATTGGGTTTTCAATAAATTATAAATCCATCAACTTTTTTCCACAGAATAGATTTATTATTCAAAACTTTTCTTAATGTGTTCCTGAGCTTTTAGATAGAGTAGGCTCATTTTAGAAGTATATTTTAATTAAAATTATTTCATTGGCAACAAAATAATATTCTGCCAAACACAGAAGTACAGAATGGGTTTGAAAGTTAACTCTTTTGAACATATTTCTGCTTCTTCCTCAAACAATTGAAATGGGACATATTGGCGTTTTATTTTGACTTTACCTGCTATTTGACGCATTATGTAGACAGAAGAGTCTATTACCATTGCTCTCAGCAATACTGAATCTATACCTTTTGCTGAGTTTACATCAACGTGTCTTAAAACCATAACTAACAGGAAAAAATTCTTTTATTTTGAATTTTAATCTGGTGTATTTCAAGTCTTAAAAACATTTAAATTCCAATTTGCGTGGGAAAGAATATTGTATGTTTATTAGACAAAATACTTTTGATCATTTAGGAGGCTGACTACCATTGCAATTTGTTCAACCTATTTCTTAAGCATAAAATCAACAATAACATAATGATAGTGAATATCCGATGATTCAGAGTGTTCAACAAATGCACCTGCGATGTGAAGAAAAAGAGAAAGAGCCTTCAATAATAAGAAACTTCCTATTATTGAAGGTTATGGTGTTTCTAGCCGGATACCAATTAGAACTGGCACTGTCGCAGAGGCTCACGTAGTACGCACTAGATCACGCCAAATTTAACGTCTATTGCTAAATATTTAAAAGCTTGGAATTAAAAAATTTTATTCGGCAAATTGATACTCAGTATTGTTCGAGCTCAGGTGGATTTACGTGCACACATTTAATCATTTTAATTTAAAAAATAAGATTATGCAATATCGAATACTATTTTGTAAGTCTCCAATCTGTTTGAAAGAATACCGCGAATGGTATACCTGAAAGGGCAACACTAATGACAAATAATGCAATTCAGATAACAGGGTACAGCTAGAAGTGGGCGAGACACCAGAATTTCACCGTTAGTCGTACAAGCATAGTCCCGGTGCACTAAGTAAAACGTTGTCATAAAACAGAAATAGATGTCTTTTCGAGAGAAACTTCCTATTATTAAAGGTTATGGTATCGATACGTAGGAATTAAAGAGTTCAGATTAAAACACTATATATTATCTATCACGCATTCGCTAACATTAAACAAAGAAAATTCCCCTTTGTAATGTTCTAATGGCATTAGACAAGCTCATCGTCGAAGATTGCTAAACACTGAAACTCGATCTCCTCTTCATTGAAATCTTTTACAAATTTTCACCTCTCTATATTGAACCATTTTACATTATATCATTCTATGTAGGTCGATGATTTTATGTCATTTTTACTACAAAAATATCTACATTCTTTTGCTTTCGGTAAACAGGATATTAATTTTTTTATGGAACTTTGAACATCATGAATAAACTGGTGAAATTTAGTCCATGCTTACGTAAACATACACCTTATCAGCTCTATCTATGATTTTCCTCTAGCATATTAAATGCAATTGACATGTTATTGCCGATTATTTCTACGATGTCAGAATAACTTAATACTGGTTGAATAGAGAGGGAAAGGTGCCCAGTACGTGAATTTATTTATTTTAAATACGTCATTCAATTACAATACCCTATTTAAAATCATCGAAATTTTCATTGTGAACTACTTTGCTTTATTGAAGTCTATGAAGTAAAACAAGCTAGATATACAACGTAAGCATATAAGATGAATGTCTTTATTCCTTTACATATGCTTTCCCATTCCTTGAAAGATCCTATGTGGGAGTTAGACCCAGTCGGCCGATTCAAGTTCATGGCAAATTATCGTTTACCAAATTTTAGCTGTGACATCACTGCAGAGACCCTGGAATTTGTTTTTACAGGAAACCGTGAAATACCAACTAGATTCTCTCCGGGAATTAAATGCAGAGTATTCCATTTGTCAGCCATCTAGAGGACTCATTGTCAACTATATCACAAGATACATGGAAAGAACGATTGTTCCGGTTTGACTAGAATTTTTCCTCTGCTGATGTTCCGTCTTGATTAGAAACGAACTTTTCTCTTTCTCTTTCATTTCTTTCTTTGGGATGGGAACAATGAGAACTTGACTTTTGATTTGCAATGACGCAGCTCGAATGCTGCTCATGAGGTGTACCTTTAGATTCGATTCTAGACTAGATTAATTTGTTTAGTATTTAATAAATCCTTTTAAAAACTAGATTGACTATTTGGTCATAGAATAATAACTGAACCACCGCTTGCAGAAATTTAGATGTAGCATTCAGACACGTCGTTAGATGCGTGGTTAAATACGTAGACATCGTCATTCGTCTATTCGATTACTGTGCATTGATACGTAGGTAAACACTTTTTGGTGCATCGGCCGGGAAGCCGGTTAACCTTCGAAATATGGATTCGTAAGTATGGATTAGCACGGTGTGAAGTGTGCGAAGTGTGTAATTATGGAAGATCCTGTCGCTAAGCTGAAAGAGAAAAGCAAAGTATTAAGGACCGCAATGTCCAATGTTCTAAAGAAAATTGAGACAGAATTAAGCAAAGATGACGTTGGTATAAATGTAATAGAAGAAACTTTAGACATATTAAACGAAAAAGCAAAAACTCTGTGTGATTTAAACACTCAAATAGAACGGGATTTGAAGGCTCCAGAGGATGAAGTTTCATCCGCTTTAGAATATGAAGAATAAATACAAGTGTGGCAATTTAGAGCAAGGAAAAAATTGAGGGAATTAAACAAACTCGAAAATTTAGATAAGGAACTTATGAACATACCTATTGAAACCGCTATAGATTACAAAATTGAAAGTAACAAATTTATTCGCCTTGTAAAATTGACTATCTATAAACTTTTTGGTGATTCTAGCAATTGGCAGGAATTTTGGAATCAGTTCGAAGCAGCTATCCATAACAATGACTCATTCTCAAAAGTAAATAAGTTCAGTTACTTAAAGTCGTTACTAGGTGGAGTAGCTTATAATGCCGTTTCGGGACTTTCGCTTACAAATGAGAACTACGATTGAGCTATAGAATTGTTAACTAACAGGTCTGGGAGAAAAGATTTGATAATCAATGCTCACATGAATAAACTGTTAAATCTTTCACCTGTTAGAAATATAAGGGATATAGAAAATCTTAGGAATTTATATGATCAGTGTGAAACTCAAATTAGATGCTTAAAGTCAATGAACGTGGTATCAGAAACTTACGATAGCTTACTTTGCCCAATACTGTTAAAATTAATTCCATCAGAGATTACATTAGAATACAGTCGTGGTAGAAACAGTGACCAAACATGGAACGTTAACGAATTAATGGAATTTATTCGTAAAGAAATAGTAAGCCTCGATCAAACGATCGTCTCCACTCCGCTCACGATAATGTAAACCACAAGCGCAATAAACAGTTTGATAAAAATTCACGGAAAACGTATGAATATATTGCTCCAGTCTCTAGGAGTAATTGCATATATTGTGACGAACTACACGATTCGGAGCGCTGTGAAATTAAAACCGTGAAGGAGAAAAGAAATATTTTGAAAGGTCAAGCTCGATGTTTTTTATGTCTTAAACCTCAGCATAAAATAAAGGAATGTAAGGAAAGAAACATATGCGAAATATGTAATAAAAACACAATAGGTCTATTTGTTTCCAACTCGAAACCAAATCAGAGAAAAACAAAGTCGTGTCGACAATTCCATCCAGTAAAGAAGATATTCAGATTAGTCAATTAAAAACTGAAACTTTCCGCAGTGCATTGCTACAAACGTGCACTGTGATGATACGTCCATTGTCTGATAAGGATAATTTAGAACCAGTTTCTATTCTATTGGACAATGGAGTTTTATAATTCGGGACATTTCAGAAAAGTGCAAATTACCTGTTATTCGAAAGGAGACTTTGTCCGTATTTGCGTTTGGGGTTAACCAGGCAACAGATCAATTTACAATGTTGTGAAAGTGAAAATCGAAAACAGAAGTGAACCATCCCTAAATATAGAAATTGAAGCTTTAGAAACTAACCAAATATGTGCAACTAATTTACCTTTCCCTGATATCCCAGTTTCCAAAATTAACAGAGTTAATAGGATTACAGTTAGCTCGACCTGACAAACCCGTGAGAGTCGCATTTGATGCATCGAGCCATTCGAAAAACGAATATTCTTTAAACGATTGTCTCTATTCCGGTCCTAATTTAAATCCACCATTTAAATCCACCAGAAATATTAATACAATTTCGTACACATAGTATAGTGTTTACTGCCGACATTGAACAAGCCTTTCTCCAGATTTCTCTGTCACCTGAAGATAGGGATGCTGTAAGATTTTTGTGGGCAAATAACCTTACAAATGAGGATGGGAAACCTAACACGAAAATACTTAGGATGACTCGCGTTTTGTTTGGTGCTACATCCAGTCCATTTTTGCTTGCCGCTACTATCAAACACCACATAGATACTTTTAAAGAAACAAATCAGAAAGCAGTTAAACTATTGAACGAATGTTTATACGTAGATGATTTAATAGGTGAGGATAAAGACGAAAACGAAGCTAAACTCATATATGAAGATATTAGATATATATTGAAAACTGCTGGTTTCAACATGCGAAAATGGAAAACAATTGTGCGAATCTGCAGGGAGTTTTTGACGACTACGAAAATGGTGAAATTCAGAAAGTTCTGGAACAGAAGGTATTGGGATATAAATGGAATTACAAGGAAGACCTTCTGAAGATAGAATAACAAAATCTAACTAATCAACCTCAAGAGAAAACAAAGCAAATGACAAAAAGAGAAGTTCTTAAAACCATTGGAAAGCTTTGCGATCCCATTGGATTTATTGAGTCCATTCACTATTAGGGCAAAAATACTGTTATGAAAAATTCGGCGGTTGCGCCTGTATGTAAGCTTTCCGGCATAGCACTAGGGTTGCCATAAAATAGTGTATGGCAGGGTTGCCAGATTGGCGACTTTATCGCCCATTTGGCGACCAAATTGGCGATATCCCATGGTCCAATCGGGAAGCTTCTAGAATAACTTCCTGTCGAGATATTTCTCGAAACGTGTGGAACTTAAAGTAAAGCTATTTAAACCCTTGCGTTTCTGAGTTAGTTAGTTGCGAGTTAGTTGTTGCAAGTTGCGAGCAGTGTGATTAGTTGTGAGAATAGCTGCTACGCGAGAGTTCTGTGAACGGAAAGCAATCGAGATAGTGCTTTGCCGTGAAGCTATCTTTACAGTATAGCTTGAAAGTGGATTGGTGATTGTTCCACGGTGTTTTATTATAAGTTTAGTGTTGCCGTGAAGCTACCTGTACAGTTACAGCCTGAAGCTGTGTTGCTGATTGTTTCAGCGTATTTATTGCAGATTTTCGACGCTTTTAAAGGTGATTTTGGAACTGTGCTGTAAATAGTGATTCCTGTAAATAAATTGTGCTTTTTATTGTTCTGCATCGTGTTTTCATCGGATACTCTCAAATCCACGAACCCGTAAAAACGCAACAATACTAATGCAGGAAATTTGGCAACTTGGGGCAAATGTGGATGATCCGTTGCCATTTCACTTTGGAAACAGAATGAAGAAATGGACAAATGTACTGTTAGCGATTCAGAATGTAAACATCAGAATGAAGAAATGGACTAATGAACTGTTAGCGATTCAGAATGTAAACATTCCGCGACATTATTTCCGAAAGACTAACAAGTCTGAATTGAGAGATATTAAAATGCATTGCTTTACGGACGCAAATCAGAAGGCATATGGAGCTGTAATATACCTGCGGTACGTCACGACAGACGGTGAAACAGGAAGTAGTTTTGTCATTTCCAAAACCAGAGTACCTCCACTGAAGAAGCTGTCCCTTCCAAGACTAGAGCTGATGGGGGCGCTCATCGGAGCAAGATTAGCCTCAAATGTGAAAGAACAGTTAGAGAAAAGACTCCAGTTGAATGTATATTTTTGGTCAGACTCTTCTGTGACGTTACATTGAATAAAGAGCGATTTAAATAAATGGAAGCCATTCATCCAACATCGAGTAATGGAAATACGAGAAAAGACATCATCCGAGTCCTGGAATTATTGCCCTGGTGATGAAAATCCAGCCGATATGCTGACCAGAGGAACGGAGACAAATTCCGCGAAAGGAATAACGTTATCTGAACTACGAAATAGTGACATGTGGTGGCATGGACCTAAGTGGCTACTACAGAAAATCGATTCGTTGCCTAAACTTGCAGAATCAGTTAGAGATTTCAAAGATAATGAAGAGCTTGAACTTCGAAAGGGAGCTGTAGGGAACTCAACAGTCACAGGTGAAAATTCCATTGAGAACGAATTCATTAAAAGGTATTCATCTCTTAAGAAATTGATTAGAACTACTGCATGGTGTTTAAGGTTTGCAAACAACTGTAAGACCAATCCACCATTAAGAAAAGAAAGCTTTTTGAGTGTTTCTGAATTACAGAATGCAACAAAGGTGCTAGTCAAATGCGTACAACGTTCTGAATTTCAACCTGAAATTAAGAGCCTGCAGTCGAAATGATCAGTTCTAAGTAATAGTACGGTGTTATCCTTAAATATTTTTCTTGAAGAAGATGAACTTTTACGAGTTGGTGGGAGATTGAGTCTCTCCAATCTTTCAGAAGATCAGAAACATCAACTTCTTTTACCCAAAGGATACCATTTCATTGAATTACTCATAGATTATTAACAAAAAACATTTCTTCATTCCGGCGTTCAAACAACACTTTCTCTGATTAAACAATTATACTGGATACCTTCCCGACAAGATAAAGGACACCATTTCACTGAATTACTCATATATTATTAACAAAAAACATTTCTTCATTCCGGCGTTCAAACAACACTTTCTCTGATTAAACAATTATACTGGATACCTTCCCGACAAAATAGAGTTAGACGCGTCGTAAATAAATGCATGACGTGCTTTCGGACAAGGAACCAAACCTCATATCAGATGATGGGAGACTTACCCAGAAATAGAGCTGTAATAACTAGACCATTAGAAAAAACAGGACTGGACTTTGCAGGTCCAGTTATCACCAGGCCTAATTTGAAAAGATCTAGGGTTACTCTAAAATCATACATCGCAATATTTATTTGCTTTAGTACGAAGTCTATTCATTTGGAAGTATTATCGGATTTGTCTACTGAAGCATTTCTAGCATGTCTTAGAAGGTTGATTGCCAGATGATCTAGTCCATCCACTGTTTGGAGTGATAACGTCACGAACTTCAAGACAACGAAGAAAGTTCTCGATAAAGTCCTTAGAATTTGTAGGTCAGATCCCATTCAACGCTTTAGTTCCGAAGAGGGTATAACATGGAGATTTATTCCTCCTTCTTTCCCGCATTTTGGCGGATTATGGGAGGGTAATATAAACTCAATGAAGAGAATTTTGAAAAAGGTCGCAAAAATGACAATTTTAAGCGTTGAAGAGCTGTATACATTAATTACACAAATAGAAGCTTGCTTGAACTCTCGACCTCTGTCACCTATTTCGGCTGATCCAACCGATCAGCCTTTGACACCAGGTCATTTCCTAACAGGAGCTCCAGTTTTGTCAATACCAGAATCGAATGATTCTGTAGATTCTTTGTCCTTGTCTTCTAGATGGACCTTAATTCAAAAACTTAGAGCTAATTTCTGGAACCGTTGGAGCGTGGACTATCTTAATCATTTGGAGAACCGTTCAAAATGGAATCAAGTGAAATCAAATCTCAAGGCAGGACAACTAGCCTTGTTAAAGGATAAAAACAAGACACCCATGAAGTGGACACTAGTTCGCAATGAGGAGACCTTTCCTGGTCCAGATGTACTCGTACGAGTCGTTAGATGTCAGAACTTCAGATGGAATTTTGGAATCAGATGGAATCGAGCCGTCTCCAATATCAGTCCACTCTCATTTCGAGATGATGTTGGACAATCGTCCAACGGGGGCAGGGATGTTGCAGTTTGACTAGAAACTTTCCTCTGCCGATGTTCCGTCTTGATTAAAAACAAACTTTTCTCTACCTCGGAATGGCAACAGTGAGAACTTGACTTTTGATTTGCAATGACGCAGCTCGAACGCTGCTCATGAGATGTACCATTAGATTCGATTCTAGACTAGATTAATTTGTTTAGTATTTAATAAATCCTTTTAAAAACTAAATTGACTATTTGGTCTGTTAACAGCCGATAGATGGCATTGTAAAACAAAAGCCGCCGATAGGGGGCGTACGATAGCAATCGAGAATCGGGAAGCGAGAGAATGTAACTGAGATTAAGAATGTTCCGTAATGATATGTATATATGTATATATTTACTGCAATAAAAAAGAAATTATAAAATGCAAGAGGTATCCCGATTGAATGAAAAGTGAAAGCTCAACTTACCCTAGCCATCCTGGGATTAATAACGGAGATTAAAGTTAACATTTCAGAAGTGGGATTATTAATGCAAGCACGCATTGAATAATGACCTCGCGTACCATGAGCGTGGAAGAAGGGGTAAGTTTCGTTTCTTTAAAAAAATTTGAATGCATGTGAACTTGTAGAATAATTCTAACAGAGTATAGAATTTAGAAGTATAGAATTATATTATTAGTTAATATTATGGATGAGAATACAAAGAAAGCTTTAGATAAAGCAAAAACGAAACGTAAAACTCTAAGAAGGTTAACAACACAAGTAATTAAGAGAATATCGGAATTATTGGAACAGGACATTGTCGATACAAAATCATTAGAAGAATGTGAGATGAATCTACAAGAAAAAGCAGATCAGATATTTAAGTTAGATCTAGAAATTGAAAATTTAATTCCTGAAGTATCTGATCTCGAAACAGAAGTCGAGAATAATCAGGAATACAGAGAACGTATCATCTACGCGAAATCGAAAGTCAAGAATTATCTCCAGAATTCAGATAGAAATAAGGCAGATTTGTCGTTGAAGAATAATTCTTCACTTATTTCGAGTAGTGAACCAGACAAACCGAGAATAAATTTGCCGAAACTTCATATAGAACCGTTTGAGGGTAATTTAGAGAAGTTTCAGGAATTTTGGTCACAGTTTGATAATGCGATTCACAGTAACGAACGCTTATCTAAAGTAGATAAATATAATTATCTTAAAGCTTTCTTGAAAGGACCAGCCTTAACCAGTATTCAAGGACTATTAATATCGGAAAATAATTATGATTTAGCAGTTGAGTTGCTTAAAGAAAGGTACGGAAAAAAAGAAATTATTGTAAGAGCTCATATTAACAATTTGTTAAATTTAAGTGCAGTAAAATCGGCATCGTATTTGAAACAGTTAAGGGAATTATACGATACGATAGAAATCCAAGTACGGGGTTTACAAACTCTTGGTGTCGAACTGAATTCATATGGAAGTTTGTTGTTTCCATTACTAACCAAACTTATTCCAGATTCCATTGTGCTAGAGTTTTATAGACAGCATGAAAACGATGATTCTTGGAATGTAACAGAATTATTAAAGTTTCTTAGAAGAGAAATAGAAACGCGAGAACGAACATTTTTGTTTCGTCAAACAAGGGAAAATAATGAATCAGTTAAAAGCATAGACTATAAACTGTCAACTAATAAATTTTCGGAAAAGGGGAATAGATTCCAGAAGTTTAAAGGAAAGCAACAGGATTCGTTTCCTAACGCAACCGCACTGAGCACATTCCAGAAAGTTTGCATTTTTTGCGATAATTCTGAACACAGTTCTGAAAATTGTGATAAGGAACGCGAACAGAAATTAGAAAGTCTAAAACGAAATGCAAGATGTTTTTTATGCCTGCGAAAAAACCACATGGCCCGTTTATGTAAATTAAAAGAGCGCTGCTTGACATGTAATCGTAAACATTCTAGCTTGATTTGTGACGCCAAATGCCTCCCGCGTCAGACAGAGAGTCGCGAAGGAATGACGTATGACAAAATGAAAGATCAAAATAGTGTTGCAATGAATCATGATGGATTATCTGACGTTTCAACATATTTGAAGAAAGCAATAATTAACGACAGTGAACCGATTGAATGTTTGGTGGATACTGGAAGCGCTGTTAGTCTATTAAGATTTTCGGTATTTTCGAAATTACGATTGCCATTGCAACCGGAAACAAAAAAATTGTTTGGAATCGGGAGTGTAAATCACGCATGTACAACAACGTTGGGAAAAGTTCATGTTTCAATTCGAATCGACGAAATCCAAACAACCGCGAATTTGTTTATCGTACATGATGAAGTTCAGCCGTATGACCTAATTATTGGGAGAGATATTTTAAACGATCAAATGTTGGCTTATGGGAAAATAGGGGATTCGTTTAACATATGGTATGCTAGTAAAATTCCATTCGCACAATTGATGAACGAAACGGAGCGTAAGCACATTAAGTTATATTCTGAGGAACCAATAGAAATAAAAAGTAACACGATAAACTTTGTACGTTCTGTAACCCCAGATATAAATAATGGATTAATCTTATTTCAAAACAAGCATGGAAGTCCGGATTCAGTAATGGAGGTTACAAATGGTAGGGTAACAGTCCCAGTTATGAACATAGGACACAATAACATCAGATTAAAAGGAAATCAGTGTATCAGCAGGGTAATAGATATAACAGAAGATTTTGAATTAAAGAAAACAGACAATCCTAACATAAACAAAGATGAAGTACAAAACCATGTATTTTCCATTTCTCAAAATATTCGCCGAATAAAAATAGATGATATAAAATTTGACGAGGCAACTACAGATAGTGAAAGAACTGATATCTTAAAATTAGTAAATGAATTTAGGGATTGCTTTGCTCTTAATCTAAATGAATTAGGTTGCACGGACGTAATAAAAATGGACATCAAAGAAATTGACGGGAGTAAGCCTGTGTCTTCTCGCCCGTACAAAACGAATGCAGCTGAACGTAACGCAATAAAAGAAATTGTTAAGGAATGGAAAGACAATGGGATAGTTTCTGAAACTAGATCGCCTTACGCTAGTCCAGTGTTACTAGTAAAGAAGAAAACAGGGGAATATAGACTAGTAATTGATTACCGCAGACTTAATAATCAGACGATAAAGGATAAGTTCCCTTTGCCTCGAATAGATGATCTTTTAGAATGTTTAGGAGGATGTAAAATTTTCACTACTCTGGATTTAGCCCATGGCTATTTGCAAATACCGTTAAGTGAAGAAGCCAAATTAAAGACGGCGTTCATTACTCCAGATGAAACAGGACAGTTCGAAAGGATGACATTTGGGTTAGTAAATGCTCCTGCTGAGTTTCAGCGACTAATGTCGTATGTCCTAGGCCCCTTGTTGAATACTAAGGTGTTGTGTTATATGGATGATATACTTATTCCTGCAAAATCTTGGGAAGAGATGATTTTCAAATTAAAGGAGGTATTAGATTGCCTAAGAAAAGCAAATTTAACCCTGAAATTATCTAAATGTGAATTTGGGAAGAGAGAAGTAGATTTCTTGGGTTTTATTATAAACGAAGATGGTATCAGACCGGGCTCTAGAAAAATAAAAGCCATAACAGAATTTCCAGAACCAAAGAATGTACACGAAGTGAGAAGATTTTTGGGCCTGACTGGATTTTTCAGACGATTTGTGCCGAAGTACGCATTAAAAAGCGAACCATTGACCAGATTGACAAAGAAGAATCGATACTTTGAGTGGAAGCAAGAACAAAAGAAGTCGTTCGAACTATTGAAGAAACAACTGACTGATAAGCCCATATTAGCTCACTATCAACCGCATGCCGATACTGAAGTCCATTGTGATGCGAGTGCAGAAGGTTTGAGTGGAATCCTAATCCAACGTGATGAAGATGGAAAATGGCATCTTGTTTATTGCGTCAGTAAGAAAACAACAGAAGCAGAGAGAAAGTATCATTCCAGCAAATTGGAGTTAATGGCCATCGTGTGGACGTTGGACAGGTTAAGACAATTCTTAATCGGTATAAGATTTACAATTATTACTGATTGCCAAGCTCTTATATATATGAATGCGAAGAAGACTACAAATCCACAGATAGCCCGTTGGTGTAGTTTGATTCAAGAATACGATTTTGAGATAAAGCATAGGCCAGGAAAAAGACTGTCCCATATTGATGCTTTGAGCAGAGGTCCGGTAGCGGAAGCTGATGACACGATGACGAGGATAGCTGAAAATTTTGAAGTTTGCCAGTCCCTAACCGAAGAAGAGCAAATACTAATGATACAACATGCTGACAAAGACCTGAAAAGAATTATCGAAATTATCAAGAAGAAACAAGAAGAACGAACTGCTGAGGAGAAGCAAGTAATTAGAAATTACGTGTTCAAAAAGAATAGACTGTTTTGGAAAACCATAGTGGATGGAAAGGAAAGACTGCTGTATGTGATTCCTAAAAGCATGAGGAAGAGTGTAGTGGTGAAATTCCATGATTTATTTGGTCACTTTTCTGTGGATAGAACAGTTAGCAAAATTAAGGAATTATATTGGTTCCCAAGCATGAAACGATACGTACGAAGACACATATCAGCATGTATTGAGTGCCTTATGAATAAAGCGACAGGTGGCAAGCAACAAGGACTGTTACATCCCATAAAACCTGGTAAAAGACCGTTTGCTATTGTCCACATGGATCACTTGGGTCCTTTCGTAAAGAGTTCGAGAGGTAATCAAGAAGTATTAGTGATAATTGATAACATGACTAGGTTCGTGAGAATTTTTGCAGTTAAGAGTACTAGTGCTAAAAATGTTTTACAGTCTTTGAAGAATTTTGTTAATGATTTTGGACTACCGGAAAGAATAATAAGTGATAGAGGATCTTGTTTTACTTCTCACCATTTTAAGCAGTATTGTACAGATAACGGAATACATCATACTTTGAATTCTACCAAACACCCCCAAGCCAATGGTATGGTAGAGCGCGTCAACAGAACAATTTTAGGAACGATAATGACAAGTTTGGCTGACAAACAGCATAGAGATTGGGATTCGAAAATAAAAGAGACGGAAAGAAATCTTAACAACATGGTAAACAAAACTACAAATAAGACTCCATTTGAAATGCTATACGGGTATTCGCCCAGATTTAATGATGGAATACTTAGGATGTTAGCAGACGAAGATTCAGATACATGGAAAGACCCGCGAGAAATCCAAGAGCAAGCGCGAGGAAGAATTGAGGAACAACAAGCGAAAATGAAAGAGAGATTCGATGGGAAAAGGTGTCGTACACTAATCTTTGAGCAAGGAGAAATCGTTGTGATGAGATGTGCCCCTAAGGCTACGGGTCAACCTACCAAAACACAGCCAAAATATCGAGGTCCATTCATAATAACGGAAATATTACCTAGCGATACTTACAGAATAACTCAACTAGAAACGAAGAATCGAGGTCGCTACTTCACTACCACTGCTCATGTGAGCCAGCTGAAGCCATGGAGGTGCGATCCCAGCTCTGATGATGATGATGATGATGATGACGGCGACGATCAAGATACTGACCAGTTATCAAGCTTGATTCCTCGACGGAATCCAATCAGATCTGTCCGTAAGGACTGATGGAAGTGTTCTCCGCTGTGATTAAGGTGAGATCTTTCCTTATTTTTTTTTATGTTTATCTACGTATATTTGCTGATAGAAAAACCTCCAGAAACTTTGGAACATTAATTGACTTTGAACTCTTGAACATTAGCTAAAAGACTTTAGTGCATTCTTTGAACTGATCATTTTAGAACTGATAACAAATGAGTTATTTCATATATATATATATAACACATGGTTAGTTATAATTTACAGAAAATTTTGACTATTATGCTAATGTATCAAAAAATATGTGAATTTATGTATGTGAAAACATTTTAGTAAGTTTATTATCATATCAAATTTTAGTATAATGTGTATTCTTCTTAGTGTATTAGTAATGTGTATTCAAGTTGAAATACAAAACTGTGTTAATTATAAAACTGATTTGTATTCAGAACAATCGAGGACGATTGCTAGGTCAGAATGACCGAGTGTTAACAGCCGATAGATGGCATTGTAAAACAAAAGCCGCCGATAGGGGGCGTACGATAGCAATCGAGAATCGGGAAGCGAGAGAATGTAACTGAGATTAAGAATGTTCCGTAATGATATGTATATATGTATATATTTACTGCAATAAAAAAGAAATTATAAAATGCAAGAGGTATCCCGATTGAATGAAAAGTGAAAGCTCAACTTACCCTAGCCATCCTGGGATTAATAACGGAGATTAAAGTTAACAGGTCATAGAATAATAACTGAAACACCGCTTGCAGAAATTTAGATGTAGCATTCAGACACGTCGTTAGATGCGTGGTTAAATTCGTCTATTCGATTACTGTACATTGATACGTAGATAAACAACGATTTTAATTGTTACAATGTAAATAAAAAGGTAAACAATCAAACTTTTACAGGCTGCTTAGTTTATTTTAGTTGAAGGAGAAGCTTTAAAGGATAGTCAAATTTGTCCCGTACTTCTTTCAAAATATACATTATCTTTCAGCACTTTCCTGGGAGCAATAACAGTGTGGTTCTTTAGGATTCTGGGCAAAACTCAGATGAACACATCTTTGATAATAGTTGTAAAGAATTACATCTGTAAGATTTGTGACGTGGGAGTCAAGATGGCCGGAAGAAAAGCCCATGATCGTGTGGCCAGAAGAAACACTATGATAAACAATTATGGCAACAAAGTTTTGTCATATTCTGAACTTAAATCATTGTCATTTAATGCATATCAGATTAATGCAGTACCGAAAGCTATAGAATTAAGGTTATATTTCTTAAAATATTCCATCTCATATCGATTACGGCTAAAACGTTTCTTAAGTTTTATAAACATTTTTATCCATTAAGGAAATTAAAATTTTTATGAAATAAATCAGTTCAATTCTTTAGAAACAAAACAGTGAAACTTGCAACAGTAATCAATTTTGTGCTCCAAATGGATCTAAAGTTACTGAATTATTTTTTATGTAATAGAAGAAAAAAAAGACTTTTAGCATCACATAAAATAAAATGCTCGCTTAAAAATGTTGGAATAAAAAAAACAGTCCAATATTATCACCAAGTAAACAAAGCAAAAAGCAAGATATCAACAAAGAAGAAACGAAATAAAAAAACCATTAAAGATTTGTCTTTTTCTTCAGTTAATCAGTAAAAGGATTAATTTCCTGTTCTCTTAAGTAAAAGAAAGTTAGAAAAAGTTATGGAGCAGAGATTTTTCTCGGAGTGTAGAAGAAAACTTCCTGTTGCTCCGTTTCATTAGGAGTTGGTATGAAAGGAATAGGGCGATGGCGCAGTTTAGAAATTCATTTAAATCTTCTGTAAATAATCGCATTAATAGAGAAATGCGACATTCCGCTTTTAGAAGTAGCTTTTCCCTGTATACCAGAGCACATTTGTTCTACACATACTTTTGAAGACTCCCAGAGCGTAAGATTATGAATACGAGTGCAAAAATGAAACACAAAACATAAAATTTCAGTTCCGTTAATATTATTCTTTGAATCGACCATTTTTCTGAGTTGAACATATATTTTTAATTTTGCCGCTGCAGACCAAATTGAAGGAAAAAAATAGTATTTTAACGTGAGAACTTTGAACACTTGGATTGTATGACATCTGAATAATAAAAGTGAGGGTAATTCTTATTATAAGAAATAGCGCAACGAGACTCAAAGCAGGAAAGAATTGATTCGATAAATGCAAAATGTAAGTCTAGATTAAGGATTTAATGCGTTATGTTTAATATGTTGTCATTAGTTCCTATTTTAAAAGAAAATAAAAGAAAAAGTTATATTTATGGGTTAGAATACATTTTTGCACCAGTGGTTTAAAACTAAAACAAAAGTAACTGACGAAACAATTTCTAGTTAGGTTTAGTATTGGTAACAGGGAAACTTCTTTTGTTTTTTTTATATGGAATGAAAATATTTTGCCCTTCAGAAGCATGGCAAAATAATTTTATTTAAAGAGAAAAGTATTCTATTCATGTGAATTAATTTCTGTTGCTTTAATGAAGTAAATGTTGAATCATCTATATCCATGCATATTATTTCTTATCCTCTTGATTTGTATGTTTTCGTTTGTTTTAAATTGAACAAATATTTCACTTAAAAATATTGAGCAGCATAAGAAGAATGAGAAAGGTGAAGGGGAAAAATAATAAAAACTAGGAAATAAGCTATGTGTATTTTAAACGGTTTACACGGTATTCTTTTTTAAAAATACCTGCTCTAAAATTTTGCTACTTTTAGAATGGGTGAATTAAAGCGTATAAGCAATATAATTTATTCTTTTAAAGCATAAAAATATTCATTTCTTTCTGTAAGATTTGTAAGATATTTATCTTTCAAATTTAACCTGCCTGTTATTGATAGAGAAGCAAAGTTTTTTAAAAGCAACAGATGCAGTTCTTAAGAATAGTATTTTTTTATTTTTGAATCTGATTCAGTTAAATAAAAATGCGTTTAATTCACGATATATCTGTTTAAAAAAGTTACATATTTTTATAGAATTACCTTATACGCACACTGGCTAATGAATTGGAAACGTCTGAGGTTCTTATTTGAATGCGTGCTATGGATGAAGTACGCAATTGTTTTTTTATGAGGTGCATTATAAGTGGTTAGAATGCTAGTATAAGTAAAGTATAAGTGTGCTTTTCGAGATGAATGAAGTAAAATGGGAAAAATGGCAGATCTTTCAACATTTGAAAAAAGGCTTATTTTTGGCGCCCGTTTAGCAGGGCTTCGATTTAGAAGGCAGCAAATCTCACTGGATTCTTGAAAGCAACCATATTAAAGGTTTTCAAAAGTTGGAATCAACACCCACAGTCCTTCTCTAGAAGACGTAACTGCGGTTCGAGCACAGTTCTTTAAGAGAGTGATCGGCGCAGTCTCCGACGAATTGTGGATGTGACGGGCTGGTGTTCCTCGAGGGTAAGCAAACAGCCATGAGATGCCTTGATAGATTAAGTGCACATTTTTACCCTGATGGCGACGGATACTACATGGATGATAATGCATCCAAACATCATGCCAGAAGTGTTCAAAAGTGGTTCGCTGAACATCAGTCTGACTTCCAACACCTTCCCTGGCCATCGGATAGCCCCAATTTTAACCTATAGAACATGTGAAAGATATGGTGAAAAGACGCATCCGATAGCACTCTCCCCTTACATCTGATTTACAAGACCTAAAAAGCTGCATAGCTAATTCATGGTATTCTCTGGACGTAAATGCACTCCAGAAGCATATGGACGCGATGCCCAAATGAATCAGAGAAGTTATCCGTGCAAAAGGTGGTCCAATAAAATATGAGCTTCCGTTTCTAATTCATTGGCCAGTGTGTGTATTACGTTATATATTTTTTCCTTTTTCAAATAAATTTTTTCACTTAAAGGGTTGATTTACTTTTCATTCGTGTCCGTTACCATTCGGAAAAACATAAAGATATGCTTCTTCTATAATTAATATGTCTCTTATTAATTAACAAACCAAATTATTTAAAAACAATGGCTGCAATTTTTAAAAACATTATTTTTTTACATTTTAATCTGATCGATTGAAATAAAAATGCCTTTAATTCATCATATATATTATAAGGTATTTGCTTCCTTGTTGCCGCATGCCTTCCTGGTGTTATTGGAAAATACACTTGACGCATATTTCGGAAGGTCCAAATTTGAAATCCCGACGAAGGAATTGCACGTTTCCAGCATCAAAAACTCTAATACTCTACAGTGGCCCCCGAACTAAAAGCTGGCGGATGACAATTCGTCACTACCAGGACTTGGTGAATCCCCAGTCGCCTTTTAAAAGGGAAAGTATTATAAGGTACTTTCTCTCTTCTTTCCACATGCCTTCATGGTGTAACTGGAAAGCACACGCGAGGCTGGGAGGTATGCCAGTATGAATGCCGGCGATGGAATTACACATTTTCACAACTCCACAATCTAAAAATATTAAAAACTTATACAGAATTACAATGCATATTTTTTACTTTTTAACATACAGAAGATATATAACTGTACCATGTTAGTCTAAATATATATTCATCTTGTAAAATGTTTAGTATCCCCTTCGTTGATAAGCTATAATAAACATTAAAACAACCTTTTAAAAGATCATTAAAATCAGTAGTTTTTTAGATTTTCTTTATTATTATTTTTACCCCAAAGGGCGTTAGCCCAGAAGGACTATTAATTTCGTTTTGGCATTTTACATTGAAAACTTTAGATGTCCGTTTTACTTTCCAAATTGTCAGCACCAATTATTATCGCCCTGTGTTATATTTTAAAGAAATTAAATAATGAAGAATATAAAGAAATGTATTAATTACAATTTCTTTTATTATATAAAGAAATAAATAAATGCATGTATCTTTCTCGCATTGTGATGACCTAGAGCTATGAAATTTTGAATAACCGAATATGTGCATCTGGAACCGAATATGTATGTGCATCTGGAAGCCCAAATTTGGAATTTGTTTTATCTATTTCATATTTTGTAACACTTTAAGGAATTTCTGATTAAGAAGCACAACGATTTCAAAGCGAGCAATGGCAACACTGTACGAAAAAGAAATATTTTTATCTCCAGCGCGCGAGACTTTGTATCGGAAATTCTAAAGATATGCTCATTTTAAAATATTGCGATATTGCTGTTGAATTGAATTTTAAGGTTTTAAGTGTGCAGAACATAATATTTAATAAATGAAAGCAAAACGTTACAAAACACCCCTTTGGGCGTACTCTAAAATATGAAAGCTTTCAGACTTTTTTATTACAATTTCTTTTTTAAATTTTATTTTAGCGTGTTTCTCTTCTCTCTCGAGAACAGAAGATAGGGATTTCCAGAAAGTATTCGAGCAACAGCAAACGCGACAGCAAAGAAATATTACTGATTATCTATAGAAAAAGGTTTTACGAAACTAATTTATAAGAATTTTAATTTTAGAAGCACTAATTATGTAAAGAAGTAAATTTCTAGGGATAGAGAAATTTTTTTAAATAATTTTATTATTCTCTTCCTAATAAAATGCAGCTCATTTCCTTCATTTACAAAGATAAACAAGAAAATTTAATGTGAAACAATCATCATGGCCCACGACATTTTCTAATTATTATAATTTAAATTTTCTAGCATTAACATTGGTTACTATTTATGGTATAATTTCTCAATCATACGTAGCTAAAATATACGTCGGTTATTAAATCAACAGAAGAAGGAGAAAAGGCGAAGAAAGAAAACATTTTGTGAAATAAACGCGTATTATAAAGGTAATCATAAATGAAAATACTTTCAACCTGCTAATTTAGAAGCAATTAAATTATTATAACTTCAAATATAAATTAATATCCCTTTCTTGCTGCGTTCAAACTGCCGTTAAGCCCATCCATATAATTCACATTTATTGATAAATTTGCAGAGGAATAAGTTAGTAGTTTGCTGTATTTTTGGAAAGCATTTTAGCAGTAAATTAGGAGAAGTTTTTTTTTTTAAATCTAAGACGGTAAAGAAGATGAAGTTTAAATTATCTCTAATAAAAATCATTTAAATAAATTCTTTGAAGTGCATCTGTAAGTTTGCAACTTAAATGCAGAAATGCAACTAAGATACAAATTCTAAACATTTTCCCGTGATAATGTATAGTTCGGGGAGAAACTGAGATTGGAATTTATCATAATGTAATTAGAATTCTGAAGTTTAATTATTTGTTTATAGATAGTACTTTTAAAGAAACGCATTTTCTATTTCTTTTCCATAGCAATAAAGAGAAAAATGGACATATTACAAGAAAGAATTTAGTACTCTTTAACGATGAAGGATTAAAGAGGTCGTCGATACACTTCAAACGTCCCTTGATAATATTTATGTTTAAATTTAAACTTAAATAATTTTGGTTAATAAACGTTGTTATAAATTCCATTTCATTAAAAAAATAGAATTTTTTACTTTTGCCAATCAAATGAAGCTATGCATTAAGGTGTTTCATTTAGATGTGATTTTCATATAACTTTATTTTACGCCCCGAGTTTCAGTGATGTCAAAAATATTGTTACCAGTTTTGTACGCAGATGGATAATTTTAGTAGAATTATTCGTAAAATTGTTATATTTTTCTGTGCAATGTAGCGCGAGACAAATTTTAAGAGAAAACTATGCCGGAAGATTAAGAATACAGGGACAAGTGTATTTAACATTGAGTGAATGGGTATCTCGGTAATTTGGAGAGAAATCGCTAAAAGTCGCCCAATTTGGAGACATTTTGGTCCGGTACCTGTATCACTGTAATATATATGGAAGTTGAATAAATGTAATTGACCACTACGTTAGCGGTAAGTATAATTCCACCTCTTATTGCTTTCTAGTAATTTCGAGAAGCAGAAAGTACTAGAAATATCTCGCAGCCGGTTGAAAACTATTTAAGGCCAAAGAGAGAGTATTTGCTCTCCCAGTTGCTTAGTTATTGTTGTTGCGAGTTGCTTAGTTCAGCGTGAACTGAGATAATGCGAGTTAGCTTTCTCTTTAGATGCGCTTAGCACTGCGTTGTGTTTAACGTTCTTCGTAGTTTGAAATGCTAAAATCGGAAGCAAAGAAGAATATGGCTACTATAGAAGGGTCCTAGTAGTGAGTTCTTAGGAGCTCGGCTTCCTTCAAGGGAACAAATACTTTTATTTCTTATTTGCCTGTAATATTCTAGCTAAAATAGAGTTCTTTGAATGCTAGAATACTGAAGAACTATGTAGCGACCATTAGCTGAGTTCTTGTACGTAAGTAACAGCTTCAGTGAAGTGTTAAAATACTCTTTAGTTCTAATTCAAAAGTAGATGAACAGTTGGATCCTCTCGGACGTACAAGAAGCCTCCACTTGGGCTTTAACTCAAAATAGATTACTAAATAAAATTAACCGGCTGAAGCTGTACAGAATACATCTCGCGTAGCTGACATTTGAATAATAATCACAAGCGTAAGCTAATAAGCACGTAATAAGTGCTGCCGTAGAATAGAAGTTATAATAACAACAACGTGGCAGAAAGGCAGAACATGCTTTCCAACTGAAGTAACTCAGACCTGAGCTTAAATACTAGTTTCTACCTTATTTGAGTAAAGAGTAATACTGAAAACTCATTCTGGTAGAAAAAACGTAGGGGAGATAATAAGAGGTAAAGGAAAGGCTTGTCTAAAAAATAACTATTAGAAAAATAAAGTAAAACCCTGCATACCATCACAAAGAAATGAAAGAACCACTTTAGGATGCTGCTAAATCTAATAGAATTAAACTATAGGAAGTGCGGAGGAAAGCATATATCTCTGTTAAGACGGTGGAGAATATTCGTACTGTTACACAGAAGCTGTAAAAAGAATGACAAAATCTAGATAAAAAGAAATCGAGAAACACGGATAAAGCAAATGTGAAAAGGCAGATTTCAGAAAATGATCTAGTCAAGTTATTTGACATTTCCTGGCAAAATGTAATGAACATGACTAGCGTATTGCAAGAAGAAAAAACATTTCTCAGGTTACGAACAGAAGAACGTATGAATTCGTTAATGAATGGAACAGGCTAGGTTTTCGCCTTGTAGATAAGAACTAAGTGTACAAAGGAGACAAAAACTATTCATATCAGGAAAAACATTAGAAAACTATCGCTGAAACCAATAGGACAGTTATACTGGAAGACTCATCTCGATCAATATCAGCATCTACTGGCGAAGAGGACGAGCTTTCTCCTCCATCAACAAAAAATTTCTTTTCAAGTCCTAGATTTAAACTTCTTGATAAGACTCTCACGTTTATTTGAGATCGAGAATAGTTCTCTATTCGAAAAGCAGGTGCTTCATTTATAGCAATTTCAAAAAGCCTTGGCCAAATTTTCAAACTTTGGCCAGCTTAAAAATTCCCTTGTCTCCAGCTACCGTTTACGGAGCTCGATCGATCAATAGAAGTAAAATTGCAAAAAAATTCGGAGAGTCACTCTTTGAAAATCCTCCTCATTTGATCTTGCACTGGGATAGTAAACTGTTCTCCGCAGTTGCTCATGGAGTGTCAAAACTTTAAAAGATGGAGTTTCACTTCTAGTGACTGGCAAAGATTTTGAGCATTTGCTTGGTGCTCCTGTTGCCTTGAAAGCCACTAGTGAGAAGGTGGCTGAAGTAGTTCTGCAGAAAGCGGATCGACTTGGGCTACGTGACAATGCCATTGGTATGTCTTTTGATATTACAGCATCTAATACAGGATAGATCCAAAGGACATATACCAGAATCGAAAGTGAATTCGAACAAACATTGTTGTGGTAGGCTTGCCATCATTACACACATGAACAAATGTTGAAAGCAGTATTGTGGCATACCATCAAGTGGTTCTGATATCTAGATTTTTCATAAGTTTCAAAGTCTGTGGGCTTTACTTGATAAGAAATCATATAGGACAAAGCTGGATGAAGAATGTTCCGAAGGTTTTCTACAATAACAACGAGTGAAAATGGTTAACCACATCCAAAATTTCCTAAAAGACAGAAGTCACTCAACCGAGGACTACAAATGATTACTACAACTCTCACTCCTTTACCTAGGAGGCTGGTCTCAAAACGGCTTCAATTTCAGGCTACCAGGGGCTCTTCATTAAGCAAGGTGGACGTCAAAGGCAATACATACACTTAAAATTGTCCTCTTCACTAAACAGCTGAATATTCTTCAATGAGAATTGAAAGGAATGAAACAGGTTACACATCGCCAGCCTCATATACGTTCGCTTTTGGCAACTGTAAGTCGAAGGGACGTACAATGATTTGGATATGCTTCAGGCCTTCTGAGCACCTAACCACGTGCAAACGTCAAAAAAGTGCTCTGGCAGTTGCTAAGAGAAACGTTTGCATCTATCGGAAACAAAAGTAAGATCGGCTTTTTAGGTGAATGTATAGCTCAGGCTGATAAGGAAAATAGAACTAAAAATTTAGAAACCAAACGTTGGAAATAAAAAGAAATGAAACGACTAGAAGATAAAAATCTGATTTTTGAAGGAAAAGGCCATTTATTTCTAAAAAAACTTTCGTTCTTTGAATGGTTTATGATTCATGACATGACAGAATACTGCAGTGATTCTCTAAGAAACCATGTGAACGCTCTTAAGGTGGTTAATGATACTCTAGAAAGAGGAACTGCTCATAAAAAAATTTAACGAAACAGTCAGGGACGAACAACAAAAACAATTATTGTTGAGTGTAATCGAGCACCACGGAAAAGTTCATTCCAAGCGAACAAAAGAAGTGGTTGCATTATTGAAAGTTGATTAAAATAACACCTGTTTTGCCTATCATATTACCTATTAATCTTGGTGTCTAGTTTTAATATTATTTTAAGTTTGTGATTTTCAGTTTTTCCAGTTAAAGTAATTAGCATTGAAAAATCATATTTTTGCCTACTAGACTCGGAGAATAAGCAAAGACTGCAAACATTTTATATTATATTTTTTGCCTTGCATAATGAAAAACATCCTATTATGCATGTATAAGTTGTTTACTTTGAATTACTGTGATATACGATTTTGTTTATTTACCGCTTTTTTTTTACTTACGTTGTTTGCCAATTATATTACTGCAATCTTATATATATATATTTCTTGTGAATTTTGAATAAATTTGAAGAAAATTAATTTTAGGTTTACATTTACTGCTGACCATTAAAATTGCTGTATCATAAAGAGAAGCGTAAGAAGAGTCCACTGAGGTATGCAAAAGATTATCCTTTCACTGAGGAGTCATGACACACCAAACCAGTACATTAAAAAAAATTAAAATGTCGAACTTTCATTCGGAAACCATTTTTACTCATTTTTTTCCAATTTTGTTTTTTATTTCTTTAGTCGTCATGTAAGAAACTTATACCAGCAGATTGCAGAATATAATCACCTTCGAATCGCAACCTACTGGGACTAAATATTTTTGTAGCGTGCATTTACTGCTTACTTTCGATGAGTCGCAGTCATCTGAATTTGTATTTCATGAGTCCGGGGAGATCACGCGGAGCAATGTGCCAAATTTCAAATAGCTCTGTTCACCTGTGCTAAAGACTGAATACCCACATTGCTGTTAGAGATAGTACAGCCAAGGGTATGTGTCCTAGATAAGGAATTTGTAGATTTTTCATAATAACTACAGTGGTGCATTAAACGACGCACATGGGCTCATCAAGGAAGTAACGTCATCTTTTCTGACTAGTCCTGTTTTGCTTGCAACATCACGTTTGCCACATCCGAATGTGAACCGTGAGTAGCGAGCCCTGGCAGCTTATAGTCTTCATCGTCGTATCTCCTCGGCGTCTGGACTGGTGATACGAAGTGTCATTGGTACACATCCCGTTCATCTTGAGATCGCGCATCTGGAACATTGATCAACTATCTTACATTTTATAAGGTATCAGTTAAGATTTCGTGATTATAGCGTATCTTCGGGGCTTCCATTTCCCCACCTTTCAGAAGTACAACGCGAGACTGCGCTCACCCAATCCCATGTTTCCTCAGCACACTGGGTGTTTGGCTCCTGCCTCGAGACCGGCGCGTTCTTCAGACTTATCATTAACTGAAGACATTTGGTCAAAGGTTGCCGAGAAACTGGAACTACAGTATACTACAGATGAATTCTGGTGTACAACTGAAGCTGCTTGAACTGCATTTTTTATAAGTGCCCTCCGAAATGTATTTAACTGCCTGCCCAGCTCTGCGACAACGGTTTTTTTTTTATACAGAAGGATCATCGTGGTATTCTTTCCTGCATATTCTGTGCCTCAAAATTACCTGAAAGTTTAAACGCTTCGTCCTTCCAATGTAACCTTTTTGTGAAATAACTATGGTTATGTTTATTCGTTTCCTTCATAGTATAGCAAGTTTAACAACTGGCACTGTATTTTTCTGTGTTTAGAAGTCTGTTCAATTACAGTTTGAAACTTAGTGCATAGCTTGAAGAAAATTGGAAACATGTTGAAGGCTGCTCACGCTTAGCAACATACTGCAATTTTATGCAAACGTAGCAAATTTCAAATATTCTAGAAAACGCATTTTATAGAAGTTTCACTTGATATTTAATGAATATGTTTTCCTGTAGATAACAATATTTTACCCTTATCGATTGACAAGAAAATTCTGTTTATATTATGAGATATTTTCTCCCTCCTTCCAGCATGCTTTCGTGAAGTAACGGTAGCACACTGGGCGTGTATTTGAGATGTCCAGGTTCGATTCCGGCGAAGGGATTGCAAATTCTGCTTTAAACTAACCTAATGATTCTACAAGTGTCACCTCCAGGATTTGGCGATTGGATTTCCTAATCCCCAGTCGCCCTTTAAAAGGGGGAGTGTGCAAGGTATTTTCTCCCTCTTTCCAACAAGTCTTCATCGTGTAACGGTAACATACTCGGTGCATATTTGAGAGACCGAGTGTTTCGAGTCCCAGTGAGGGCACTGAATACTTTCCACGTCTTTTGATACAAAATACCCAATGAGTGTACAACACAGAAAGCTGGTGGGTAAAATAATCAGTATAGTCGCTGGGAGAATCCCGGGTTAGTTAATTAAGATTGCCTGCTGACTAGGTTTCTGCGTTTAAAGACACGTTCCAGTTAGTAATACGGTATTTCTCTTGTCTTCCTCGCATGCCTTTGTGGTGTAGTGGTCAGCACGCTTCTCTCATTTTTCACTTCTCCTGCTTCCAAATAACCTAATTACTCTACAACTGGCGTCCGAACTAAAAAGCTGGTGGATGATGCTTCTTCACCACCGGGGTTTGGCGATTGGGTTCCCAAAATCCAGGTCGCCCATTAAAAGGGGGGGAGTATATAAGGTATTTCGCCCGCCTTTTAAAGTAACAATATTTATTCTCAAAATTAAGGAAAATATTTAAAGAGGGTTTAAAAACACTTCCAGCTTTTAAATCATTGTAGACGAAATATTCATTATTACTTTTTAAATGACAGACTTATAAGGTATTTCTCCCGCCTTCTTAGCAAGCCTTCGTGGTGTAATGGTCAGCACATTGGGCGCGTATTTAAGAGGTCCGAGGATCAAGTCCCGGCGAAAGCATGGTGGTGGATGATGATATTCCACCACCAGGATTTGGCGACTGGGTCTCCTAATCCCCAGTCGCTCTTTAAAAGAGGGAGTATATAAGGTATTTCTCCCACCTTCTTCGCATGCTTTCGTGGTGTAGTGGTCTGAACGCTCGACGCGTAACCGAGAGATCTGTGGTTCGATTCCCGCCGAAAGCGTTACTCATTTTCATGTCTTCTCCTTTCAAAAACTGACCTATTAACTCTACAATACCACCTCAGAAATTAAATAAATGCAGTGTTAAATGATCTGTCTGGTAATCATTACGATGATTGTTAAGTATTTACTAAATTGGCGCTAAGAATTGATTTTTGTTTGGTAGTAAAAACCTATATTTGTTTTCATCATTTTGGTATATTTTAAATACGCAATCCAATTTACGTTACACTGTGCTGTATTTATAAAATTTGGCACTCGAATTGACTCACAAGTCAATTGAAACTTGTTTATTTGTCTTTGGTGTGAGTAATATATTTTAGTGTTCAAAATACAGAAATCTATCTTGTCAAAATGTATTAGTTAAATTATTTTAGCGTTATACATTTAAAAGCATTTAAACATGAATTTCAAATTTTGTTCATACATTCGAATTACTCCCGACACCGAAAGAAGTTGTTATAAACGATTAACAATTAAAGGGCCGAACGTATAGCATGATTTGAAGTTTGATAACAAAGCCTTCCAAAATTAGTATTACTGATGGGAAAAATCTATTTTAATAGTTCATTGTTTTAACATTTTGCTGAGTAAGAGATTCTTTAATTTTGAATTCACTACTTCGGTGTCTTCAACTCCGAATTGGAGAATTTTCGAACGCGGTAATCTTGCTACTTCAAGACCAAGTCAAAAATATTTGCTCATATAAGTAGGTAGAATGACTATGACTATTTTCATAAAACTTCATATCAGCAATAAAAGTTAGCAGTAAAAGTCATTGAACACCGGTAGTTTGATATGGGGTGCATGTCCCGGCTAACTGACTTTCTTGCGTTGGAGTTTTCGTGTTTTTTTGCCATGTGTAACATACGAGCCAACTTTCCTTAAAACGTCCTATACGGGACATCCCTCTGTTTCCGTGTAGGCAAAATAGATGAGCACGAAATTAAATGAATAATTAACAATAATAAATATGAATAAAGATCTCTATTCAAGTGTTACCTGTGTATGAATTAAAGGTTAATTTGTATATTTTTTTCATTCTGTGCATTTCTATGTATTGATTCACATTTATTTAAGTTTAAATTCTTATTAAGAGATTCAGTTATTTGTTTTCTTCTTGAAGTGGGAACGTAGAACGGTATTTCAGTGAAAAATATTCCATCATCATTATATTATCAAAAATATTTTAAAAAAGTTTAGAAGTACACTTAAACGTGGACTAAATGTTTGCATTTTTCTTTGTTCAAATGAAGCTTCCGGAACTAATTCCTTGTTGAACACATATTGGCAAAACGTAATTATGCGAATAGAAAATAAATATTCGTAGAATATAAGTAGCTTAAAACCGCGAGAAAAAAATTAAACGCACTGAAAAATAGCGGACTTTTGCCTTTAGGGCAATTATCAATGTAATCAAGCGCAAAAGTATATAAAAGTACACATAATTTCTGTAATATATATGGTGTATTTTTATCTTATTATTCGAAGCTGCTGATACGTAAATTGCCTTTTTCTACTTACTATTTGCTGTAAGTATTTAATTAAAACTTAATTAAACTTATTTAAATTCTGTTTCAGGAAATATTTTTTGCATTCTTTGTCAATTACAAACAAAGTAATTAAAAATTATTATTATTTTTTATAAAAAAGTAACTACAGTGTTACCCGAGTTATTCAAATAGTATATTGAAGAAAAAAACGACTTAGCTTTTTACTAACGTCAAATATTTTCTCACATTAAAAAATTTATTTCCGAAAAAGCTTATTGTGAAACTAGATTGTTTTTTAAAATTTGCGGCAGGAGTTAATTTCGTCATGCATGATGACAAAGTGAAGAGCGCTTTCGTTTATTCAAAATTTGTTACGCACATCCAATAAACCATTCTGATAGACAGATGGGGGAAATTGGTTTTTTCACCAAAAGGATGGGTTAGTGATTTTATTTACGCGCTTTGAAATTTAAAGCATATATTAATTGCATCATTAATCAAAACACACTTTTTTTAATTCTTATGTATTGTAATTTAAGCTTCAATGAATATTATAAATATATGACTCCATAGTAACAAAAAAGAATTGGTCTTATTTTTCTTGGTAATGCTTTTTTTGTTAGTTATAATTATACTTTATTCATATAAATGAAATTATTGTTCTTTATCTCAAAACTATTTTTTGTTTAAATAATAATACATGCATTACAAAAGATTTTTCCATGAATGGAAGTTTAAATATTTACTTAAAGTTTATCTCCTGATATATTAGGAAATATAAATGGAAAAAAAAACTATTAACATTTCTTTACATAACGAACCTTATCTGTTTTTTTTTACGATCAGTTGTAAGAATTTTTATGGAGACTATTAAAATAAATGCATCTGACGGTTTTATAAAACGACACGAGTTTACAAAAGTTTAAAGAATTGCTCTTTGTTTTTGTTCCTTTTAGTATTTGAATTCGAGTTTCTTAGGAAATTGAATTTGCTTACTATTTCTAATTTAAGCTTAGGTAATTTTTTTCAGTTCATTCATTCCTCTTGTCCGAAAGTACAACTAAACACTAAACCATCTTTTATTGCTTTTGCTTATGTTATCGTGCACTTCAAGTATTCCTCTACATTTAATTCATTCTCTAATGCACACTGTCCTATTCAGCAACTTATCGTTATTAAATCACTTGTGTATCGTAATTGCAGTTTCCGCTTCAGCAGCAAATCTGGTCTGGCTGAATCCTAGAAGATTCTGCAAAAATCGAGACCTTGTTCGTTTTTCTTGGACTTGGACACGCCTTTTTATGGCGTAATATTGGTTACGACCGTTTCTAAAAGTGGACCTTATAAAAGATAGACTAACCCAGTGGGCGGAACGCGCGTCCGCATGTCCGCAAGAAGGAGTAGGGACGATCTGGTTTACTTTAACATTGAAACCTATGGCGTTTGTACCACATAACTGTTTTTAATTATTAAATGTGATACGTTGTATATTGATGAGATTATGAAACTCAAAGTTTTTTCAAGTAAGAGTTAATATATCTCATTAAAGCACTTTTTACTGCATTTTGCGCATTATTTTCATGCATAATTCTTGTATAAACATATTTACTTCGCTAAAACGGAAAAAACTCTAAACACAAAATATACTAACTCATTTTTGCGTACAACTAAAGTAAAATTGAACATAATTGATAGTACATGATGCTTTGAAACAAATAAGGTAAAATATCTGATAATATTTTTTAAAATTTTATGAGTATTTTCAGGCAGCGGATTCTAAAATTATTATAACATTCCAAGATGATCATTTACTTGATTATATGATCATTAATTATTAACTTACAAGATGATTATTTATTTTAATAATTCATAAAATTCGGAGCATAAACTTTTCTGAGTGCAATTCAAAAAATAAAATAAAGTAAAATCTGGGAGCACTCAGATTTTATACTACGCCCAAAGGGACTTCTTTAACCTTTTGTGTGCTACCTTTATTTATTGAATATCTTGTTCTTCGCCCGTAAACCACATAAAATTCAATTCAACGGCAATATCAATATCACAAAATATTTGAAAACAACATATCTTTAGAATTTCCGCCCTGGAGATAAAAATGCTATTTTCCGTATGGTATTGCCATTGCTCGCTTTGAACTCATTGAGTTTGTTAATCGAAAATTCGTTAAAGTTTTACAAAATATGAAATGGAGTAAAGCAAGGGTGGAGGATTGCGTTATTCAAAATTTTATGTCTCTAGATACCGTCGTTTTTTCACAGTGCGAGAAAAATACATGTATTCATGAAGATTCTTATTAATTAATTATTTATTATTTAATTTCTTTAAATATAACACAAGGCGATAATATTTGGTGGCCACAATTTTCAAAGTGAAACAGACATTTATAGGGACACAGCGCAAAATGCCGTTTCGAGACCAATAGCCTTTCTGAGCTATCGCCTCTTTTGGGGTAATAAATTAAATTCACAGTAAATAAAAAAACTTATGCAGAACTAGAAATAAATTTTAAAAATAATCACTATAAAATATTAGCACAATTAATTATTACAGTTAAATACTATTTTAACATTAGAATAAATGCATAAAAATTATTAAGGTGTTAAAATCGCTATTAGAATTGAAATAAAACTCTTTTATAGAAATTATGTTATAATATTCACCTACAATTTTTAAAAAAGCAGCACAATTTAGAATTTTAAACGAAAACTTTCAAAAATTCATTTTTAGGTATTTTAGTATTTTTTACTTATTTAAACCAATAAACACAAAAAAAATTTAAGAGAAAATTGTTTGTTTGAAATTTTCTATTAGTTCAGATTTAAAATACTATTTTCTAGAAGTAGTAGTTACAAAAAGCTTAAAAAAAAAAAAATCTAGGCCTGAAAGCATGCAACAGCTTTATAATTATTTGGACGTTAATTATGCTTGATAAATATGCTAAATTTTTAAAACTCAATCTCAATTTCAAAAATAAAAATACGTAAAAGTTCTAATTTGTGAAATGAGGAACTATAATCAGCTTTCTCTTGACAATTATACACGCTGCAATAGCCAACCAATGTTAAGTCTCTGTAATCGTCCCTACTCCTCCGGATGAGATCAAGGGGACAGCTGTGAGTGCGTCAGACGAAGGAGAAAACCCGTTTGGGTTGGTCTATTTCTTATAAGGTCCATGAGTAGATTACAGTTACGTTTTAACTGATTTAATACAGAATGTTTATATGGTTATTGTTTGAAATACAGAGCTTCATATTGAAGGAAATTTAAATTAGATTTTAATTGAGTTGAAATTATAATGTTAGTAACTCAAGATTTTATTACAAATCTACATTTTTTTATGTGTTGTGTGTTATTGTTAGCATTTAATACTGTGAGTCAATGTTCAAAAGAGCATTTAAGATTTGCCAAACGATTTAAAATATTGAATGATTCATTTAAAATTTGGAACCGTAGCTGCCCAAACTGTAGAAAAGAATTTCGCGGCTCAAAGAATTCTTTGATCACTCATCATACGTACAGTGTTACATCTTTTTGTCAGTATCTGCGGTGTCGATGTTTCTTGCGATTTGAATGAAAATTTGAATTTGTATTTTTAGCCTAACGAGGCAATTTGCCCAGAAGGCTATTAATTTTATTTTGGCATTTTGCGTTGATTCACTATAAACGGCGAATCACTTTTTAAATTGTTGCCAAAAAATATTAGAGCCTTATATTATGTTTAAAGAAATTAAATAATGAAGAATCTGCATAAATGTATGTACTATGTATCTCGCATTGTGATAAAATAACGGTACCTAGAGCCATTAAATTTTGAATAACTTACGTTTCCATCCGAATATGTGTATTTGGAAGCCAAAATTTGGAATTTGTTTTATTATCTATTTCATATTTTTAAAGCATGTATGAGTTTTTGATTAAGAAACTCAACGATTTCAAAGAGAGCAATGGCAATACTATACGGTGAAAAACATTTTTATCTCCAGCGCGCGAGATTATGTATCGGAAACTCTAAAGATATTCTGTTTTAAATATTTTGTGATATTGCTGTTGAATTGAATTTCATGGTTTTGTTTTCATATCGCATTTTCCTTATTGTTAGAAATTGGAAACTTGCTAGTTATCGATGTATGTAATACTAGCAGGAGCAAAGAGAGCATAACGTCTTGAAATAGCGAAATGAAAACTGTGTATAGTGTTCATTTACCGCAAATATTATTTTTCTTTTTTAATCAATGTATTTATTTCTTAAAAGTTTCATAAAATGATGAATATTGTGTACTTAATAGTATATAATTTTCTGTGGCATAACAATAAAATCATTTGTGAAAATGGTGAAATTAAAGGGCTCTACGATGTAAATTTAAATACAAAAATTTTGTTCCTTTGTATAACAGTGTAAAAGCTTAAAAATCTGAGAACTATTGAAGCTGTCTGAAATAAAAGCATGCGTTAAAGTCCCAGGTTCTGTCTCTTTCTCTCACAACTTCTTGTAGAGTTCACCAATACTGTAGTAGTTGATATATTTCCTGAAAATTTCAAAAAACCATATGATCCTCCTTCTCAAAATTCTGAATTCGTAGCTGCATGTTGACTGCTCTTCTTACAATTTACTCATACCTCCATTATAAATAAAGTCACTTAGTCGTTTTTGTGATTTTGTGATATTACATCATTTGTCTTAGTAATGCGAAACAAGACTCTGCTGTTTAGCTTATATAAATTGAAATACGTCTACATACTCTCTCTACAACCTTAATTCTCACTGATTGAAACCAACTGATGTCCGGTGATTTATCACAGTATTGTATCATCGTGCAAACAGCGTAGTCAACAGATTATTTCCTCATCTAATAATTGTATTTTGGGTCCTAAAATTTGTATTCTGTCTCGGACCTTTAATGTATGAGTATAAACTTATTAGACATTTAGAAAATACATTGACTTATAACACATTTGAAATTATAAGCAAAAAATGAATCTTTCAGTTCAGAAATAAAATATTAATTTTTATAACAATTTCTTCCAGCGAAGGCTGAACCCATTCCTTACTTCATTCGACTTCAACTTTAAACTATATATATCTTTCTTACCATTAGAAAATACGATGCAGCGAAAAAATTATATCGATTATTATAATGCAGTTAGGTAAGTTAAAATCTAAGGAGACATTTTTCAGTTCTCTGAATTTCAGTCTTGTTAATTTCACTGCCTTGTCAATATATGTTCATGGCTTTTACATTTAATGGCTGTTCTAAAATCAAAGAAAATCTGTAACAAGAGAACTCATAACACAATTCAGCTATACGTATCGTTTCGAGTTCGAGATTCGAAGAACTTATTCTATCGATTACAGTCAAAAACACTAAGCCTGGAAAATAAGTCCAAATTCCGCTGTAGGTTCTTGAACCTTGTTTTGTTTATCATTCATTTGGTTAATGAGAACTAATTATTCCAAATTAAAAATTATACTTTTAAAACGCATTTGCGTTCTGAAGTATATGTTTTCATAAAAGCAATTGTTTAGCATTAAAATAGAATGCTTTCCACTTTAGTTATTTAAATTTAAAACCGATGATTTGAGAATTCAAATTCTAAACCCTTTACATTTCTTCTTATTATAACAAAGGGAATTATCGCTCATAAACTCGCAGAAAATCTCTTTCAACTTAACATGATTGCCTATTCGTTTCTAAACAATTGGAAATGATTTAAATCGAATAAAAAGTGCATCGATAGCAGTGAAAAATGCCAAATGGGATTTAGCAGTGTTTACATTTGAAGCACACTTAAATGCACAAGCATAGTAAACGAACTTTGTTTTTGATTACTTTTTCGCTTGATTTAGAATAAAGTAGCATTTCATAGTTTTTTGAAGTTTTGTCTCATGCATTTTATATAAATGCAGACGTGTAATAAAAAGAAACATATATTTTTTCGTATTGTACACATTTGTTCGAAATTAAAAGGGTATTTGTTTTAAATAAAACGTTTTTCTTGTATTAAAAGCTGTCTCCTATACTTATTTCTTCTAATTGATTTTCTCTAAAAGAATATGAAGTGAGAGACATTTTAAGTAGGAGTAAGAATCCAAATTTGAACGAATGAGTATTAACAAGTCCAGTCGGCCGTAAAGAATGCTTATGCCCGACTTGAAGGATATTTCTTCTAAATGATACTTTGATAATTAAGAAGAATGATCTCTCTTTCGCTTTGATTATTAAGAAATAGTTTGTGAAACTGATAGAGCAATTCTAAAACAGAAGTTTAAAGTGGTGAATTGTCCCGTGTGTTAAATCTCTGAACTCTGGCTGTTCCAACCTGGGTTCGATTCCAGGTGAACGGCCAGACTGCATGGTATTTTCGTTGTTTTCCTCATATCTAATGTGTATACGAGCCAGTTTTTCTTAGAAGGTCCTCCACGAAGGCACCCTTCCTTACGAAGATACCCCTAGTGTTCTTTGCCATAATAATTAAACCTGCTAAATTTGTGAATTGTAAATAATTTCAATTTTTTGTTGTCTGATATTATTACAAGAAGCAGAAATCAGAAAATGAGCTTGTGTTCTTTAATTAAATTTCGTTCTTTAAACTTAGGACACAATAAATTTTTATTATTTCTGTTTTTTTGTACTCATCTAGTGTTGTAATATAACAGTAAAAACCGAATAAGAGTCTGTGTTGCAGGCCAGAAGGCTAGATTGGTTTAGAATTAAGTCACAGAGAGTTCAATCTTCTGCAATAAAAAAGAAAAAAATTATTAAAACGGAAATAAATATTTTACAGGATTATAGATCTTCTAAAAGATATACATAATTGTTTATAAAAACATGTTACTCTGTTTTCAAGCTTAATAATGCTAAATATAGTTGCTAATGCCAAAGTATGAATACAGTTTTAAGAACAAAAGACTACGTCATCGTCTTTACCTAAATCCTAATGTGATATACGATTGCTTTTAGTAAAATATACATATCACTTAATATTTATTAAAACATCAATTAAGTCCTGCTAAAAGAAAGATTCTCGTGGAATGCTCATCTCTCTCGTCTTGTTGAGAACTTGTCAGATGTTTTACCTTGGTCCCTTCTGGTGCTTTTCTCCTTTTCCTTTGCTCTGTTTTCTTTTCAAAGATTATTTCCACGTCCAGATTCATACCTGTCATGTGCCCTAGGGGTTGATGTCAAGAACCGGCAAAGCTGCTCTGCGCAATAGTTCGGTAATAATATCAGTCTTAGTCCGAATATTTTAAGAGGATATATTTCATTCTGGAGTTTCAAGGAGGAAACTGGCGTATACAAAGTCGTCACCTTTCCATATCCAGTGCTTAAAAGCACTGAGACTACGCAAGCATAATGCCTATTCGAGCAATACCTCCAGTTAAAAATATTGGCTCAATTTAGGCTGTTAAATCTGCCTTGCTGCTGGAATCTTTTCATCCATAAACAAGTAAAGGGAATCCCACATCACACTTAAATAGCTTTATTTAAGTACACAAAGCTTTATGTATGTGCCACTACGGGATTATGAAATCTGTGTAAATAAACTGGTTTTTAGAGAACTGTGATGGGACGTTACATGCTGCCTCGATGAACTACCGTTCAGTTTTAGTGGCCTCCTGAGCGTAGCCCTATCCCAGTATAGTAATTGTATCTTTTTTCGAACGTTGAAATTAGCGTTTTATAAGTTCGTAGAAAATAGTAATTCAGTGAGCAACTGATGCGTGAAGAGATAGCAGTTTTGACATATTCAGAAGTAATGGCAGAGTTCACAGCAATTATTGAGTTCATGGCAATTATTAAGTTGAAGAGAAGTCCTGGAAAAGTTGAAGAAGCGGTGAAGATCCGGAACTTGTTCAGCAATGAGGGAGTAACCAGGAGCTTGCAGTTTGTTTTTGGCTGGGAAGAAGGAGTCTTATTGGGTAAAGTGAGATCTGCAGTGTGCTAGGGAGAGGGCTCTTTTCAGTTTCACACTAATTTAGGAGCTGACAGAATGAATGAGGGTGTGGGGGCAGATGAAAAAGTTAAATTAGGCCTGCTATAAGTTTAACTAATGAACAGGAAATATTAGAAGTTAAAGTTTTTCAAGTTATTAGTGCTAAGCCATACATTTGATACATTAATATACAGTATAAATTGATTAAAGAATAAATAATGAGTTTTTTTAGAAGTTTTAGGTGTTTAAAATTTTTGTTTCAGGTTCTTTTCAAATAAAAATCGCTATTTAAACTCAATCTGGGTTTATCTGTTAATAGAATTTGAGCCCAGACTTATTGTTGCAACCTGAGCCAGCTTTTTAACAAACAGCTGAAAAATAATCAGGTTCCCGAGATCAACATAATTTATTTTCTAGTTTCTCCTTGAAAATACAAATCTGCGAGGTGTAATTGATCGTAATTCCCCAAAGAATCCGGCTTACGCTTTCTTAGCCTTTAGTACACCTTTTTAATAATATATTTTTGCGAGAGGCTTATTTATAAAAATGTATAGATGGTATCGTTTGAAAGCTTCAGACCTTTCCTTTTCTTTAATTGAAACGACAAAAAAAAAATCATTAAAATCTTAGCCGATATATCGGCCTTTATTTTGCTTTGATTCTATGGCAAAGTGCACTCAAAGCATTTAGCTTGTTATTTTTTGTACTTTATCTAGATCTTTCGCTTTAACCATGTCATACTGTCATTTAGTGCGGTTCATTGAGTAAATGTGTTAAGATAAGGGTCTAATTACAGAACCTAAGACAAATGTTATAACATTAAATTGAACTGCGCATAATTGAACTGCGTTTCTGAATGGAATTTAGTTCTAATATCTTTTTATTTTTGATAGGAAAGCTATTATTGGCAAAGAATGGTGAAAGGATAAAATAACTGACCACATATGATGTGATAATAATCGGGCAAATGCAAATTCTGCAAACATCCATGAGGAAGGTTCCACAGTCAATTTTCTTTCATTATAAACTAACTAATAAACTACCTTCCAGATTATTTCTACTAAAATCGGTTATTCATGACATATTTAAAGTAGAAATTGTTTGCCATATCAGGATATAAATGGATGTAAAAGGATACGATTATTAAAAAACTCTTACCTGATATTATAGATGCTATAGGTATTTGTTGCGTAAATTTACCAAATTGATAATTACTGAAAAAAAGTTTGGTAGAAAATTGAAAATAAAGTGATTCCTTAAATTTAGTTTCGGGAATTTTATTCCATGATCTTAAATTTCAATAAAGGCTTGCAAAAATTATTGTAGTCCAAGTTGTATTTTCTTGCAACGAAAGAAGTAAAGGCCTTATAGAAGAGTAAAGCCTCTAAGGACGAAACGTCCAGTTTGTTTCCTTCAAAGGGAAAAAATATTGTTATGGAGGGAAAATACTTTTGTTCCTTGAAGAAAAGAGACTTTAGTGTAGCTTCCTCCCATATATTTTACGCAACCAAAGTATACGATTGAGAGGGTTGAATCATTTTAAATTACATTGGTATCACATGCTTCTTTTCGTATTTATTTCTGAACCGGAGAAGATTCATATAAGTTTTAGCATTTACCACCTTCTATTGAATATTTCTTGAAAAGATTCTGCTGAAATATTTTCATTAATTAGTGTCTTTTAGAGCAATACGATTCATTTTACACAGGAAACGTTTTAACAATAATATATATATATATATATAAATCTGAAAGGTTTCAGATTTTAAATTACGTCCAAAGGGGCGTTTTTTAACGTTTTGTGTGTTACCTTTATTTATTAAATATCATGTTCTTTGCACTTAAACCATAAAATTCAGTTCAAGAGTAATACCGCAAAATAATTTTGTAGAATCATTAGGTTATTTAGAAGCAGGAGTGACGAAAAATGAGCAACGCCTTCGCCGGGAATCGAACCACGGACCTCTCGGTTACGCGTCGAGCATGCTGACCACTACACCACGATAGCGTGAGAAGAAGGCGGGAGATATACCTTATATATTCCCCCTTTTAAAGGACAACTGGGGTTTTGAGAACCCAGTCGCTAAATCTCGGTGGTGGAGAATCATCATCCACCACCATTTTAGTTTAGGCACCAGTGTAGAAACATTAGGAATTTTTGAAGCAGAAGAATGAAATATGAGCATCGCCCTCGCCGAGAATCGAGCCACAGACCTCTCGGTTACGCGTCGAGCGTGCTGACCACTACACCACGAAGGCATGCGAAGAAGGCGGGAGAAATACCTCATAATTTTTAAATGAGTATATCTTTAGAGTTTCCGATACACAGTTCCGCGCGCTGGAGATAATTTTTTTTCCAGCGTGGAGTGTTGTCACTGTTCGCTTTTAAATCATTTGAGTTTATCAATCAAAAATTCGTTAACGTTTTATAAAATATGAAATAGATAATAAAGCAAATTCCAATTTCGGGCTTCCGGATGCGCATATTCGGTTGGAAACGTACGTGATGCAAAATTGGATGTCTCTAGGTACCGTTGTTTTATCCCATTTGGAGAAATATAGATACATTTATGCAGATTCTTCATTATTTAATTTCTTTAAATATAATACAGGGCTGCAATATTTTGTGGCAGCAGTTTAAAAAGTGGTTCAGACTATTAATATTTCCAACGCAAAATCGCAAAACGAAAACAATAGTCCTTCATGGACAAAGCCCCTGTGGACTAATAATAAGTTTATGTATAATAATATAATAATATATGATTTTATATAATAATATATTGTTGCGTTATACGGGTTCGTGGATTTGAGAGTATCCGTTGAAAACACGACGCAGAACAATAAAAAGCACAATTTATTTACAATAATCACTATTTACAGCACAGTTCCAAAATTACCTTTAAAAGCGTCGAAAATCTACAATAAATACGCTGAAACAATCAGCAACACAGCTTCAGGCTGTAACTGTAAAGGTAGCTTCACGGCAACACTAAACTTATAATAAACACCGTGGAACAATCACCAATACACTGTCAAGCTATACTGTAAAGATAGCTTCACGGCAAAGCACTATCTCGATCGCTTTCCGTTCACAAAACTCTCGCGTAGCTTAGCACTCACAGTAAACAGCTATTCTCACAATTAATCACAATTAATCACACACTCTGCTCAACTACTTCACAATCTCGCAACTAACTGCTCTCAGAAACGCAAGGGTTTATATAGCTTTTCTTTAAGTTCCACACGTTTCGAGAAATATCTCGACAGGAAGTTATTCTAGAAGCTTCCCGATTGGACCATGGGATATCGCCGATTTGGTCGCCAATCTGGCAACCCTGCCATACACTATTTTATGGCAACCCTAGTGCTATGCCGGAAAGCATACATACAGGCGCAACCGCCGAATTTTTCGCAACAATATATTTTAATGACTGTACATATTTTGTTATTCATGTTTCTAATAATGTGCTGGAATAGGCTCAGGATTATCATTACTTAAAGGATTTGAAATTGTTGCCTGAAATGTAATAATATACCTAACATCTAAATGAAACTATCTAAATAAATTTTTACGACAATGAAAACACAAAATTATTTTATTTTCATTTCTAGAATGAATAACACAGGAATTAACATGCACGAATTTAGATATACATATACAATACACAAATTTAGAATTAGAATTTCGTGCTGCGGTTGAATGGGTGTTTTTGCTGTTCTTAAACTTCGTAGTTTAAAAATACATCTTCAGCCGAGTACTCCATTTAAGAGGGAAAGTTTTCATTGTTGATGATACCAGGCCGGCAGCTCGGTGGTAAATGTAATTGCTTTGAAAGCAGTAAATGGGATTAGCTTACACTGGGCTATCTTGTTTCGCTACCAAACCTCGCTTCTAAAAAAAGAAATGTGATTTATAGAAGTAATTCCAGCACCTGCTGTTTGAAGTTATAATCGGTACGTGTTTCGATCTCCAGAAAGGAAATACTATCAAAGACTATTGGTGGCTCTTTAACGTTATCATATAAAACTTTCTTCTTAATATTTTTTTTTGATCATTTGATAAAATTAAAATTTTTGACTCTTAACCTGCTTGATATACCTCTTAGACGTTAGATTTTCATTCAGTTTAATATAATAAGAATAATTGATAAAATATATTCAAGAATTCTGTCGAATCTCGAGTAATTTGTAATAACAAGCATTAAATAAGCCTAATTTTTTGTTGCCTTATAAATTTTGAGAATTAGCACAGATATGGTTAACTAGTCTTATACAATACTACAGAAACGTGTTAAGAATAAATTGTTTCACATAATTACACTATGTAATTTTTTACATATTATTTCGGAAAGCACTTTGATTTTCATTTGTTAGATAGAGGCTGTGTATAGCCTGTCTTTTAACATAACAAAGGCCATTATTTTAAACTAATTAGTTATTATGATTTCGGTCTTTACTATAATTTATCATTTTCGTATTCCTCATCAGAATGTAAATTAGTTAATGTATACTTAAACTGAGTTTTTTGCATCTTGAGACAGATAAAGTGTTTCTGGCACTGCTTACGGATTACGTAATTAGTTTCTGTCAGCTTTAGCAGGTGTAATGGTTTCTCTTTCCAGTCTCTCGACGCCGATATTTTAAATCTGATACGCTGGTAAATTATTGAGCCATCTAACTTAGTATTTAATGGTGTAGTGTTAGAATACTGCTCAAAGTTTAAATTTATTGTATGTTCTTGTTTTAATTACATTTCAACAAGGTGGGGTCATTGTAGTTAAAAGCCATGCTTTTGTGTCCTGTTTAAATAAATATATCCAAGTCCTGTGTAAAGCGTGTTATCCAAGTTTGTTTATGTTATCCATGTACTGCATGTTATCCAAGTTCTGTTTAAATAAACATATTGTTTTACGATCTTCCTTAAGACTGTGTCGTTTATCTCAGACATAGGAATAATTCGCTTTCAGTCTGTTAAGGTTGTAGGACTAAATAAGCATTACCAGATCAGGTGTAATCTTATAAAATATCTAATTTTGGAATATATGTTCTGTAATATTATTCAAGCAACATTTTATTTTTTGTGATATTCTTGTTTAATACCATATTGTTACGTTTTTCTCTTCAAGGGTTCGCGGATTTGAAGTGAATAACGACGACAGTCGATGAAGTATCGAAACACACTTTATTGGCCAGTATTTTTCAAGACAGCTCCAAAATCACGCTTACGGTCGTCGAAGAACTACTATAAACACGCTGGGAAAATCAGGGACACAGCCTTCCGGCTATCAGGCTATAACGATGAGGACGACTTCACGGCAAAGCACCAGATTACGGTTCCCGACTCTGCTCCGTGGTTCTCGGAATTCCACGTACTCTCGAGACTCTCCACGCTAGGACTGGCGATGCATTCGACGATACGCTAGAGTACAGCTCCCGACTCGGTTCAGTCGTTTGCGGAGCTCGACTCACTCTAAGATAAAACTCGACGATGCACTGCCTCGCGATACACTAAGAGACTCGCTCGATGCACTCGACGACCAACTCGGCACTAGACTACGCACTGACTCTTAACTAACTCCGCACTGACTCAACTAACCCCCTCTCCGCGTACCAGCAGGGTTTATATAGCTTTTAGCTTGTGTTCGAGAACTTTCTGGGCTAAACTGGGATGAATTCATTCTAGAAGGTTCTCTATGCGTCTGTAGCATATCGCCAATTTTGTCACCAAATGAGCGATTTCTCGCCAAATGTGACAATCCTGCCTCCTTTGCCATTTTATGGCAACCATAAACCTGCTTTGCGAGGAAGCTATCTTACTGAGCCTGGACATTTCGTAACAATATGATGTTCTGCGTCTTTTGTTCAAATTCAGTCTATTCTGGATATGACATTTCTCATTGACTCGAAGTAATCTTTTCATTTTATTACATTCAATAATTTTTGGAAGAAATGTTTAAGTCTAACTAAAATTTGGCTTAGCATGTTTATGCATATCAATTTTGATATGTTAGAAATATTTTTATTTAACATTTCCTTTTCTTCGTGTCACATTAGGCTACTATATTCCCCACTGGTTATTTTTGCCTACTGTATTAGCCAATCGCACGGCTAATTCCTCTGTAGTTACTGAAATCAAGCTCATCTCCGTTTTTGTGTATCAAACAGATGTTACTAAGTTTCCATTCCGTTGGAAGGGTCTCATAATCCCAGATGAGTTGAATTAAGTCCTTCATTAGTATAATGCATCTAGGTCGTACAGCTTTTAATAGTTATAAAGGAATATTGTCTGGCCCAGGAGATTTAGTATTGTTTTTTGATTTCTTTATAGCATAATTCCAGAGGCGAAGGATTGATACGTCCTAGGGATCTGCATATTGTTGCATTATTCTCTGTGTACAGGTCGGAATTCAGCAACTCATCCAGGTGTACCCGCCATCTCTGTTGAGTATTATTCTTATCAATTTAGATAGAACCGTATAGTGTTGTTCTAGCTTTAAAAGGTCTCCGTCGTATTGTTTTTTAATTTCTTTATAGCATAATTCCAGAGGCGAAGGATTGATAGGTCCTAGGGATCTGCTTATTGTTGCATTATTCTCTGTGTACAGGTCAGAATTCAGCAACTCATCCAGGTGTACCCGCCATCTCTGTTAAGTATTATTCTTATCAATTTAGATACAACCGTATAGTGTTGTTCTAGGTTTAAAAGGTCTCCGTCGTATTGTTTTTTAATTTCTTTATAGCATAATTTAAGAGGCGAAGGATTGATAGGTCCTAGGGATCTGCTTATTGTTGCATTATTCTCTGTGTACAGGTCGGAATTCAGAAACTCATCCAGGTGTACCCGCCATCTCTGTTGAGTATTATTCTTATCAATTTAGATAGAACCGTATAGTGTTGTTCTAGCTTTAAAAGGTCTCCGTCGTATTGTTTTTTAATTTCTTTATAGCATAATTCCAGAGGCGAAGGATTGATAGGTCCTAGGGATCTGCTTATTGTTGCATTATTCTCTGTGTACAGGTCGGAATTCAGCATTTCATCCGGGTGTACCCGCCATCTCTGTTGAGTATTATTCTTATCAATTTAGATAGAACCGTATAGTGTTGTTCTAGCTTTAAAAGGTCTCCGTCGTATTGTTTTTTAATTTCTTTATAGCATAATTCCAGAGGCGAAGGATTGATAGGTCCTAGGGATCTGCTTATTGTTGCATTATTCTCTGTGTACAGGTCGGAATTCAGCAACTCATCCAGGTGTACCCTCCATCTCTGTTGAATATTATTCTTATCAATTAAGATAGAACCGTATAGTGTTGTTCTAGCTTTAAAAGGTCTCCGTCCAAGCTTGATTTCATGACAGAAAGCTCTGTTTCCCCTACTCCTCTAAGATGGTCAAAATATCTTAGAAGATTTTCATGAAATCTCCTCTTTTTTAGCACAGTGGATCATTTTTTTATTTCTGCTGGCACATTTATATTCATCAATAAGTAATCTAGTATGTTTTCTTTGAAGCATATTCTTACATGCCTTATCTTCAAGGTGAGTGGCAGCTCTACGTTCTGATCACACCAGTGGACACTCATTAACTTTTTTGCTGCGCCTAAGACCTGCCGGTAATAAAAGTCATTTTTAACAGATTCCATGTGTCATCTATATGTTCTAATTCCTCCCATTTGAGGTTTTTAATTGAGTTTCCGATTAATTCTAGTATTTCTGCTATATATATTTCTCTTTTAACAGCAGACAGTTAAATTTCTCTAACCCTCCTTTAATATTTACGGATATTAGGAATTATTGCTCTGATTAATCGTTACCAAATAATGGTCTGAGTCAAAGTTCTCTCCACGCTATGACCTGACATCCAATATGTTTAATGGTATTCTTTCCTCAAAATACAGCGTTCAATGTATGAACTATATGTTTGGTATCATTACATTGCACTACATGGCGTATAATAATAACCTTTTTAGGTTATGTGCTATTAATATCCAATATCCATTATTTTGTAATGAAATATATTTAAACAAAAAAGAGTATTGTAAGAGCTTCAAAACTTTATATTTACTATGATATATAAATGCTATATCAAAGTTTGGAAAACCAAATATTAATCAAAGGAAATATTTACAGTAGATAATTCAGAATAATTAATTTCCATACTCTATGTGGTACCTTAAACAACTTAAAAATATGAAACATATCCTTGTTGCACATACTCCCAGTTAATACTGATGACGTTCTCACGGAATTAAATATTTGAGAAAACGAGGAAGTGCTTAATTCGAATAATCTGAGAACTTAAGCTCTTAAACGGTAATGTAATGAATGCAACGGTTACGTAATGAAGCGTTACAAATTATGTAACAGCTTCGGTCTTTTATAATTAAGCTACTTGTATCAGACACAGACTACTCATAAAAGTATTATTCAAAACCCCTGTTACCCTTGGAAAAGGCTGAGGAATTAAGTTTCATTTTTAAACGGTTGTGCTTAAATTTTGGCTGAAAATATAAGCATATAATCTAAACATAAAAATAAGAAAGAAACGGAACAAGGCTAACTGTACGTATGATTATTAAAAAATATCTAATAGAAATATACAGGCAGGAAAAGGGGACCGAAATATGCAGAATGTGTAATGGAATACATGTGCCGAGCCGGCGCGTTGAGGTGGTTCGAGGCGCTGTTGAGCGAAAGGTCAAAGCATTTTGCTGGTGTAAATTTTCATTTCCTGTGCGAATTTCGAGCAGTTTGTATAGCTACACGAAAGACATGCATTTTTTATGGAACTGTAGCTAAAACGAACGAGCTATTGAAAGGAGTCGAAAAGCATGGCTCCCGAATGCAACTTTTGAGCAGCTGCTCCGTTTCTTCTGCATACAGAACGCGTTTATTGAAAAGCGTCCCGTACAGTCTCAAAGAGAAATTTTGGCAGACACATTCTATTGCAAAACTGCAAAATTTGCTTGTTTCGATCTAGTCTTCATTTTTCTCAGATATTTTTGATTGCACCCTGCGTAGGGTAAGACAAAGAGAAATATTATATTATTCAATTTAAGTTAAACTGATAATTAAATAACCTGCACGTAAATATGAATAAAAGCAAAAAAGAATAAATGAAATATGTGTTTCAAATAATAAAATATAAAGCTTCGCAATATACAGTACATAAATCATTGGTTACATATCCTTACGACTTTTACCGCTTCCTGCATTTCTATGACATTGGGCATTAAATTCATTGAAATACATTTTGTTTAAGTAAAAATCTGCAAAATTCAATCTCATATGGATTTCGAAGTAAAATATTTTATTCTACACTCTATGTACACTCTTAAAAAAAAAAAAAAAAAAAAAAACGACGCACCACGACCCACCGAGAAGATATAAAGCAAATTGGACACAAATCGATATGCATACAGGTTTTGAAGGAAAATGCAAAATCTTACATTTTGGCTGCCAATGAATGAACCGTTGTCGCTACAGCGCAACTTGTAGGATATTTAGGAGGAGAAATTACGATTCCAGGCCGTAAATTCTTCACGAATTTCATTCCGTGTTCTCTGGTAGACAGTAACTATGCCTCCCATACAGGTGAGCGAACGATACGCGCAGATGTCAGAATTTAAGAGAGGTCGTGTAGTTGGGCCCATGGCCGCACACAGCGTCTAGAAGGAAGCGGTAGGCTTAGAGAAACGACAGAACGTGAAGACCGAGTAATCGTCAGAGCCGCACTCACAGCCCCAGATGCATCATTATCATCGATTGTACGTGCAACTAATGGTTCAGTGACCGCAAGGGCCATTCACAGACGGCTCACAAAAAGGAGGCTAAGGTCACGGCGGCTCTTGCGCCGACTATCATTGACCTCTGTATAACATCAAGCCGTTTGCAGTGGTATCGGGCTCATTCGCACTGGAATGTCACTGACTGGAGTAGAATAGTCTTCAGTGATGAGTCCCGCTTTGAACTGAGCCCCGATGACCAACGAAGGCGAGTCTTGAGACGCCCCGGACAGCCGTGTGATACCAACCTGACTGTCTTCCAGCAGACAGGCCGACAACCAGAAGTGATGGTCTGGAGTGCCATTTCATTTCATAGCAGGACCTCTTTGGTTGTCATCCGTTGCAACCATAGAGCACAGCGTTACGTCGACGAAGTTCTAAGGCCCGTTGGGTTGTCCTTCATGTCACGCCACCCTGGGCTTATATTTCAGCAAGATAATGCCCGCCTCCACGCTGCAGATGTTTCTACTGCTTGCCGTAGTGCTTCTCGAACATTACCTTGGGCAGCAAAGTCGCCGGATTTCTCTCCTATTAAGCACGTTTGGAGTATTATGGGCAGGGCCCTCCAACCAGCTTGGTATGTTGACGATCTAATGCGCCATTTGGACAGAATTTGGCACGATATTCCTCAAAAGGACATCCACAACCTCTATCAATCGATGCCAAGCCGAATAACTGCTTGCATAAGGGCCAGAGGTGAACAAACGCGTTGCTGACTTTTTCACTTTGTGAAGCTCTATCACTTCAATAAATCATCCATTTTTTCTCAAACTGTAATCATTTGTGTTTCTGTACATGTACATCACTACCGATTTTCGTCCCATTCGGATAACTCCTTCTTGGTGCGTCGTTTTCTTTTGTCCAAGAGTGTATGTGTATTTATTTCATGCTCTACGAGGGTAATGCTGCAATTTGTTGTAGCTTAAAAAGACATAAATTCTACCCCTCCCCCCCAAAAAAAAGCACGAATTCATATTGTTTTCAAATGGAACAGTTTGCATTTTGAATTGTTTCCATTTGTTGAAAAGTTAATTAAAGAACTTTCAAAACGTAAAAAAGTATAATTTTTCCAAATCACCCTATTTCTTTCTAATAAATTAGTAAAGCAATTAATATGCTAAATATTAATCTCCTGTATCTTTTTTTAAATGTAAATATTTATTTATAAATCGAATAAAATGCTTTAAAATTTCGACGCAATATTTTGAGATGTAATTTGCGTCATTTTATGATAAAGAAATAATATCTTAGTAAAAATTATACATCAGTCATTATGAAACAATTAATTTATTAAATTTTGAAATTCGCAAAATGGGAAATAAATCTACTATTATTCTAAATTTTTCTTTTCCGAGCTGCAAGGTTTTTTGAGTTAGTATTTTAATTGAAATATAAACATTTGTGTTCGATGTAAGTGCCATGCAACTTACATATAAACATTTGTTTTTATGCAAGTACTATGAAACTTCCGTAACGGAGCTTATAATATATAAGCTGGCATATTTAAGACATCTTATGTATGCGTTAACCACAGAAATGCAATTAAGTTGTGCTTAATTAAAATTTTGCAATTAAATTTCAAGTTGATTTTCGTAAAACCATTGTTATTACAATGACATACAGAAAAACAAAATTAAAGTTTCTTATTATAATAAACATTCCATGTTAATTATCAGCAAGATGTGTTTATGAGATAATTTATAAGAAAACGGTTTACATAACTTTGAAATTTTATATTCATCAACAAAATACTTCAGATTAAACTGATGATATTTTATACAGTTTGGATTTCCTTATTCCAAAATCCCGTTAAAAATGTTTATTACTTATCATTCTTGAAAAATAAGTCCTTTTTCTGAATAAAAAAGAAATAGACAAAATAAGAACAGCCATGAAAGTAAAACTTCTATTATAGGGTAGGTCTAAAGGTATTATTAATATAATAAGATATACAACCGCCATAGAATGTAGCAAACGTGTTAAATACAGAAAAGTAAAATTTTGTAACCCTGAGTGAAAACATTATTGTAATAGGATATCATTACTGACAGTATAGCATTATTGATCCGATATTAGGCGGAATATAAGTATGAGGAATATGTTTTAAAACTGAGTAAAATAAAGACCTTAGTTTGCCATCGATTTTGAATAGATCTCTATTGATTCGAGAACAATTAGACACAAATTTCTTTTCTTCAGAAGCACAAGCATTTATGTTGCTATGCCTGGCAAAGAAAACATGACACATGAAGGAAGCCTTAATGAATTACGAAAAGTTTTCGGCTTCATATAAAATAAAACTGAAGCGCATTAAACTATTTCTTAAAGCTATGTGTAGTACATGGATTCCAAAACAAATATCTGGGCATAAGTTAATTTGTTTCTTTGGTTTCCTCAAAATAATTAACGAAAAATAAATACCACTTTTGTATTTAGCTTTAAACAAGTTGCAAAGAACATTTAAAAGTGCTCCAGGGAAGAAAATATTTTTAAAGGTTGAACAGTATTACTTGAAAGTCAGCTTTTTTTCTCGTGGAAAAGAGGATAGAACGACTTTTATTAGTTTAATTGCACATTTGCATGCAATGAATTCCCAAGAATTTTCCACGTTTAAATAAATTATAAAAAATTATAAATGCTCGAAAGAAGAAAAAAAAACCGCATGTTTTATTTCATATACCTATTTATGGTTTCAGATATTAAGCAAAAGCATTAATTATGAAACTCGTTAACGTTTAAACACAAACTTTCAAAACACGTTAGTAAGATAACGAAACAATGAGAAGTAATGAAAGCCCAAGATAAGACGAATAAATAAATAAATAAATAAATAAATAAAATAAAGAAAGAAAAAATTCTTTCCAATCAAAAGAAAGAAAGACTCTCTTCCTGTACTGAAGGAGATTAGAGGATCTTTTATCACATTTTTCTTTTTTAAAGAAAAATTGCATCCTCATTCTTTACAATGTATTTCGTGATTTTAAGCCTTTTTTTATCTATTAGAATCCAGAAAAATCGGAAAATTTCGATAGTAAATCCTAGTCATTATACTTTTCCAATTAGATTGGCTGATGTTTCTCTCAATCTTGCATTTTATCACTTTGTTAATGGTTAATAGTAGGTTGCTACTATTTATTTACATTATCAGCTTCCATTAACATAAAAACGGATTAGATAAAGACTAACAAATACACTTCACCTAAATCATTTTCTTACATCGGAACATCATTTTTTAAACTTTAACTATTAACTATTAAAGTTTAACTATCTTTCTATTACTAGAACATTTTCACTGATATACTTTTATTACAGTTACTGACAGATAGACTGGAAATGATGGTTTATTGTCTTTATATTTAGTTTAAAGCTTTCTGATCAAGAATTATTAAGAGTGGACATTCTACAGGTTTGTCAAGACCTTCAATAACTAAAAGGTTAAAAAGAAAAACTTAAACTTTTATTTCAGTTTGAATGGATAATATTTTATACGTGCAAAACGAACAAAGAAAGGTAGGGTTACGATATCCAGGAATTAAAAAATGAAGAAATCATTGTATGATGATCACAAATTGGGACCTAAAATTGAGGAAACTCGCATTTCGATCTCTTTAAACTTAAGTGATATCTTCCAAATGAAAATTTATACATACAGTAAAAGAAATTTGTTTAATTTCAAGCAACTAAAAGGAATAATATTTTGCATATTAGCCGTTATAGTATAAAAGGCTATTTATTTCCTGTAACAGAGCTATTTGACTGTAATCGAACTATTTTATGGAACGCTATCTAAGAGCGACAAGAACAACTTCCAAGCAGTCGACTTCCAGCTGCGATGAGGATAGTTTCTCCATTATTATGTCTTCTTAACTCTAACGTTAATTTTAAATGCTAACGCTAAATGTTAGATGCTCAATTTTAGTTCTGTTCTGTTCTGATGTACATTGCACAAAAAAAAGGGAAGAGAGAGAGGGACAATTTTATATCTCCCGTTCTACCGGGCCCATTGACGAAATTCAAATTGCGTTTTCCATCTCTCGAAAGCGCGACTTAGGATATAATAGATTTATATTTAGTATTTTCCTAACGCAGGTATTTTGACACAAAATCGGACTTTTCCTGAGATAATATGCAAAATTTTTCCATATTTCGGTTCTACGCCTCAAATTATGCCTAGATATTAAATTTTCTAAGTTTTGGTGAGGTTTTTATGGAGAAATTAAAAAATTTATCTTGGCGGATTTTTTTCAATTTGCGGCTAGAATAATTCACTTCGCGAACTTCTTAATTTATAGCAACCTATTTTCCTCTCCTTTTTTTCATTGTTCATGAGCAGAAATAAAGTCTTAGTCCATACTTAATGAATAATAATAATACCAAATAATTTTCAGAGAGTGCGTAAACCACATTATCGTTATTATCGCTTATAATAAACACACCAAATTTCAAAATGCGCCAAAATGTAAATTCACATTTATCTTAGGAAATTTTGAATAAAAAAACTCCAATTTTTTGTTGCTGTGCTTAGAAATACATCTAATTTAAGATGAATTGTATGGGTTATAACTCAAAATACTTTCCGAAAAATTTATAAAAATTATTTGAAAATACAAATTTTAAAAATAAATCATAAAAAAATATTAAGTTATTTGGAATGAACTTAAATATCGAAATGAAAAGAAGAATCAAATGAGTTTAATAAAAAAAGAGATATTAATAATTATATACCAAATTCAATTAACATTGACGAACTAAAATTTAAAGAGCTACTTTTTTAAAAACTACTCGTGCGATTTTTACAAAAGTTGGCAGTTTGGCATAATTTGAGTCGTAGAATCGAAATATGGAAAAAATTAGCATGTCATTTCAGAAAAAGTCCGATTTTGTGTCAAAATACTTAAATTAGAATAATGCTATATATAAATCTAATACAGATCCTAAGTCGCGCTTTCGAGATTGGAAAACCGCAAGTTGAATTTCGTCAATCGGCCCAAAAGAACGGGAGATATAGAAGTGTCCCATTTTTTCCCCGGAATGTAAATTTTTTTTTTTTAACTGTTCCTATGCTCTGTTACTAAATACGTTTAGAGCTAGCCGGCGTTTGTTTACAGAAGAACGGGTACATTCCTGAATTATTATTATCTGACTAATCTCGTAGAAATAATAAAAATTTTAACAATGAACGCCATTGTTTAATCAGATGTCCCTCACTTACGTTGCGATGAGATTAATGACTGAAATACCGGTGCACAGGTACATCGAATACTGGTATTTGCAATTTCGTGAAACCCGGTATTTGGTAAGGTAAAATACAGGTACTTTCGGTTATAGCTATAAATTAATTCCACTAATACCTAAAACTGTGAACATCTAATATTAATAATCTAGGAATAATCTATAATCTATGAATTCAAATTAACATGTAAAACTGCATCAGCTCTGCGGAAACCTGGCTGTAGAAGCATTATGTCGGAAAGATTCCAACTTGATAACAGAGAATGTAATTAATAAATTTTTCTTTGCAATCACTTAAATCAGCGGTTCTCAACCTTTTGACTAACGCGTACCATCTAAACAAAAATTGAAAACCTTTTATGCCACCAGTACAAAGTACAACTACCACCACCACTCTTGCATAAAGTTCAGATTGCATAAATTTACATGTGATAGACAAAAACCTCAATCAGGCTGTTGGGATTTTAATTTTTGAATTTAATAGTTAAAAATACTTTGCTTCTTTGCGTACCATCGGTTGAGAACTCATGACTTAAATATTAGTACACGCCACTATCTGAGGAATTATACAGTGCAAAGATGCAAAATTATATAGTGCACGAAAAGGAAGAAAAGAGGCTAATATGATCAAATTTAATTAACTTGATGTAAATTTCTACAAAAACATTTATGAAAAGCCAGCATAAATATCAAAGGAATTTTTTGAAGATGAGATAGATGTTAAACGCAGTTCTAAAGTAATTCAAAATAAACGTCCTTAAAAGTTCGTAACAACGAAAGGATGTTAATCGTATATATATATATATATATATATATATATATACTTCCTGAGAGTGACACAATCGTATAAGCAGATCCTGCGAATCTTTTAGACAAAACTGAAATTCTGACACTCGAAACGCTTTCACCACCGCAATCTTTTGAATTTTAACCTAAGAAGCGTTTTTCCTGAAACCTTTGAAATGATTACTTTTATTGATACCCAATAAATATGTTTATTATAAAAAGAACGAGTTTGTTGCTATTTTAGTGGTAATTTTTATCTGGATCATCATCTCATGATTGCATTATGTGTCCCATTGTTTCGGCATGAGATCCAGCGAGTTCTGACAGAATTTTCAAGTAACTGATGCCTTGCGTTTTCTCCAAATTAACTCTCGAGTCATCTTAATGATTCTGATGATAGCTGATCTACTATTTTGAGCTCTCCCACGTGTTTCTAGGAATTTGTGTTATGATATATGTTGTTCCATGAATCTAGTTGTCTTGCAGTTGAACTATTCAGACATGATTGTTGAGTTGTGAATTTTTAAATGTCTATTAAATTCTACTAGTTAATCAAATATAATTTTGTTAAATTATGTAAGGAAAACGGAGTTCAAGATTTAAGAATTTAATAATGTACTTTATTTACTTGTAGAGTTTTACTATTTAATCTTAAAGTTCTAACTTAAAACCCCACGAACAGTAACAAGAGAATAATCGCTTAAGTGTGTAAACAGAACACGTAAGACTTAAGGAGGATTTAAAACCCTTTATTTTTCAGTATATTTACAATCAGTTATCAGTTCCTACTTGGAACTTTACACAAAGCCGCCACTCGAGCTTGAACTTAAAATAATAATAATTTAAACTAAAACTAGCTTAACTAAGCTATTTAAAAAGATATAGCCGAAGCTATCAGAGATCTAACTAGTTGGCCCCTAAGTATTAATTAAACCGGCGAAGCCAAGCAAGGGCCTAATGTATGGCCGAGTGTAGTGACAGCTGAGAGAGGCGTAGCCAAAAGGCAGACGCGGCGTTAGTCAAGGAATCGGACTCTCTCTCCCGAAGTCGGTGAAATCACGACTTAAGTAGTACTCTTTCTCATTTGCATTAACTGCGTTTCTGAATTTACATTCTGGCAGGAAATTGTAAGCTGAAATTAGAATAAGATAGGAAAGATACAAAACTTAAAATAATTGTTAATAAACTTAGGATAAACCTTACATACTAAATTTATTTTGCATATTTTAAATGAATATAAGTGACTTTTAAAAAATGATATTATAATTTTTTATTACCTAAACTTAGATTTTAAATTTTTTTTATTTAAAACATTTAACATTAAGAAAACGTTTCTCTATTTTATCACCTTCTTTTTATTTCAAAGATTTGAATACATTTCGGATCCAACGTACCTCTAGCTTTCTCCAATGAAAGTTAAAAGCTATACACAACTCTTATATTATTCAAGCAAGATTTGAGATACATTAACAGCACACCGCATCGCCAGTGTATGGAGGCCATTTAAAACGATGCATAAGGAAGCAGAACTGAGAAATGGTGTTACAGTCAAAAGAAAATTTATGCCTCCAATAACCAGTTTGTCATAAAAACTACAAAAACAATAAAAATGAAATTTTATGAGACAAGTGCAATGGAACAGCTTAATAAATAGGATGATCAGCGATAAATAAGATAGCAAAATGAAAAAGGCAGCGCAGAACTAGGAAATGGATGATACAGTCAAAACGTAATTTATGTCCCCCCCAAATCAAATTCGTTAAGAAAATTACGATCAGAATAATGAAAACGAAGTTTCATGAGACAAGACTTATCTAAATGGGAGGCTCAGTCCAGCATTGTGATACTCGCTTCCAAATTTCGGCCAAAAATTTTAACACTAAGTGTAGTTAAGGTAGATGTTTGAATCCAATTTTTCCTAATCACGGTTATTTTCCCAAGTGTTTTGCCGAATTTAATACAAGGTATGGTGTACGTCAGATGGCATTGTTACTATTATTAATTTTAAATTCACATTAATTTCAGCCGTGTGGAGAAACTTCTTTTTTCGTTTGTATCAATTACTGATTCAAACGAACAACACAAGAAGAAGGATGTCTAATATTACTCATTATTCTGACAGTCTATGCATGTTTATATTCGTTGATAAACCAAGAATTTTCCTACTAGTATATAATATATAATTGAATCTGTATGCATATTCTGTTTTTTGTTCTTTTCTCTTATGGAGTACTCATACATTATGTCAAATCTTGCAGTATAAGCCTGTCTGATTTTGAACCATCGGGTTCTTGATTTTACGGCGAAGCTACGGATCTTTCAATAGATGACCTTCCAATTCTTTATTAGATATTATTCATTAGTTCTTAGCAGTCCTTAACAACAGAAAAAACGTATATATATATATGTCATACGTAGTTGAAGGTTTGGGTTAAAAGCAAGAACCAAGTTGAATTCTTTAGAATATGTGACATTTTGAGTAACGACGATTTGAATCTGCGGGTTTATGAGGTAATGTGATATTAAAAATGAAAGGTCGTACTTAAAAACTGAGAGTTTAGGTTTTAAACCTCTTAACAGAATTTTATACCGCACTGCATGAAATTCGGAGTGATTAGGCAGTGGTTCGAACTGGAGCCTTCCGTTGAAATCTTCATGTTTTGAAGAACGTGCCATGCGTCAAGATCTGAACATCAGGAAAGCCAAAACAATGGCAGACAAAGGAAGCGCTCAGTTATAGCGGGATAAAAAAGTACGTTGAGAAACATGACAGAAAGTACCATAAGAAATTTTACCAGCTAGAGCAGTTTCACCAAGATTAGTATGAATATTTTGAGAGAAGTTTCGTAGAAAAGAAAAGTTTGTACCCACTGAAAAATTTTGTTGAGTCTATCACTCTTGATGTAATATTGTTGAAACGAAGATTTCATGACAAAAGTAACAGACTTTTATCTTGAACAATCTCTGTTGAACAAACTTGGTTTAGAGACTTTCAGCCAAAACTGAAATCACTGTTAATCCAGATCCCCAAGTGATCTTTCTCGTGCAATTCCGACATGCGCAATCATAAGTGAAGTGAATAATGTTCTCTGCTTAGGATTAGCAAAGAATCATAACGATAGAGCTCCACGAAGAAGAAGTATGAGAGTGGCTGCAAAAATTGTCAAGAAAACTACTGTAAAACCACCTGCGTTACCCAGTGACGAGAAATTCATTTCGAATACACACTGGTATGTAGGAAGATTGCGAAATATCTGCTGACCAAGTACGAGTGGGAAGCTTTACTTCATCCCTCATAAAATCTATATATAAATCAGTTAGGTTTTAGATTCTTCCCATATTGAAAGAGCACCTGCGTGGACAGTGTTTTTTCTTTCTCACTGAAAGAAATATATTCAAAGTTCATTCAAGCTACATCAAGACTCAATTATTATAATGCCGTAAAAGGACAGCAAATCAATCGGGATACTAGATCGCGGCGGTTGAGGAGAAAAGCTGGCTGTTTAGAAGGACTGCAAGCAGAAACTGATGGAAATAGAATAAATTGCATGATTTTTCGATGAACTTTGTGTTTGTCTTTTGGGTTGTCGCGATCATGGAGGTAAAATGTAAATGTAGCGGGAGGTAAGAAATAAATAGAAAGGTTATTACTACATTTACTTCTTACCTTTGTTTGTAGGACTGAATGAAGTCTCTCTCCTTTGATCTCTTTCCTGCCCCCTCGTTTTCATCGGCAAAGTCAGACTGCTATTTACATGTAACGGTTTTAAACATAATCAAACAGCCCCTTTTTGTAAGTAAACTAATATTTTATCACATTATTAAAATGTTTTTAAACTTACCGTAGTTAAAATTTAGGAGCATTAGTAGATTTCACTAAGCACAAAATGAGCTACAAATAAATGACTTTAAATAGCACTTAGATATGATTTCAAAGCAGTTAGTTCATTTTTGTGTGTTAAATACGGATGAATTATATGAGTGACAATATTAGTTATATCCACACATAACATTAGCAAATAATACTCTAACAGTAAATAAAGGTGGTCAAATTTACACAGTGTTTTTGGAAATCCTCCAACTGTTAAATAACCGGAAAGAAAATTGAAAAAAAAATAATAAACTGATTTCTCGGCAAAATAACAAACTTTCAAATTATTTTCTGTGATTAATGAAAAAAACCATGATAAATTATTCCATGACACATCAGCAACACTGGTTTTTAAGGGAAATATAGATTTCATTAGAAATTATGAAAATTGGATCCCATGAATACAGTTTAAGTTTCCCTTTAAATACTTGTCTTACAATACAATCCGAGCAACAAATAGCAACAGGCAGGACTAAGCATCTTACCGGTTACTGCATTCAAGACCTCAAATAAATATGTTGCATTTATACAATAACTATAAATCACATTGAAATGTTCACAATTAAGGTTAACAGGTATAGTTAACAGTCCTAAAAGCAGCTGGAGAATAAAGTTCTAACTTTGCTTTTGTGCTATTTCGCGATATAGAATTTAAAACAGAGGACCTGTGTGGAATTCCTCAGGAAAATTTATACCTCTGTAAGGTTTATCCTAATTTTATAACAGTTATTTAAGTCTATGCACCTTTCCTATCTCTTCTAGCTTCTGCTTACAATTTCCTACCAGAATGTATTTTTAGAAACGCGTTTCATGCAAATGAGTAAGAGTAGTATTTAAGTCGATGCTTCACTAACTTCGTTAGAGAGCCAGAGTTCCTGACTAGCTCGCGTTTGCGTTTGACTACGTCTTTCTCTAAGGTATTACTACGCTCGGCCGTACTTTAGGCTCTTGATAGCTTCGCCTGCTTAACTGAGATTTAGGGGACAACTATTTAGAATCTTGATAGCTTCGGCTATATTTTTTAGTTGAGCATTAGTTAAATTCTTTTTAATTTGAGTTCAAGCCCAAGTGGAGGCTCTGCTGTACGCTCCGAGATAGGAGCAGACTGTGTTAATCCTTATTTTGAGGAATAAAGGGCAGTTAACCCTTCTTGAGCCTTACGTCTCTGTTCACACACTCAAGCGATTATTCGTTTATCACTTTAAGGGGTTTCTCACACTGAGCTGTGCAATAAAAGCGTGGAACTCCACATTTGGCGCCTGATACGGTCTTAGCGAACCATGCCACTAGGTAGTGAAGATTTCACGTTGACCCCTCCGACCTTTCAATTTCTTCAGCCTCAAGCAAACCCAATGGAGGGATTCGAATTTATCGTGGAAACGATGAGAGCTGCAATGAAGATAGCCGCAGTATTCGAAGGTAATGGTTCCGTGATGACTTTCCTGGAGCAGATGGACCTGCGTTTCACGTTATATCCTTTGAAACAGCTGAAGAAAATTATGATCACTACATCGAACCTAAAAGGCCAAACTCTCAGCTGGTACAAAAATATTGGTAAATTTTGTTGGGGGATCCAGGTTCGGAAACGTACCATTGGGAAAATTTTAAAACATCGCTATTGAAAGCATTCCCAGTTGTAAATACCGTGCGAAGCTGGAATCGGAATTGTTTAGCAAATATCAAACGAATTTCGACGAATTAACGGACTTTATCTTAAGGAAGATCCAAATTTTCAATTTGCTATATGGAAAAAGGTCCGACAAGGAAATTATGGAAGTCATATTGCCGCGGCTACGCCTGTCAATTCAGGACGTTCTTGAAGTCAGAAATCCGCAAACCCTGGAAAGATTATTTGAATTAGCAGTAAAATTTCAGAACAAGCGAACGGCGGAAAACGCGCATGCAAGCAACCTTTGGCAGTATTCAGGGTTTCACTCTCGGAAGAAACCTCAAGGCCAACAGAATTCATATCGGCAAACGAGGATAGTTGAAAAACCAGATAAGAGAAAGAAGAACTTACTTATTGCGGCAGAAAAAAAGAACTTACTAATTGCGGTGACTAAGAAGAGGGATAGGCCACCGTCTGGGAAGAAAAATCCCTCAGAAATGAAACTGAATACGGTGGTCGTTAAAATTTGGCTTTGCCAGAGATCCATAATTTATTAAACGACGTCTCTACTACCACCATACTAGATATCGGGGCTCAATGCAGCTTCCTTTCGCAGACTTCTTTGGAAAGCATTTTCGTCGCTATAGATTATTTAAAACGACGGGACAACGGGTGATTGCCGCCTAAGGCAAACAGCATATCTCCATGGGAAAAGTGGGGCTGCGCGCTCAAATAAAGAATGAGATTCAAAAAGTTTATTTTTTGGTTGTAAAGAATTTGTTAACCGCAGTTATATTGGGGGTTGATTTCTTACGCGCAGCTAGCGCAAGAATTAATTTCAAAGATTCTACTTTACAAGTCAAGATGGACACGGTTGAAGAAGAAGAAGGCGCAATGCTGGAGTTGGATCTTAGTCATCTCGAAGAAGAAAGAAAGAAAAAAAATGGAAAATTTGGTAAGACAATTTTCTCAGTTATTTGATGTAAAACGGGGTTTCTGCCAAGTCACAACACACAGTATTGACAGTAGTAGTGCACCCCCAGTCCGGTCTAAGCCTTAAAGGTATGACAGTGTGAAGGAATACATTCTCGAGCAGGACATTAAGAAAATGCTCAAGAACAAGTTAATTACCTAAAGTACCAGCCCCTATGCGAATCTAATAGTTTTGTGCAAAAACGAAACGGTTTACCGCCCTCCGATCCGAATTCGTGGAGATTCGCCGTTGATTACAAGTTAAATAACATAAGAAAATACCCCACATATCCTCTCCCAATAATGCTAAAATCATACGGAAGATTCGTTCTAATAAGTATATGACTACACTAGACCTGACGTCAGGCTATTTTCAGATGTCTGTAAAACCCAAAGATTATACGAAAACAGCTTTTACTGCAACGTCAGGCGTGTATGCCATTTTGGCTTAAGCGGCGCTCCGACTACATTTCAAAAAGTTATGGACATTGTTTCAAGGCCAGTCTTGGGCAAAAGTACAGTCATCTATCTCGATGATATTATTATCACCAGCGAAACCATAGATGAACGCATTCAACATTTGGAGGAAGTTTTTACATTGTTAAATGAGGCCGGCCTGAAAATAAATCCAAGGAAGTGCAAGTTTTCCGCCAAGGAATTGAGGTGTCTCGGCTATAAAATCTCGAAAAACGTTATTGAAACAGATAATTCCAAAATATTAGGGATTAAGAGTTATCCACCTCCAAATACGGCCAAGAAATTATTTTCGTTTTTGGGTATGTGTTCCTATTACAGAGTTTTCATAAGAGACTTTGCAAAGATAGTTGAATCCTTGTTGGCTCAAACGAAAAAAAGACTAGATTCACGTGGACAGCTGAGGCGAACACGGTGTTTGAAGAATTAAAACACGCCCTAATTAACGCTCCAGCTCTTAAATTCCCGGAAGGGGACTAAAATTTAGAAACAGCAGCAGACGCGTCAGACTACGCAGTTGGCTTTCTCAAAATAGGCAGCCAATAGCCTTTTTCAATAAAACGCTGAACTAAGCGAAATTATACCGCAACTGAAGGAGAAACTCTCGCGGTCTTACTGGCGGTGCAAACATTCCGCGTTTATTTCGGAAGCGCAAAGGAGAACAGTATGTTGTTCTGTGTTGTTGTTGCTTATGCTCACTGGACTGACGAAGTCAGCCCAAGCCCACGAAACTCCTCGTGGCAAGGAGCGCAAGCTTACTTACTCCTGTAGTTGGCAACAACGGCCTTAAGTACCTAACAGGTGATAGTGCGATTTGGCTCAGTTCCGCCCCCAATTTTGATAGAAAGTACCCTGGGGGACGGGTCCGAGGGTCTCCCACCTCTCTCTTTCCACCAGATCACACGAGAGGACTTTCGGCTCACCGGATATCTAGAGTGCCACCATGCCGCACCGACACCATGCCTTCTTCGGGATTCAAACCCAGGCCCTTCGGCACTGCAGTCAGCGGGGCTAATCACTATAGCGGTTCGGCGGCTCCCGAGAACAGTATAGGCAGATCATTCGGCAGTTGGTCGCTTGTACTCGGGGAAAAATCCCCGGCTTATACGTTGGACAAGATATTAATTTTAAAATAAAACAGACTCCGGAGAAAGAAAACGTAGTTGCGGATGCCCTATCAAGAATCAAGACCGATGAAGATGGAAACACAATTAGGTGTACGATGTTAACTGCTAAAATAATTGAATCCCATGAAACAATAATTTCCGATTAAAAACGGACTCTAAATTCAAGGATATTTACGCATATCTAGAAGATCCCAAACGTTTTGAAGATGTAGACTTAACGGCTATTCGTAATATGGCGGCCCATTATGAATTTGTTGATAATTTGCTAATTTACACGAAAATAACAAACGATAATCAAGAATATCGGCCAGTGGTCCCAATGAGTCTACGTTTAAATATTTTAGAGGAGCTTCAAGATTCGAAAATAGCGGGACATTTAGGGATTAGAAGTACTCTGCGAAGTTTCCGTGAAGCGGTGTATTTTCCGCAGTTGTACAAGGTGGTGACGGCGTATGTCAGGTCATGTCATTTATGCTAGCTAATTAACGACGTTAATTACAACTCGGCCAGGTACTTAAATAACATAAAAATCAATTTTCCAAATGAATTGGTTGGCACTAATTTGCTCGGTCCCTATCCTAGAACAAAAATAAATAAAAATAGATATCCGTTAATCATTATGGATCATTTCTCAAAATGGGTGAAAATAATTCCCCTTAAACGAGAATCAGCAAAAATAGTAGCATATTCGTAAAGCAGATTGCTGCAAGTTTAAACTTTGATGCAAAAGAATTTTGTAGAATTTACACTCTTATACAAGGTCGTTTTGAGACCATATTCTGCGAGTAGTTAAATTCTGGTGGGGAAAGATATAAAGTTTAACCTAAGTTTATAACAGATACTTTAATTTTGTCACAATTTCCTGCCTCTCCTAATTTCAGCTTACAATTTCCTACCAGAATATATTTTCAGAAACACGTTTACTGAAAATGAGTAAGGGTAGTTTTAAGTCGATGCTTCACTGACTTCGTTAGAGAGCCAGAGTTTCTGACCAGCGCGCGTTTGCCTTTGGGCTACGCGCAAAGCTCTCTCAAAGCTATTACTGCGCTTGGCCGTAGTTTAGGCCCTTGATAGCTTCGCCTACTTAATTGAGATTTAGGAACCAAGTACTTAGAATCCTGATAGCCTCGGCTATATCTTTTCAGTTAAACATTAGTTAAGATTTAATTCTTATTAATTTGAGTTCGAGCCCAAGTGAAGGCTTTCCTGTGCGCTCTGAGATAGGAGCAGACTGTGTTAATCCTTATTTTGAGAAATAAAGGGTAATTAACCCTTCTTAAGTCTTACGTCTCTGTTCTCACACTTAAGCGATTATTCGCTTATCGGTGTAAGAGGTTACCACATTTAACTGAGAAATAAGAGGGTGGAACTCCACAGCGTATAGGAGCTAGGGTTTTGGTGCTTCTGAATATAAAAGATGGAAACGATGAGAGGTATCCGATTATTTTGCAAATGAATGTATGTCTACCTTTAATAATAACACAGGTTTATAAATTTTTGTAAAACATTATGAGCTTCTCATTAATTTTTCAATTCTTTATGGTCAGAAAGAGAAATAAGTTAAATAAGAAATATAATCTCTTTACTGTTCTCTCTTTCTTATTAAAGAATTAATGATGACTGAAATTATTTTGATTATTTCTGTCAGAAATATAATAAAGCATTAGGTTCTTTGTCGTAAGTCTAACAAATGTTTATTGCAAACTCTTTGTGAATGACTAATTCGCAGTTTAAACAAGCCAATTTAAAGAGAAAAGCCATTTTTTAATGTAACAAATTTCTCCAAAATGTTATTTCTTCCGCTTAAAATTTTAGCATTAAACTTGATTAAAATCCTTCTTTCATTAGATAAGAATTTCTAAAAATTTCCTAATTTAGTAGAGAGAAATTACAGAACATTTTTCACCTGGAATGAAGAATTTCCTCGGAGATAAAATAAAATCCGAAAAAACAAATTTTTTTTGTCTCTGAGAAGAAGAGAAAATCAGCATTCAAATGCAGTTTTATTCGGGAATCCAATGAATAATTGTATCCAAGAAGTTAATTTTAATGTACTATTAATAATTTTAACATTCAGCTGTTTGTGCATTTCAGGATTAACACTTCCCTTTGCATACAGTACTAACTTATTAATTAAACTTCTGCCCTTAAATAGTTTAACAGACAGAAATCTTAGCTATAAAATCCACTTCATATGATACAGGTATCACAATGAGAGAGTAAAATATATCAGATCGCCATTTTGCAATAGGATATTTCAATTAAAAAATCAGAAATTGTTAATTAAAATTGTCATTGTGATGCGACAGGTAGGTACTTCATGCACCATCGACGAACCAGAAATGTCTTAATAGTAATTGTGTTTATTTTTGGTATTACTCTGCAAATCAGATTATGTCACAATATGCTTTAATAGCCCGTCTTCATGTTTTAGTCCCAAAAGCAATGTTCATTGCATAGTGGTCTATTATGTTATAAATGCTGTAATTTACCATTAACCGTAAATTATTACTAGACTCCAGGCTGCAGAGCAATTTGTATCACACTTTGAAAATTTAATTCATCTAGATAAGGAGGAATAATTGAGATTTTATAATAGGGCAGTTGATGTCAAAATATAATTTGGTTAATAACATACAGCTTGGAATTCCAAACGCTGTTTGTAACGAGAAACTATTGCGAAGCTATTAATTATGCGCACGGCCGAAATCAAGTTATTCCTCTACGATAT
>KK119318.1:189845-207742 GCA_000611955.2 Stegodyphus mimosarum | reverse complement strand
TTTCGTTAGAAAAAAGGAAAGCCTCTCTAAAACTATGATAAGATTAAGGAAAATCATGAAATCCTGTGTGAGTTTTAAATATAAAAGACTACGAGAAATTCTATTCGAATTTTATATAAAGGTGGGAGAAAGGAACTGAAAGACCAGAATATAACATTAGTTATTTAGTGTTGCAAAGCACTCGACAGTTGTATGCCGTGGAAAAGATATCTCTAAGGAAGACCCTTTACATAAAATGAAAGATTTAATTATTTCTTTGAAATGTTATATTTATTTTTCATCTTTTAAGATAATCTATTTGCCATTCACGATATCTATTGCAACTCTAAAATATAACTAAAGAACATTCATAAATTTTGAGACATTAAAGCAAAATAGTTAAAAAGCTTTTGTCAATAAGTAAATATCAAATTTGAAAAATTAAAAACTCAATAAACTACCAAAAATATGAAGTGGTTATAATTTTCATCCGATAATTTTCACAGCATTCGTATTTCTGTGGCTTAAAGAAGAAGAATGGCAGACAGTGAGCGTTGGGGGGCTGTCAGAGGCATTGAAGCAGGGCAATCAAAGATGACACTCTTTTCTTTGGCTTTGATTATTTAGTAATTTCTTGAATGCAGAAACAAATCCAAAGATGTCAAACAGTCGGAGACCTCTGCTCGGTTGACCAAGGGTTTTTACTCTACCTAGAAATCATAGTACTGTTTTAATAGTCAAGCGGAATCGACAAACGACCTCCAAAACTGCTACATCCATGGTTATAGCGTCACCATGGTTAAATAATAATTGCCAATACTTTGCATTGAAGGCTTCATATGAAGGGTTTATACTTCATATGAAGAGATTATAATCATTGATTCATAGCAAGGTTTCATATGAAGGGATTATACGCTCGGGTATTATGTGTTTGTGTTCCACTAATAATCCAACGCAGAGTGAAAAGACTAAAGAGTTGCAGCAATGTCAATATCCTAATTAGAATCTCATTGGAGCAAAGTCCTGTTCATGGATGACTCCCTATTTACCATGGAATCAGAAAATATGCATGTAAGTATGGAAGGAAAGAAGCAGAAGCATACGGAATTAGGCCCAGAACATCATAAAGTATCAAATTTTCAGAGACGGAAGCATCATAATATTGTCTGGAATTCCAATGAAATATCTCACCCAGCTATAAACAGCCATCTTTAAAGATGCGAATGTTTGAAGTAGGTTCTGTGACAGCTGTGCGATAACAGGATGAAGTCATACAGCCCATTGGTAAACTATACGCTGCAGCAGTGTTTCCTAAGCTCCTTCTTATAGATAATAATGGTTGTCCACTTTGAGCCTACATCATTAATGAGTACCTAGGCATTTCTCGTATCTAACGGCCACCATACCTGACCTTAATTTCCACTACCCTAGGGAGTGCTGTCTCTGCACGTTTGCTTCCTCCAGCTAAATGTCAATTGCTAGCACTGCGAAGGTTTATCACGTCATTAAAAGCATGGGCAATCGCTGTAAAATTTGTGTGAATAGCCAGGGTTGTTTTCACATATATTATTAATATAAGTTTTGTTTGCATGTTTTAAGCTTTAAATTTTTAACTACCCAAACGTAACGCCGTCATATAATTTACTAAAATCAAATATTTTCAAATTTTTATTAATAATACTTGTTTCCTCTTATGCATATTTACCACCTTCTTGTGTAATTTGGTATTAATCAATGATTTACTTTCCCATGTTGTTGGTTTTACTTTCGCATACGCAAAGTTTGGAAGCCAGAGAGAGTAAGACTTGATTTAATTATATAACTATGGCAAAGCATGAAAGAACTAATTTTATAAGGTATTTTCTCCCTCCTTTCTGCATGCTTCGTGGTGTAACGGTTAGCACACTCAGCAGGAGAGGTCCAAGTTCGAGAATCCCGGCGAGGTATTCAACCACGTATTCCAAAGTTTCGGCGAGGTCATTGTCGAAAACGGCCGGCAAAGAAAAACTATAAAACAAATTAATAAACAGGCGATTCTGTTTTCACTAGATGGCACGCGATGAAATGTTATGACTTTAATTTTTGTTATTAATTTTTTGGCAACGAGAATGAAAAGAACAGTTGAACGGACGAGATGTGAGATGTTGGATGTAATTTCGATTTAGTGTGCTTCTGTATATCTTAACGTTGAAATATTCGAAATTAAAAGTTTTTTCTTTCTTGAGATGTAGATTTCCTAAAACTTCGAAATTATCTTTAGGCAAGCTCACCCGAGCACGATTTTTAGAAGGAAGAAAGGTAAGTCAAACCTTTTTCCTTTTTTTAGAACTTAGAAATTGAAAACTAAGAAGTTAACGTTCTTAAGGTTTTCTAAAGTCATTGCTCATTTTCCATGTCTGCCGAGTCAAAATAACTTAATGACCGTGGTGCCCGAACTAAAAGGTGGTGGATGATGATTCTTCACTACCAGGATTTTGCGATTTGGTTCCGTAATCCCCAATTGCCCTTTGAAAGGGGGAGTATTTTCTCTCTCCTTTCGGCAACACACTCGATGCGTATTCCAGAGCTCCAGGTTTGAGCACCGGTGAGGACATCACACATTTGTCTCTTCATCTGCTACAAAAATCTTAAAAGACCCTACAGTGCCCGAACCAAAAAAGGGAGTGGGTGATGGTTCTTCACCACCAGGATTTGGTGACTGGATTCCCCTCATCTCCAGTCGCCCTTGGAGTATTTTCTCTTTCTCCATGCCTTCGTGATGTAACGGTTAGCACACCCCGCGCGTATTCAAGGGGTGCAGGTTCGAGTACCGGCGAGGGCCTTTCCCCATTTATCATGTCACAAGTGTCAAAATAACCTAATGACTCTAAGTGTGAGCCTCTTTGTAGCCTAAATATGCAGGTATAGCCTTATACGCATATTTAGGCTACAAACACATATTTAGGTGAACGCATGTAAGTGAAGTAACGTGCCTTATTTACGCTGCAAGTGCAGAAAACAGGAAAATGTGAACTGATTTTTAATATGTAAAAAATTCGTATATGCTATAATTCACTTATCTGGACCATTATGCCATTTTCAGGTGTAAAATGTACAGAATAAAAATGGACTTTTGGAACAAAATTATTGTAATAATAGTAGAATGTGAGAACGAAGGAAGATATGAAAATATAACCAATTTTATCCAAAATTATCACAAATAATATCCATTGAGTTAAAACAAACAGAATTATATAGCCAAATGTCAAATAGCCAAATTATATAGCCAAATTATATAGCCAAAGAAAGAAAAGGAGAGATCTACAAAAAAGTGTCTCAAGCGCATTTGAAAAATTACATTTCCATAAAATAAAAGTCATTAAGAATAAATTTATTCTGATCTATATTTTTGTGAAAATAATAAATTCAGATTGATTTAAGATCTTTTTTTAAATGAAGTCATTACCAATGACAAACTTCCTTCATTGAAACGAAGTTTAGAAATATTGGCAGAATACATTATTCCGTTTCTTTTTATGTTAAATACTGAACTAGTTTACGTAGAACTAATAATAAAGGTATAATGGGAGGTCACCAATCTCATCAAACACCATATAATATCGGTGGTGGTAGTGAATTTTATGGTCGCACGTCCTGAACGATTACATATGCTAGATGTATGTTAGGACCTCCACATACAAGTTAAAGAAACAACATCAAAATAAATTCAAAATAAATAATGAAAACCCGTGTCTTTCAGGTAATGAAAAAAATTATCATTGACCTCTTTTCTGATAATACGTTCAAAAGACAATCCTAAAATGCTTGAATTTAAGCCTGTTAAAATAGGGATATTCAATTAAAAGGTGACTCACTGATAGAATACTACCACAGTTTGAACAAACAGGTTCATTTTTTACCTTCGATAGGTAACTGTGGGCGACTTGACATTGACCAGTTTTGAGACAGGTTAGACTTCTTTTCTCCTCACGCTTCATAATAGCGTCTTGGTATTTAACTATAGGTTTCACGCTTTTGAGCTTGTTATCGACCTGATCATACTATAGTAGCTGCCACTTGTTCAGGAATTTCTTCTTGATGACCCTGTTGATATCTCAAGTGGAACAAGCCGGGTGGAAAAATCTAGAAGATTTGGCTGCGATGTCTGAACAACCAGTTGCTTTAATTTCTACTTGCTCTGGACTACAGCAGTATATAATCTGATAAAAACGCATTCGAAGTTTAAACGTAGCTTCAGGACTTGAAATACTATAAGACAGTAGGTGCCAGAAAAAGGCTTCTAAAGCTTCAACGGACTTACTAATCTGCATAAATTATGAGCTTTCTTTGGCGCTGTTTTGCTATGAACAAACGCTAATTACATATAGAACATAGTTCAGATGTTAGGAGAGCAAGGGTCGTGCAAATCGCCGCCATTTCTGCATCCCCAGTTACAAATGTTGCCCTAACATTAGCAGTTGCTTTTGATCCATCCGCATATATTGGAATATAATTGCTGTATTTTTCTTTGGTGATCACGAAAAGTTGTTTCCATATAATTTCGTTATTATTTCTTTTTTCATGATAGTATAAAACATCAAGAAGTATAAGAATTTGTGCCTGCTCCCAAGGTAGGATATCAAAATACTGACTGCTTGGATACATCAGACACGGAGGCGGTCTTTAATAAAAATCGAGCTCTTTAGGAAAACGAAGGCACACAAGATGGTCCTACCTGAAACAAAATGCCATCCATGTCATCAAGGAAACAGCTTTCTAGGATTGTCAAATTTTGATAATATATTAAAATAATGCAGAAGAGATAAGTTATCATGCCTCAAATGTAGTGATGCTTCTAAGAGTCATTGTATAAACTCATTGTATAGCAGAAGATAACCTGAAAGCAACAGAACATCTTCACAGAACCTAAGGATCAACAGGATCTACTTTCAATAAAAATTAATGCCGCGCTGATCCATAAAAACTGAGCACTAGATAAGCGCTCTGTTAATGAGAAGCAAAGAGTATTTCGTATTTTATATTAAGTTTTAAGTACATTTGTAAAGTTTGACCTCCTTTGGTAGTATCAAATCTTAACAGACGTTAAGTGAATTATCGCTCTGTCTAAAATAAACTGCAGATTCTTAAAAAAGGTTAAAATAACCTTTTCAAATAACACTTTGATGGAGTTTTGATCCTTTTCAAATAACCTTATGTTCAAGTTCTGATTTTAATAAAAAGATTAAAATAACGCTTTTATTAAAATCAGAACTTAAACAAAAACGCTTGTCTCGTGCTCACAAAATGATCCACACTTTTGACGATGATGCAACTTGAAGTAAATGAAAATTTCAGAATTTAAACTAAGCTTACGTTCTACTTTGGCTTAGAACTTCTCACCGGAGTACAATATAAATGACAGCAACAATAACGCAAAGCCGACTAACATCAATCTTTCTAGAGTTTGCAAAATCTAGTAACGTGGTCTCGAAAGGCAGAAGTGCACTCTGTCTTACAATCCAAGAACTTCAGCTTAAATACTCTCTAACTGATTTACAATTCTAGTGAGGAGAGGAAAAAGAAATTATAATAAAAATCTAAATCAAAATTCTGGATTAATTAAAAGAATAATAATAATCCTATACACTTTTTACTCAGTTATATTGTAGGAGGAAGGTCAACTTTGAGTCGAACATCACCCCTAAAAATGCTTCTTCAGATACAGTAGTAATCACTGATCCATGAAAATGTAACTTATGTTCAGGATGAAAATCTCGCTTTCGACAAGAGTGCACGAAGTCTTCTGTTTCGAAAACATAAATCCTTGTTGTCTGAACTTTTTTGGATCCTATTTAAAGCGATTTGCAATCGTCTTTCTTCATATCCCATACGTATTCCTTGACACTAATTTGTAGGTCATCAACAGTAACAGAAAATTTCTTTAATATAGAAATTATTTTTAAACTGAACACAGTAACACTCAGCACACAACCCTTGACGCATACTTTAGTCTTGGGACAGCGCAATAGGCCATACATCCATGCTTCATGATAAACATTTTCTTTGTGAAAAAGGGCAGAGAAAAAGTTTTATCGTTTCCCTAAATCTTTGAGAATGCATGTTTCAAAAAGAAGCGTGTTATCCATAGCTGTTCTTTCTCTACGGAAACTACCCTTTACAAGACGAAATGATATTCTTTTCCAAGAAATAGACTAGGTGGCTGTTTGCATGTTTTTAAATAGCTTGCATACACAGCTGCTAAATGTGACAGGCTGATAGTTAGAGGGATTTTTTTTATCGTTCCGTGGAAAAGTTGTGGTCTTTGACAGAAAGAAATGTTGGTGAGAAATTTTCTATCTGCTGGAAATTTTTTCCAGCAACAGTTTCGACGACAACAGATGTCTCACTAATAGCATTCACAATATCATCGTGATGCTAACACTCAGCAATCTTTTTCCAGAAAAGAAAGTTAGTATCCGTTAAATTTGCATGTTTATACATTCCATATGCCTTTATATATTTATACATTCCATATGCCTTTTTCAATTCTCGTTCAGTTGGCATAGAAGATGTTATTCCAGACACATAAGATACCCATGAATCCCTCTGGGTCTTACGTCTTAATTTCCATGCATTTTGCTTAGGTGTTTTCGGAAGGCTATTAAGTTTGACAAAGTGGGAACATACGCAAGCTTCCCAAGCGCGTCTTTGTTGTCTCAGAGTTTCTCTGTACTCGAAGTTTCACTACGGATTAGAAAATTTTGGCAATTTTTTTCATACTATTGGTAGGTGTAGCTGCCTGCATAATAAGATTAGTAACGACTTTGACACATCCTCTATCCATCTTTCACTATTTCCTCTGTAAGCTCTACAAAAGTTTCTAATTTGACCTACAAATATAAAACGAGGGCACCCACTCATGGAATTCTCTTCTTTTCGTGTGAGGGTTACAAAAATGGAAAAGTGAATGCTATTATAAGGACCATTTCCAACACTAAATGTACAAAAGGGCAAAGGAGATGGTGAACAGATGGTAGGATTAAGAGTGTGAAATATCTTTATATTTATTTCATTTATCTCATGGAAGTGCGCGTCTTGACCATTATTAAGAAGACAGAGGCAATGACCTTCTATTATTTGCTCTAACTGTCTGCCTCAGGAAACATCACATCGGGTTTGGAATATATGGTCTTTCAGAACAATTAAAGTATCATGCCTGAATGTTCCTACGCAGAACATTAGACTGAAGATCATGAGTTTCGTGTTGCTCAATTAATCTTCCTTGAATATGTTTCGACAAAAATTCAGTGTTTTTCGTGCAGCCACAGTTACAGCGACTTGCCCGAGTTTAGGTAATAGAAGAATAGAAGCAGTGTGTGGTGGCGGATGTTGTATTGATAAGCAAATCCCTAGGAGTAGAGACGCTTTATGTTTCTTCGCTCACTAAAATAAGAATGAATGTATTTACTTATTACGAAAAAAGTCCGCAAAAAGTCCATTTTAGAATTTCGAAAACGCAAAAAGTCCATTTTAGAATTCGGAAAACTTTTATTCTATTTTTACTAAAAGTATTCTTCTGTCTGTGTGCTTCCTTTGAGCATACTCTTTTCAAGCACTTCTAACCTTCAGCAATGTATATTTAATACATTACTTCAACGAATACAGAATTTTGAAAAAAAGAGGGATTGGTACTTTTCCACATCATATCTAAAATAAATTACATTTTTTGTCAACTTTACAAACAGCCAATTTAAATCTACAAATTAACTAAATTTATTTAATATATCTACTGTTAAGAAGATAACGCACCGACGCATACGGCATTGAATCTAACAACTGACGTTTGACGTTTTCTTGTTTGATTGGTTAAAAGAATTACTAGATCAGAGATTGATAGGTTTGTAAAAAAACGTTATTGTTTCCACTCACTAGTGCATTGTTCTAGTGAGCAATATGATTGCCCTAGTTGCAATATGATTGGAACTACTACGCAATATGATTACCCATTCGGAAAGTGCAGACTGTACTGCAGCTACGGTTGTGGTAAAAATTACATTTTTTAGTATGAAGTAGAGAAAGCTGTGAGACAAATATTGAATAATTTGGAGCAGAAATTTTAAACTAAAATACAATAGCATGGTTGCGTTGCTCAAGATTAACTTCATGCAAAGATATAACTTTTGCGTTGAATTATATTGTTTTAAACTGGGCTCATACGGCAAGAAAAATAGTATGATGTTTTTATCAGTTGTGCTAGTACATTGGGAATAATAATGGGACTACAAAAGCATTTTCAACGGCGATTCCTTTTCACCAGCCGTTTTCATTTTGCCATTTCATGCGATGTACTCGGAGATACGTTTAATTCTTAACACGTAGACTGATTCTAATTGTAACTTCGTGTAATATATAAAATAGAGTTTAATGTGAAAGGTACTCATCCAAAGTGTCAAATTTCTGTGTTTCTAAAGTTTATAGTTCTGTTGAATTCATCTTTATTTGGAATTTTTTATATATCTTAATCGCAGACTGTTAAGTTAGTATAAGTCCATATATTTTTAACTAATATGTTTGGAAAGAGCTGTTAAAATAAAAGCCATTAAATACAAAGCAAGAACTTTAATTTATATTTTTAGACCTCAATTTAGATGGTTTCAGAAGTAACTCTTCTAATTAGCATAAAACTGTAATTTTTTTAATTGGAAAAAGTTGTATATTTTAGAATAGAAGATCATCCGTGTATGAGGTGAGAATGTGCTTTTTTTTTCAAAAAATTAACCAATATTTAAAGTGCGCATATAAACCAAAAGAAAAAAAAAGAAAAAAAATCGTGCAACGTTTAAACATGTTGCCAAGAGGACAAGCCAAGCAGATTAAAACGAGTGGATTATTTTTCCAATCAAATCACTACAAAGTTAAATGCCAGACGTCTATTCGTTTTCTGTCCTGTATATGATCTGTAGTATCTGTGTTCGACGTATTTTCGTGCTATTTCATCTTTTGTCTGAAAGATGAGCGGGAAAAGAAATTTGATGAAAACTGACAGAAATATGGAGGGTGAAGTTCTAGAAATTTGAGAATTGAGAAAACGAGGTGCAGATTTCACCAACATCAGAATTTTCGTTCTGGCGACGACACACCTACCATCATTATAAAGCATTTCGAAGATAAAACGACTCATTTTCATAAAACGAATATTTAATTTCATTTAAAATTAATTTTTTTATAAATTTAAGAAATACATATAAACTAAAGAAATAAAAAAGGAGCGATATTAGTCGATTTATTTATTGAGCCTGGCTAACGGAATAAGTACCTACATTTTTGCAAGATTAGTGAATCCCTATATAAGCCGGAATAAAATTTACGGTAATTTAAGACTTACTTCATAAGATGCAGACTGATCTGGTGAATAATACTCAATACCATTTATCTATAAAAAACAATTTCTAAACATTTAGTGATAGATTATAACAGGTTTTTAAGCAACGAAGCACTAGATTCAGCTCACACTCTCCCTATATCTTGTTCAAAATTTCAGTTGTTAATAAAATACATTTTATTCATCCACTCAAGTTTAAAGACATTTTTTAAACTTTTACTGGATGACACTTGATGTTAGTACAGTTTTTTCATATACTAAAGTCAATTCCTACTTACTATTTACTCCTGTCTATCGGAACTAAAGATATGCTGTTTTTATTAAATATATTATAAGACTTACAAATAATGACCGTTTATTAGGAATTCTCACGTGCTGTAAAAATTTATTTTATAACGACTTATAAATATTAGTACATGACTGTGATAAGCGGGAATGTACTATTTAACAAAAATAAGTGGCAACAGTAAGACAGAGTTCTAAGTGTATGGAATTAAAGAATTGTAGTTTTATAGAGTTGGATTAAGCGAATACAATGTCCCATTATGTAGCGAAAATTCTCCCCATATTTCTGTGTTAACGTGATTATAATATATATTTAAAATATAACCCTTTCAAATGTCCCTTGCTTCACAAACGGAGAATGCGAAAAGAAACTACAACACAAAGCAATCGACATATAGAGAAAAAAAAAGATAAGCGCCAAGAAAAGCTTCCTACGGCAACTTTTCGCAGCAGGTCAAGCATATGTTGCTTTGAGTCGTGTGAAATCATTAGATGGAATATTAATTGAAGAACTGGACTGCTCGAAACCCACTGGAAAGGTTCCTTGCAATAATGAAGCATTAAAAGAGATGAATAGAATGAGAAATTATAGACCACCATCATCTTCATAAATTAAAAACGAAAAAATGTTAATAATGTTAATAAAAAGTAACTAAAATTAAATTTTTCTTTGTTAACCTAAGTAGGAATTGAGTTAAAAAAATTTTTATATTACTTTTTTATTTCACTTCTAACGAAGGTTATACTCGTTTCGTTCGTTTTCATTTCATTTAAAAGTTAGGTTCGTACGATGGTGAAGCGCGAAGTTCGTTAAAAATTCAATGATTATTCCCAAAACTGAATTTTTGTCTTTAAATTCTGAATAAACTTTCAAGAAGGATTTTCGTCATCATACGCTATCCGGAGTTATTATAAATCTGAAAATATTTGCAGTTATTTGAAATCCCTATATTTGCAATTCGTGGTCCATATGTATGTTTCAAAACCATTCATAAATTTTAATGTTCATGCGAATTTGAGAAAAATATGTTCGTGTATAAATTTCCTACCGAATGTTCCTGTAAACTAACTTCTTTAGTTTTTTCTGGTAAAACTACTTTTACTATATTTGTTGTTGTTAATGTGACTATTCTCACCTGTTTGACCTCATCATTTCAAGCTAAACAATTTTATGGTGGCAAGGAGTAGAATATTGTGTCACTCGTTGGTAATAACCTTGAGTATCACACACGCAAGGCACGATTTTTTTTCTTTCAGCCTCAATTTCGAAATAAAGCACTCCCCGGGCTAGGTTTCCCAATCCTCTTTTTCCTACCAGCAACATCTCAAGAGGACTTCTGACTCGCCGTATTTTGTCGCACAGGCACTACACATTTGCAAACATCCATGCCTACTCCAAGATTAGAGTTCTGGTCTTTCGATACGGCAGTCAAAGTCAATAGCCCCGTTCCTTCTTGGACGGCATTACGTATTCTTTTTAACTCTAATGTTTTTTACTTCCTTGTACGAAGTAAAAAGGAAGTATCGTAATCGGGAAAAATTTCGGGTACCATATTTCAACGAAAATATCTGTTTTGACTGCTATCAAATGCAATTTAAAGATGTTTTTGAGTGACATCCGTACGTAAGGACAGAATAAAGGACTGCTATCAAATGAAATTTAAAGATGTTTTTGAGTGACATCCGTACGTAAGGACAGAATAAAGGACTCTTCCCACCCAAACAACTATAAAACTAATTTAAAATGAATTCTGAAGAGTTTTTTCGTGGCATCTGTGCTTACGTATGTATGTATGTATCTCGCATAACTCAAAAACGAATAGCCTGAGAAAGTTGAAATTTTGTATATAGGGCTGCTATAACCTGTAGATGTTTATTTCGCATTTTGGTTTCAATCGGCGGTGCAAAAAGTATAGAAATATATGTACATATATATATATATATATATCCACTCCGTTGCTCGGCTCAGTGAGCTCAGTTTCTTTATTCTTATAAGTTTGTAAATTGTGCATTTTTTGCTTTAAAAATGATTGAATTATGTTGTTCTTATCTTTCTCTTAAAAATTTTATGCTCTTAGTTAACCTGCATGCAATAATTGTGGAATTATCAATAATTTAAACGTTTTTTAAGTGCGGCTAAGCCTAATTTTTGGTTATGATAGCGGCCATATTTGTTTACATTTGAAGCTTAACAGAGCAGTGCATTTGTTGCCAATCTAGAGAAACTAATCTTCGCAACAAGAGAGTAACGTGTTCTTTTATTATTGTGAATTAAATTACGCTTGATTCATTTTTGAATTATCATTTAAGTTATTAGCTGGTTTTTGCGTATAAAATTGTAATTTTAATTGTAAAATTTGTTTTTTTAATTGTTTTAACTGTACTTGGTGTTTTATGTTTTGCTATATCTTTCAATGTTTTCTGAAAATATTTTGAATTTTTATGAATTTTTGCCTTATTGCGAAGTGAGAACTGAATTAATTACTAGCGCATGCACATTGGGCAAGCGGCGCTGAATCGTCTGTGAAAAACTGTTTCTTTCTTTAATTTCTTTTATACATCGTTTCAGATTTATTATAGCGTTTGAAGAGAACTTGTGGTAATTCTTGAGATGCTATAATTTTCCCTCACTTTGAGTTATAAAATGAATTAGATGTGACGCAATTAAGTGAACCTAGTGCCGAAGTGTGGCTATGGTAAATAAATATAGTGAACTTTAAACAGCATATTTATTCTATTGTGGTTTATGCGCTGTCGACGAAGTAGATTTAATTCAAAATTCATTACTTGTTAATTCAGTATGTTTAAATGAAATGTAGGAAAATAGTGTATAATTTAATATTTCGTACAATGAAGTCATGTGATGTACACATCAGATTTTTTTTATATCTGTGGAAGGTCATGTTTTCTATAGCAAGGGGAAAATATGTTTTTCATCATGTCTGTTTCCAGTATTATCCTAAATAAAACGCATTTGTCAAAATCCATAATTTCAGCATAGAATATTAGGCCTAAATTCATTGTTTTAAAACAAGCTGTGTGACTCCAAAGATACATCCTCCGAATGAAAATACAATTTTTGATACATTATCGAATATGCCATGACACAAAAATTGGAGTATTCTGTCCAAGGTACACGAGATTAGCTTTTTTGAGGTTGTTCTTCGACACATTCTTGACAAGTTTTGATGGATGGTGGTCAATGAAAGTAACTTTCGGGCTTCTTTTCATCGATTTCAGATTTTCGAATTTGGATATATTTTATGTTTTTCAGAAGAGTCGAAAGAAAGAAAATATAATTCTAGGAAGCCAATATACGTAGAGAAAAGGGAGAAATAATTTCTTATTTTTACTACGTCTACTGTAGAATTTAATAATGGGATTGAAGTAAAAGCTATGCATGAATAGCTTTGAAATCTGTTGGGGATTTCTGATTAAAAGCGTACTGAAGATACTTCTGTGAATTCAATTCGTTTTCAAAATTCTTACCTAAATTTTATGTGCAAAATGCACAGAATTTTCTGTGCTCCTATTTTTTGAGAACTGTAATAGGGAATTAATAACTGAAATGAAAATAATAATATTCATGTTCATAAAATAAATATTCTCCTTAAGAAAATGGAAGAAACCTCTGTTGGTTATTGAAGTTGTTAGAGTTTCCTTACCATGTTGTGAATCTTAGGTATGGCGTTTAAAGTTTCTTATGCGAATTTTTCCAGTAAAGATTGATAGAAGAGAAAAGAGGCAACAAACTCTAGGATTTCATCTTCCAAGATGACTTTAATGGATTGTCTCCCACAAAAGTGTAGCAGTAGAGCGGTAATTTCGCTGAACACCGGTAGTTCGGTCTGAGGTTTGAATCCCGCGAACGGGCTAGTTGCGTGGGCGTTTTCGTGGTTTTCTCCATCTGTAACGTGTATACGAGACAGTTCTCTCTTAGAAAGTCTTCCACGAAGGCATCCCTTCTCTTAAGCTGATAGCCCTCGAGTGCTTTCCAGTAATCACATAAACCAAACCAAACTCTCCCAGAAGTGCACAGTGTTTATGTAAGAATGTTATGCAAGATTAAATACTTATTTGAATAAGAATCAAATATGGAAATTATGAAAAAAATTGAAAGATGGAAACAAAACAGGCAGAAAAGTTTAAATACTCGTGAATTTTGACGTAACTGATTCACACTTATATATCAATACACGGTATATGTATCAATGCTCATTTGTATTCATATACATGTGTGGGTAGAAGCAAGCCAGTAGCTGAATGTGCAGAAGGACCCTATGAGAATAAAAAAGACCGCCGAGAGCGACACCAGGCTCGAGTAAATTCTGCATCCAACACCACAGTAAGTAGTATGTTGATGGAATAGTGAGAGAACTTAATAACGAAAGCCGCTGTGACTTGAAGTCTACTAGTTACAGTAAACGATTATAATTCATATCAGTGTGGTGTTCATATTCTTTATGCGAACCAGCAAAAATTAAACGTCTGAAAACAGTTTGAAATGAATCCGCTCCGTTAGAGTGGAAAACACAGTTCCCATTTTATGTTTATTTTCCACAGATACTGGTCCTTCTTATTAGTAGATATTTGCTGCTTTGACCCCATTGTTCATCTTAAGCTAAGTGACGTCACTGGACATCGGTTCTTATCAGCAAGCATAAATGTTAACATAGCTTTAGTGAGTTTAAAGGAAATTGATTCCTTTTTAAATGTAAATAAGTTTTAAATGCAATACGTGCCATAGATCATATTATAAGTAATAAAACTTTACACGCTCGATAAATGCTCTTACATAATTATGTATTCGGGCGAATGATTTCATGATAAAGCATAGTTGTAATTTAATTAAATATTTTCAAAACACATAGCCATCTCATCTAATCATATGATTTTCTGATTTACATTTCATTGCAAAAACAGTGAAATTTATTGCAATTAATTACAATATAAAAACCATTTTTAGTTTTCAAGTAAAATGTTCATAGAGTAAAAATAAGTATATAAGTTAAAAATGCTAGACATGCGCTTATTTGAAATGCCCTCGAATATCGTTCTGGCATTATTTTATTCATGCACTGTAATAAAAATATTCCAGTTATTTTTAATATAATTATATATATTTTTTTTCTTTAGGTGAAAACAAAATGAAACTTTCTTTAGCTTAGATATTTAAAATTCATATTTAAAATCTGCAATCATACAATTTTAGAATTTATATTTTCTTTTGAATACTTTTAACGCTTAGAAGGCGTGGTCGAAAAATAGGTCAGAGTTGCATTCTCAAAACGATGTCTCCGATAAAAATATCTGCCAAACAAATTCTTTATCCCAAACTTTATTTTGTATAAATATATATATTTATCAAAATAAAATTGTTTTTTATTCACTATTACATATCCGCGATTAAGAAATGAACTTGGTGTATTAAATTAGTAAAGTGTATTTTCTTTTTCAAAAATTAAACAGTGCATCTTAGAAGCTTTTTAACTTTTTTGCGCCATATAACTAAATGATTGCCAGCTGTTTTAATCCACGAATTTAACATGTCGACGATTTTTGCTTTGGGTGGGCTTCTGATTTCATACTCCAATTCAAACTCGAATCACAATTCAAAACAAATTTCTGTGGTTATTTGTTTACGCACACCTGCTATATTACACTATTTGCAAGGTTCAACATTAAATTTTAAATCAAAAAATGGGAATAACTTCTCGTTCAAATCAAAATTCTATTAAAAGTAGCCAAGTAAACGACAGCTCTCTTCCAAGTTTTTTTTTCCCGTCTCTCTCTCTTGCCAGTGGCAGAAGCGAAATTTTTGTTATTTCGCGATCGGGTTGTAACACCAACCTTGTCAAATATGTTCATTTTTGACGCCCATTTATGTTGCCTTTCATTTTGATTAATAAGTATTGTCATAACGTGGCTGATTTGTTGTTTATTTACTTGTATCCTGCAAAACTAATTAGTTTAAAGAAGTTAAATACAAAACAATATAGACTGACGTGTGTAGCCTTCTTTTATTTAATTCACGTATGAACCAAAATGTTTGATAAATTGCAGTCCTTGGCCAATTGATATAAAAAATGGAATTATGGAAAATAAGACTTGGAATCATCAACTTTTAATCTACTATCGAAGCCGACTCATTGTCAAAAGAACTCAGCCCGAATGTGATTACTGGTTCTCCCCAAAAAACTAACAATTCGATACATATATTTCCCCCACAAGTGAGGTATATAAATGAAGTATTTTACTGTAGAAGCCGACAGAGACTGGTACTTCAAGAAAATACTTAACAATATGATATAACATTAGCATATACTGAACTACTATTTACTAACCACTTTAAATTATTTACCTTCTTCTGAAATGAATGAGGATTGTTAATTTCGCTTTTATTCTTTAATTTAGATTCTCTATGAAGGATAATTTTTTTTCTTTAGCTACTGATTTAATCTTCCTGATCATAAATAACCTCTTTATGACTATGAAGTTAAGTTATTTTTTTGTCAGCCACGCACATCTACTTTTTATTCTTCTGAAAACAGAAAGAAAGAAATTTCGAAATGATATTCTCTTTTAAAGGAAAAGTCAAAATTTCTTTTTGCCTTTATTTTACGCAATGACTTGTGATTTTAATTATGAAATAATGTGCAGTATTAAGGTAGTTTTACATGATATATCAAAGAGGACTTTTTTAATATAAAAAATATGTCAACTTTAATAACCAAACATAATGTTTTCAAATCTTCGCATAAACTAAAACTTACGATAAATAACGAATTTCGCTATTGGATAGAAAGACATTGCAAATTGTAGACGCAGTGACACGATGGATATAAATGACGATAAGATCTTAATAAATTATCTTCGTCTACTCTCTCTTAGATCGAAGGCCTTGCATTTGTAACCACCGAATCTCTGAAAATTCAGCTTAATATATCACCATCATTGCAATTAATTTTAATACCTCCTAGCTTCTCACTAGCTTTTGAGTTTCGAAATGTGTAACTACATTGTATGTATGCAGTTTATGTCTATGTCATCTGTATCCATCATTCTATCTGTAACCTGTTCATCAATTTGGTTTAGTGTGCTATTTTAAATTTTAAGAGATACTTCACATAATTTGATAGGCACTTTTGAAGGGACACTCTGAGCAATTTTCCGTATAAATTAATTTCTTAGTTGTCTTTGCTTTAGTTAATGAAAACGTTTAATAGAATGATTTACTTTTCGTGAAGGGTTATGCCTGTAATGTGCATGATACTCGCAACATTTATGAATATTTGAAGCCTCATGAATGTTGCGTGTATCATGTATAATATAGAGGTAGCACATTCTTGGTACATTATATTCCAGTATATTATATCTATAATCAGAATATATCTGAGATAACTGCATCCAGAAAATACATTAAAAGGCACGGTCATTCCCTTAGGTACCTATAACACAAAGAGCATTCATCTATAAAGCGATAAGCAGTGCTTCTATTTGTTAAATTACGAAAACATATTTTTCGTATCTGGTATTAAGTCTTTTATATCCCTGTGCATCTTCTGTCTTAATATATGCTGCTCTGCTTTTCGTGAATTCACTGTTTATTTGATTGCAATAAACAATTGTATTGTCGAAAGACTCAAAATTTTGTACTGAAGTTTTTAAAATAAAGTCAAATAATGAAACATGTTTGTCATATGCTGTTTGCAAATTTAAACTCTATGATTCTATGTTTAATAATCTCTGAGCTTTGAATTATGTGCAAGAACAGAATATGAAGCTAATAGAACACATTAATGAGATTGAACTGAATTTCCCAGTCGCTAACGAAAGCTTTGCAGTTTTTCATTTTATTGTCAAGATAGATTTATGATTTCTGAGTTCATTTCACTCTAAATTAAATTTTCATTTTATGCATATGCATAAAATTAACCAATTTATATGCATAAAATTAACGACATTTATCCAATTGTACTTGAAGAATACAAACATAGCACAAAGTGCTTAATAATTTCATGATGCAGTTTTGTATATCACTGTAGAAAAAAAGTAATATCGAGTAAAATATTAATTTCAGAGATAATAAAAAGCAAAATTTATTTGTTCACTAAGAGTTGTGAAATTTCGCAAGACTTTCCTCATCACAGACGTTCTGGGAATTTATACTAAAATTTTAAGTAAGTAATTAAATGAATAAATAGATAAGAAAATTAAAGAACTAACCCATCTATGAAATAGTAACGAGAATAACAAGCAGGTCTAAACAGGC
>KK119318.1:177358-189786 GCA_000611955.2 Stegodyphus mimosarum | reverse complement strand
AAGGAAGAATGTCTGTTTGTGTAATCGTTAGCGATTAACTTAGTCAGTATAAAAGCTATCGTCACCAAACTTTCTACAATTCTTTTCTGGTCTTGGAAAAGGTCAACGCTCACTTTTTTCCAAACAAAAATAGCTAAAATCAAAGACCTTAATTAAAAACTCTGAAAATGCTAATTTTCGCCCTCATTTTTGCGAGTGGCAACAGTGTTGGGCGCTGGAGATAAAAATCTGCTTTATTTCGAGAAGTGCTGCCACTGTTAGCTATCAAATAGTAGAGTTTGTTAATCAAAACTTTCTAAGTTTTACAATAAAATAAAAATGGCATTGCCAAACATTAAATACATAATTCTTGATTTCAAAAATTCGTGGGCAGCCGTTTCAACTATTCTCATCTGCGTACGACTTTAATCAGCCGAGATATTAATTAAACATTCTGAAACCGTTATTTTTTTCACTCATTTTCCCAAGTGGCAACAGTCTCGCTCGTTGAATATAAAAATGCTTTATTTTGAAAAGTATTACTACTGCTCGCTTTCAAATCATAGTATTTGTTAATCAAAAATTTGTAAGTTTTACAAAATCTCTCTCTCTCTCTATATATATAAAGAAGTATGTATGTTTGTGTGTGTGTGTGTGTTTTATTCACGTTATTGATTTTTGATCAATTCTTTTCCACATTTAATCGACTAAAATTGAATATAGATGAAATATTGGATAGAACTTGAGCTTTTACGACCATTTGATTAGAAAGACGAAAATCATTAAAAACTGCGTGCCGTTGCTGCGGATATTATGAGAGAGAAGTAGGTTTTTTTTTTCTATGGAAATTTTTATGTGGGTTCCATATCGCATCAGACTGAAAACTGTACGACTACGAATCGTATTTGTTGCATCATTATTACAAAAGGATTACAGAGGTATCGTTCTCTCTGTTGTTAGATACATTACTCTCAATCTAACTTAACTAGCATCGGGTACTTCCGCTGGTATATATATATATATATATATAAATGGGTGTGTGTGCAAACATCACGTAACGTAAGCAAAGTACTTTCAGAACGCAGTTTATCAAGATCTCCCTCTAGGAATGAATAGACAGATAAACCAAGTTTGTGGATCCTTTCCCTCTCTGGAGAACAGCGCAGCTGGAATAAATTATCTAGGTGTGCTTTAGTCAGCGCTGTAACCTCCGAAACAATTCAACCCATTCGTCTTTCGAAAAGATTGAGGCTATCCTCATGTTCACTGCAGTGTTTATACCTTACCGATTTGGCTTCTAGAATGCTAGACTAAGTTCGGGAACTTATCCTCACTTACGGGAAAACAACAGCACATAGAGCCACCAGATTTTGAATGTATACAGACCCCCACCCGAACAGGTGCCCCTGGAAGCATGAATTTTGAATTTAAGCTCATAAGGTGCGCATGTCTCTCCCTAAATCTTTTTTTTTTCCTGGAGTCTGTCTTTCTGGATTATATGAAGGATCCATGACTTCCGCTGGATAACGATGAACTGAAACTGATGATGACGACTCAGAAAGTTGACCCAAAAAACCAGTTTGGAAAGGTACGGAACTAAATTATTACGAAAGCAATTCGCTTTGCACATTTTCATAATCAATCATATTTTAAAACATTCCTTTCAAAACATTATTAGTTACAATTACGGATGTACAATACTTATTGCCGTGCAAAAATTTAAAGTGTATCACACATTTTGGACAATCTGCGCTTCCGATGTATGAAGACTAAGGTTTCCATTTCAATTTCTTTACATGTGCAGGGAAAGTGGTGGGATTTTCACCTATTACCTTCTTTCTAGGCAGATAGGTAATTTAACTCTGAAATATTGATTTTGCTTTTTAAGACTCAAGAGCAACAAGTTTCGAATTTGACGTGATATTATGTTTGTAGGGTTAAATAATATTTATTTTTGTCTTGAATGATGCGTGACCCGAATAAATGTAAGGAAGGCGAAGGGGTGCCCCAGCTCCCACCTAATATTCTATTTTTGTAAGACTTAGATTTCGGTTTAGTTTACAATACAAACGTAGGTCTTGCATCGTCCAACTGATTCGTTGACAAAACAATCATACAATCATCCAACCTCCTACATATTATTGCTGAGGTATTAAAGGCTGAGATTTGCATGCTTAAAGTTTGAAGGCATAAATGAAGTAAAGTTACCATATTTTGACCTAGCGCGTCTTTCACAAGCTAAAATGAAAGTTAAAATAAAATAGTCAGGTTTCACAAAAATCTTCTCAAGGGAAATATAAATGTATTGTCGTTGAATATTTTTGATCATATTAAGTCATGGTCGTTTAGTCAAATTAGGCTGTATAAACGCGCACATGTATAAGACTCTAAGTATTCACATATGTAATTTAATAAGGCATAATTTTATGAAATTAATCATGTTTTTAGCACAAAAGAATAATTTAGCCGAACATATATATTTTATCCAATATACTCTAAAAATGCGTAATTTACAGGGAAGAATTTGAGGTCCAATCACAGCAAACAAATTTCAAAATAATCTGATTGCAACGAATATTATATTTTCTTCTGACCCAGTTAATCAATTCTATTTAAATAGCTACAAGTAGAGGAGTGAAGAGATTTCTATGGCCTTTAAGAAACTTTGTTACAAATAATGCTCAAGAAACTTATAAATACTATAAGGAATTGTCATTATGTAAAATATTGGCTCTGGCCTGTCGTTCTGGAAGAATAAATGAGACGGAAAGTTTCAGTGCACTTTGATTGATCTTTCAAGTTAACTTTACGCGAAAGAAAACTTTCTCTTACATCTAGTTTAAGACTGAAAGTTAAAATTGATTTCATCTGAAGTAGAGGACGAGGAACACTGGAAAATTAACTTTTCGGAGAACTAAGACTAGCACTTTAAATGTCATAGGCGTAACATAAATTCTAGTAGCTTTTCCTGGAGGAGATACATTTTATGATTTTGTGACACAATTTTAGAATAAAAATCTTAAAGATTTACTTAGAATGGATGAAATAAACGCTCCTTTGTTTGACTTGAAACTATGCCAAGAGTATAGGTTACACCAACAGAAAAGTAAAGAAAAACTTAAAACTAGATGATGAGGAGGTATAATTAGTATCAGAGGTGCTGTTAGACTCAAAACTCACACTTTGCCCAAATCACTTTTCAAATTATGTTATCGACATGTACTATTTTTGAAAAATTAAATAATGAAGATCATTGTGTAGGTACGTAAATTCCTCGCATAAGGGAAAACAGCAGCACATACAGCCACCAAATTTTGAATAAATAGTCCTCCACCAGAACAGGGGCATCTGCAAGCTTGAATTTTGAATTAATTTTTTTATTTATTTCATATTTGTACAAGTTTAATTAATTTTTGATTAACAAACTCTGCGATTTGAAAGTGAACCGTGGCAACAGAATTCGAAATAACTTTATAATCGATTTTTTTTATCTTGAGCGTTCGGGATTTGCCATTCGATAAAATGTAAGGTATTTATCTTTTAATTTTGATTGACAAACTCAGTTGTTCGAAAACAATCTGTAAAGCAAATAAAAAACTTTTCCCTTCCACGTGCTAGCGTATTGCCAGTTAATCAAATCTAAGGTATTTAATTTTTAAATATGATGTTGAAGATTATTAAGTAACGAGCTAAGCGATTTAAAAGCAATAAACACAGTAGCTAAGAATATTATTTGCTGCTTTTTAAAATGATGAATTTAAATTATAGTACATTAAAAATCATGGGATGCCTAATGATAATATAATATATTTTTGTGAAATTACACAAACTGGAATAATCACTGAAATCATTACATACTTTTTTTCCTTTTATGATAATCATTTACGTGGTTGGCCGCGAGAGCTGCTAGTTTTTAAAGAAATGATAGAGTGATTATTAAAAAAGTTTCGCAGCTCATCGCATTCTGTCTGGAATTCTAAAGTTACGCTGCTTTTAAATATTTCACAATTTTCAGTCATCGGGACCGGAATCACAAATGTATGTATGTATGTATGCATGCATGTATATATGTATTAATGTATCTGTGTATTCATGTTTGGATGTATTAATGTATGCGTGTGTGTACATACGTACAAAATACATATGTACGTGTATAAATGTCTCTGTATACATACATACGTGCATATCTGAATTCAGTTTCGATGACAGAAAAGTACCAAATATTTTGTGATTTTGCTGTTAAACTCTATGTGACGTAAGGCGTCAGTGCGAAGAACTTGATAATTAATAAATAAACTAAAAGATGCAGGAAGTTAAAAATAAAAAGACAAAAAACGTTGCGTAAATTATCTTACTAAGAAAAATCATCATTGATATAATGAACTGAGACAGAATTAAAAAAATAGAAAAATGTATGCTAATGTTTAACACTGTAACGGAAAATCTAGACATATGCTGCTTTTAAAAATTTTAGGATTTTATGATGAATTTCATGAGGCATTAAGTGAGAAAAAAAGCGATGTTAACAATAAAGCTGAAAAGACAAAAAAAGGGAAAAAAGATAGCAGGTGTGGTTGTTCCAAGAGCAGGTTAGTAGATTGCGTGTTCAGTGACAGCATAAACATTAATAAATCCTGGTGTGCGACATTGAAATCTGAATCTTTTAAGGTTTCCTTTTACCTTAAATTTTATTAATACCTTGGTAACATTAAGTAAGAGGTGAAATAATTTATTTCTAGGAATTTGAATAAAATAAAAAAAATTATTAAAATTTTACTTTCTATTTCAAAAGATATTTTTAAGAGTTAAGCGAGAATTTTATTATGCAAGAAATAATGACTTTAAAATTTGCACAGCATATTCTTGTTCATTAAATTGTGGTTGAAAATGTAAACATTAAAACAGCATCTTTCCTTTTCTTTAGAAAAATACCTTTCCGTCTCCGCATCATGTACATATTCGAAAGTAACAAGGAAAGAATAAAAGAACGTTCTAATTTTAATTTTTAAATGAAGGACATTTGGCTTGCTATTTTGCTACCTTTAAGCATACTTTTCCTTTATATATTTTATATATTTTATTTTTATATATTTTATTCCTTTATATATTTTATATTTAATTTGTATGGATTTAATACTCTATATAATCTTAACTTTTAGAAATTAAGAAACAAATGGAAAATTGTGTATTTAAGCAAAATTTTTTGAACATTATGATTGTGTACATAGAAGAAGCAATACATGTATATACAGGATATGTGTATACATATATACAGGAAGCAATACATGTGTATTTAGAAAATTATGTTTTTATATACGTCGTAACATGCATGACAGATATGTGCACAGTAAACACCCGATTAACCGGGATACTGCGGACGACGCCTACTGTTAACCCGAAATCATAGTTAATCGAACAGCAGTGGGAAAAAAATAGAAATGTTAGAAATTATAATTAACAGAAAATATACAATTAAGAATTTACCTGCATTTTTAAGCAATTTAGTTTGAACCAGCATTTCAGACGACAAAAACACACTTGAAAACAGAAAAAATAAGGTTTTGTTTATATTATTCTTGCACTTTTATAGGAATAGTGGGAAAAAAAGAAAGTTAATGGCTGTACACTTAAATTAATTTTACGATTTAACATCTTATTTTTAGTTGATGATTTAATAGCTGTATTTATATCAGATTATATAACAACAAATTATGTACCTGCTGCACATAAAAACAATTTCCGAACACGCATCATCTTGGCACTATTGTTATCATACGCATTTTATTTTAGTTCTTACCGCAAAAATTTTGCTTTATTCTGATGATTTGTGATAGTATTATTTCCATTATTCCGCAATAAATGAATTTAACTTTTATTTTCACGCAATTCGCGGATAATCCGGTCCGAAGTAAATGGAACTGACTCCCTTAGTCCTACAAAGTTTTGGCTTTTGGAGAAACTTTACCGTCCTGATCAGTAAAGTAGTCAGCGAGTAGTAAACGAGACTACCGTCTAGTTTGGTCTCGTTTCGATTATCGGAAAAAGCATGGATGTTTGTAAGGGCATAATGTCTGTGCGCGCAGGGGCACTTAAAATACTGGCAAGCTAAATGTTCTGTTGAGCGGTCTGGTGGTTAAGGAGGCAAGGATAGGAAACCTTCGGGTTTATACTCCCTTAGAAGAGACAGCACATAGGCACGCTGTAAGGAGGAAGAAAATACCGTACACATTCCCCTTTTTAAAGGGGACTGGGGATTAGGGGACCCAGCCGCCAAATCCTGATGGTGACGAATTATCCCCCCCCTCCTTTTTTTAAGTTCGTTCGCCATTGTAGAGTCATTAGGTCTTTTTGCTACTGGAGATGTGAAAAACGAGCAATATCCTAATGCCCTAGCCGGGACTCGAACCTAGACCTATCGAATACTCGTCGAGTGTGCTACCGCTTTAGCACGAAGACATGCTGGAAGGAGAGCGAAAATACCTTACAATCAATCAATAGTAAAATTCTGGTGTTCTGCTCATATCGTTCTACCCTGTTATATGGAAGCGACATGCTATAGAAAGTAACTATCGGTGACAGACATTTTCTCTTTACGTTCTTTTCTTATCCTTTCTAAGCTATTAAAGTTAGTAAAAGAAAAAAGAACTGAGGTAAACGCATGATATATGCCTTTATTAATGCTAATTGAATGCAAATATAAGTAGTTAATAATAGCCATCAAATAGAACTTTGGTGGAAAACCTTTTACTTAATTTTTCGAAAGAGCATAAATGAATGGTGTTTCTAAATACGAGAATGAAATTCTCATACTTTGGATAAAGGAAAAAACAGTAATTCTATAAGGTCTTTTTTTTTAATGGACATGTTTTATTTATGTGAAAATCTGTCCTATATTTCTACCCTTTCATCCTTTTTTACATAGAGTTATATAAATAAAAGAGATTTTAAAGAGTAGAGTAGGAGTAGAGTAAAAGTAGAAGTATATAAATTAAGAAAGTTGGCAATAACCCTAAAACAAATCTCCTGGCAGTACCCAATGCGAGCAGCTATTGTCTGCGATGGTGAGTCTGTGAGCAGACAAGTAATGATCAAAATAGTATAAAATAATTAAGGAATGTGATGAAGAATTTAATCATAAGGGCAAATCGAGCTTATTTGCTTCATTAAATTATGCTGAGAAAGAACAGAATCAATATCTCGGTGATCAGCTACACTTTTAAGAAAATAGTTTTGTTTTTATCCTAAATTTGGAAACATAATTCCTTGATTTAATTAGGATATAAATTAATTTAGTACGCTGGAGAAAATGACATTTAGCCCAAGTCAGAGAGCGATTCTCTTAAAAAGTAATATTACAACAGTCAATGCCGGTGTTTATTTGTCTTTTCCGAAATACACTTTTATCGTTTTTTACAGGATATGGTATCATAAAATGGTTTATTATATATTAGCAGTTTCATTATAATGAAACCTATAAAATATTTTTAATGCATAACCTTATCTGAGCGTCATCAACCGATGTAGGTAACTGTCATTAATATTTCATAAATAATTGGGAAAGAGAAGGAAAATTATAAATTGATCACCTCTCATATCTGGAAGGCTGAATTTTAATGATGTCTTTCTAAGTAAAGGTAAATATCATCCGATCTGAAAATCACATCAATTTCATGCTGAAATATTAAATTGCCAATTAATTTTTTAATTTAATAGCATGTGTGCAGTAGAAGTCCTAGATAATTTTATTAAATAACGATGCTTCCTACAAATTGTAATTTATAATTGGTGAAGTCTCATCATTATTTTGAAAGTGTATTTTATCTGATTAGGTTTTTTAAAATAATTCAAAACATTTATGATCTCATTACCTGAGTTTCACTCTGCAAAGACCACGTTTTGTACTGAATAAATCCAGTTCTGACCATTATAAATTAAAATTACAGAAATAAAAGGCATAGGATTTATTTACATCATTTTATCTTATTTCTTCAAAGATGTTTACACATTACAAATACACATTACATTACAAACTCAGTTGATCACTTATGATCACTTTTAATACCTTGCATTGGCGTAATTCTTCATTGTCAGCTGCTGTTAAAAAGTAAGCTCAAGAATACTACTGAACACTCTGTTAAAAGAAACTGCTGTTAAAATTTAGCCAATACTAAAAAACGATTAAAACAAATGCTTGCTTTAGCTGCATTAATATTGTGTTCGAATTGAAGAAGATTAAATTCTGCAAAACTTTTGACAGATATTTTAGATTTCTTTCATAGTTTACAAGGTTATTATTACCAATTATGATAATATTTACATTTTCTATCAATTAAGACAAATCCTGATGAAATGCAATACTATTATAATGAACTGGCGATGGAGGCAATAGTTAAAAAAAAGATGTCTTTATCAGAACTTTTTCAGACAAAACACACACACAATATAGTTCCGTACTAATTTTTACGAAAATATAACAATTGCATTCCATGTTTCAAATGTGTTATCCTACAAATGGGCTATCTTCCAAAGTGCTTTGTGAAACAATACTAAAGACAATAATTCCCCAAAACACAGATCATTACTTGCTGCAACAAAATGAAAGGAACTCTGAATATGCTAGATAAACAGATACAGCAAAAAGCTAAACAATTGTTGGTCGTTTATTGTCTTTAGCTGAGGTTTACTTACGTTTGTGCATAGTGTATTCGTTCTTTAAGCAAAAGTAAAGAACGAAAAACTTTCTTTATCAGCGCAGAACTTCGTAGAAATTTGAAAGGTTGATAAGAAAACGTACTGAAAAGCGGGAATTTATGCGAGAATTGTAGCGAATGGATTTGTGGAAAAACATAACCAATTGTGTATGGAAAAAATTAATCTGATGATTTACTAATGTGAACTTTATAATTAAATATAAGCCTACATTTACCATGTACAAATCTCAGTGTCATAAGTTCGCATAAATTAAGAAGAAACTGAACAGCAAAAATAAGCAAGGTTGTCTAGAGAGCATAACGTTATTATTATTATTTAATTTTCGAATATGTTTTTTCAGTAGTTGCTAAGTTGATTTTTAATTACTTAAAACAAATAATATTTTTATGTTGGCAATGTTTCAAACGCAGGCTCGAGAGCCACGTATAGCTCTCGCACGAGAAACGTAGAGATATAAATTTTATTTCAAAATGTTTAGAACAGGTTTCTTCGACCATGTATGGCTGGATGCCCTTATATACAAATTACACTGTCTGGGTCTCCCAGGCTACATCATTAACATAATTAAATCCTACCTGACCGGTAGACACTTTGTCTTTTACGTATTAGGCACACATTCAACAGCCAGACCCATAAAGGCTGGAGTCCCCCAGGGGTCTCTTTTGGGCCCCACATTATTCAACATATACGTGAACGACATCCCCACCACACCTGACACGACACTCGCAATGTATGCTGATGACACTGCGATCCTCACACAAAGTGCATTTATTGGTTCAGCAATTCAACGATTACAAAACCACTTACAATTACTAGAGACTTGGCTAGTGAAGTGGAAAATCAAGATAAACGTTGATAAAACGGCAGCCATCCTGTTCACCAAAAAAGTGAAAACTCCTAAAAATTTACAGTTATATGGAGAGACCATCCCCTGGGCCAAGCAAGTCCCTTATCTTGGGGTGATCCTCAACAAAAGGTTATCATGGAACCCACACATTACAAGTAGTCTTAAAAAGTTTCGAGTACGTCAAAAAATACTTTACCCCTTAATTTCTCGAAACTCCGTTCTATCTATAGATAATAAGTTACTTATTTATAAATCCTTGTTGCGTTCTATTATTTGTTATGCTTGCCCTGTGTGGGCGTACTCTTGTAAGTCTATTCGCAAAAAACTACAAACAGCGCAGAACAGTGTTCTACGCCAAATAGTATGTGCCCCATGGTACATTAGAAATCAGCGCTTGCATGACGAACTTAAAATTGAATATATTAAAAGTTATTGTTGCCGTCTGGCACGTAAGTTTTTTGAAGGTCTGGGGGATCTTAACAATCCCACCATGACCATTTATGACTATGATGTCAATGATATTGTCAATGTTAGACGCCCTCGGGCTATCTTAAATGTTAATCTTGACTAATGCCTATTACTCTGTTGTAATGACTTGTACGACAATTCTGTTGCATTATTGTATTTTGTATTTATCAAGTGTTATTTGCATTGTATTCCTCTCCTGTTCTATATTTTTATACATTTAATCGGATTGAGTGCACCTCTGTATTCGCATGTTACCTAACATCATGATTTTTTTTTCTTTACGCATATAATTAGTGTGTCACCAGCTCAGCGGCCTTCTCTTTCTAAACAGGCATTTTCGGTTTTTTCGTGGGATTTTGAATGGCTTTATTTACTTTTAAATTTTACTTTTCATAGGGCAAGTTATTGATAATAGCCCCGCCTTCCTTTTGTTTTTACTTACTTTAATTAGTACCTTTCATATATATAATTATATATTTAAAAAAAATCTGTTATTACTTATTTTTAAGTTATTTTGTACTTGCCAATTTATTAGAATCATACTTATGCATTCGATGAGGGGTAGGGTCCTTTGACCCATGCACCCTGGTTTTCGAACCACTCTCCTCGCCATTCCCATTAGAACAGGTTTTTCTCTTGTGATTGTATTTAGCCTTTTGAATTTGGACGTTCAATAAAATTTTCTTGCTGTGTTCCATCATTAGAGTTTTCATTAAAGTTCAACTTTACATCGTTGAAGCATTAATACTACATCACATCAGATATTTGAATTTTAAAAACAATTTAAGTAAGTATCATTTCAATTTTTCAGTATTTTGTTATTTTAATAACCAAGTAAGCTTGTAATGGTAACAATTGGTACATTACGTTGATATAAAAAGATTCTTCAAACAAAGAATATTAAGGCGCTGAATATGAGTAAGTCACGTTTATTCTAATAAAAAAATTCGTAAGCATGGCGAATTGCCCAACTTTTTTTTATGAACTGTTTTATATGAGAGGAACTTTAGAAGGATAAAATCTGCAATTTGAGCCTAAGGTCCAAACTTCTAAGTTGAGCTCCAAACTAAAATAATTAGGAACTTCAGAATTTGAGTAGGAATATTTGCATATGGGCTAGCTCGTGTTCTATAAATTGTATTTTGTATGATAACCATAAGAGTACAACAAGAAATCTCATATTTTAGATTTATTTATGCAAAGACCGTCAAAATTCTTGCTAATTTAATATTTTGCTTAAATCTTGATCTTTCTGAAGCTTTCAAAAGACGAATGCATTGTATTCAGTAACTTCTAAGGGACACAATTGTCACTGAAGATAACGCCCTATGTTCTGTGAGAAAAATTAAATTCTGTTAACAGGAAATCCAGGAATAAAAGCATTCGATACTCACGTCAAAGAACGTCAATTAAAAACACTTCAAATATCAAGATAAAAAGAAATGCTAAAAATCGCTTCATGAAGACCCAGGCTATTTTAAGGAAGGAAAAGTGAATATAGGTTATACAGATGACTGCACATTAATGGCAAGGGATTTAGGGCCCAGGGTAAAGAAACAGCATAACGATAGATTGGAAATAGGGTTTTAAGAAAATTTGAAGTTTTTCTACCTTAAATATGTAGTCTAAAAATTTTAAAACGCCGGTAATGTCGCCAAACATTTGACATCACATTCTCTAAGTTATAAGATATGATTATCACCAATTCAAATGAAGTTTGTTTATAAGCACACCATTATTATATAACTGTCTCACAACATTCATCAGACATATTAAGTTTCTGAAAATAATGCCAACAGTTTTAAATGAATTAGACTGAAATTATAAAATTCTTTGAAGTATACGTTTAACGTATCCATTATTAAGGGCTCCATTATATACTAAATATTTTTTCCAGGAGTAAGAAGTTTAGATATTAATATCTTATCTTTAGAATAGGCAAAACATGTCATAGATATTTTCAATTCTACTCAGATTGCAAATAAAATCGGTTTTGATAAATTATTGTTTTTAAATACGTGAATTTAAGATACTACATTACGCCAAAGCAGAGCAGATCCGATGAAAACACGATGCAGAACAATAAAAAGCACAATTTATTTACAAAAATCACTATTTACGGCACAGTTCCAAAATTACCTTTAAAAGCGTCGAAAATCTACAATAAATACGCTGAAACAATCAGCAACACAGCTTCAGGCTGTAACTGTAAAGGTAGCTTCACGGCAACACTAAACTTATAATAAAACACCGTGGAACAATCACCAATCCACTGTCAAGCTATACTGTAAAGATAGCTTCACGGCAAAGCACTATCTCGATTGCTTTCCGTTCACAGAACACTCGCGTAGCAGCTATTCTCACAACTAATCACACTGCTCGCAACACTTCACAATGCTCGCAACTACTTCGCAACTAACTC
>KK119318.1:119743-175811 GCA_000611955.2 Stegodyphus mimosarum | reverse complement strand
ACGGGTTCGTAGATTTGAGAGTATCCGATGAAAACACGATGCAGAACAATAAAAAGCACAATTTATTTACAGGAATCACTATTTACAGCACAGTTCCAAAATTACCTTTAAAAGCGTCGAAAATCTACAATAAATACGCTGAAACAATCAGCAACACAGCTTCAGGCTGTAACTGTAAAGGTAGCTTCACGGCAACACTAAACTTATAATAAAACACCGTGGAACAATCACCAATCCACTGTCAAGCTATACTGTAAAGATAGCTTCACGGCAAAGCACTATATCGATTGCTTTCCGTTCACAGAACTCTCGCGTAGCAGCTATTCTCACAACTAATCACACTGCTCGCAACACTTCACAATGCTCGCAACTAACTTCAACAACTAACTCAACTCCGGCTCTCCGAAACGCAAGGGTTTATATAGGTTTTCTTTAAGTTCCACCCGTTTCGAGAAATATCTTGACAGGAAGTTATTCTAGAAGCTTCCCGATTGGACCATGGGATATCGCCAATTTGGTCGCCAAATGGGCGATAAAGTCGCCAATCTGGCAACTCTACCATACACTATTTTATGGCAACCCGAGTGCTATGCCGGAAAGCTTACATACAGGCGCAACCGCCGAATTTTTCGCAACAATATAAAGCAAATTGGACACAAATTGATATGCATACAGGTTTCGACGGAAAATGCAAAATTTTACATTTTGGCTGCCAATGAATGAATGTTTGTTGCTACAGCGCATCTGATCTACGCAACTGGCAGGATATTTAAGAGGAGAAATTGCAATTGCAGTTCATAAATTCTTCACGAATTTCATTCCCTGTACTCTGGTAGACAGTAACTATGCCTCGTATACGGGTGCGCGAAAGATATGCGCAGATGTCAGAATTTGAGAAAGGTCGTGTAGTTGGGCTCAGAAGCCGGTTATCCTTATCGGCGAATAGCTCGACATTTGAGCAGGAGCGATGCCACTATTAGACGATGTCGGCAGGAATGGGTGAACCATGGCCGCACACACCGTCAAGAAGGAAGGGGTAGGCCTAGAGAAACGACCGAACGTGAAGACCGAGCAATCGTCAGAGCGGCACTCACAGCCCCAGTTGCACCATTATCATCGATTGTACGTGCAACTAGTGCTTCTGTGACCGCAAGGACCATTCATAGACGGTTGACAGAAAGGGGGCTGAGGTCACGGCGCTCCTTCCGACTACCATTGACCTCTATACAACGTCGAACACGTTTGCAGTGGTATCGGGCTCATTCGCACTGGAATGTCACTGACTGTTGTAGAATAGTCTTCAGTGATGAGTCCCGCTTTGAACTAAGCCCCGATGACCAGCGAAGGCGAGTCTGGAGACGCCCCGGACAGAGGTGTGATAACAATCTGACTGTCTTCCGGCAGACAGGCCGACAATCAGGAGTGATGGTCTGGGGTGCGATTTCATTTCATAGTAGGAACCCTTTGATTGTCATCCGTCGCAACCTTATGGCACAGCGGTACGTCGATGAAGTTCTAAATCCCGTTTTGTTGCCCTTCATGTCACGCCACCATGGGCTTACATTTCAGCAAGATAATGCCCGCCCCCACACCGCACATGTTTCTACTGCTTGCCGTAGTGCTTGCTGAACATTACCTTGGCCAACAAGATCGCCGGATCTCTCTCCTATTGAGCACGTTTGGAGCATTATGGGCAGGGCCGTCAAACCAGCTCGTGATGTTGACGATCTAACTCGCCAGTTGGACAGAATTTGGCACGATATCCCTCAGAAGGACATCCGCAACCTCTATCAATCGATGCCAAGCCGAATAACTCCTTGCATAAGGGCAAGAGGTGGGCAAATGCGTTACTGACTTTTTCACTTTGTGAAACTCTATCACTTCAATAAATCATCCAATTTTTCTCAAACTGTAATCATTTGTTTTTCTGTACATCTGTACATGTACTTCACTTCTACCGATTTTTGTCCCATTCGGATAACTCCTTTTGGTGCGTCGTTTTTTTTTTTTTTTTTTTTTTGTCTAAGAGTGCATTTTCTTGAGTTCTTGAAAATATAATTTTCCTAGAGTTTGCGTTACTTCAACATTCTTTTATCACAGGATTTTTAAGCAAACAGACGTTCTTGGAAATGCTTGAAAGTTTTCTGAATTTGCAACTAGAGAAAGCGAATTAAATTTTTTTTTGAAATTCTTCATTTAAAAAATTTAACAAATTTTGTGGAAATAAAATATTTTCAAAATCATGATAGAATTCAAAGTAGAGGAAGGCATGGATACTATTAATAATGTCGCGCAAATTACAACACAATAATATTTAAAACATTTAAAATAAACAAAAAATGGTTATTGATGAGCATAAACCATAAGTTTATTAATCACGCAAATTTTATTCGCTAACCAGGAAAACATTAGAAATGTAATTCTAAATCTAGGGCTGGCTCTAACAATTTCCCCACCGTAAGCGATCAGTAGATTTGCCTCTTCTTATAAATTAAGAACATTAATGTTTCAAAACCCCGAAAACCTTTAATTTAGTTTATAAGGTATTTCTCCAACCTTTTTGGCATGTCTTCATGGAGTACTGTTCAGCTCGCTCGACGCGTAAACGAGAGACCCGTGGTTCGAGTCCCGGTGAGGGCATTGCTCATTTTCATCTCTCTTGCTTTCAAAAAATACCTAATGTCTCTACAACTGGCACCCGAACTAAAAGGGTAGTGGATGGTGATTCTCCACCACCGGGATTCGGAGATTGGGTCCCCAAAACCCCAGTCGCCCTTTAAAAAGGGGGATGTTATAAGGTATTTGCCCTGCCTTCTTCGCATTCGTGGTTTAGTGGTCAGCACGCTCGACGCGTAACCGAGAGGTCCGTGGTTCGATTCTCATTTTTCATTGTTCTGCTTCCAAAATCTTAATGTCTCTACAAGTTAATTAAAATACAATTTTTTCAGCAATGTTAATTTTTCTATCTAGAAATGTTAGGGAATTCAGTTTTTCTTTACCTTAGACAAGGCATCAAAAATGTTCATCATTTTGTATTCTAAAAATATTTTCTCAGCAGCAGCTATTGGTAGCGGAATTATTAAAACAATTAACAGAGTGTCTGTATACTAGGATAAATATATTATAAAGAGGACCTATGAATGGAGATGTAGCAATTAATATTATTTTGGTGTTTTTTGTCATTCTGGAAATGAAAGCTTAGAAACTGCACAAATTTATTAATTAAATTTTTGTCATTAATACCAGGCTGATGGTTAGGATCCATCCTATATTTTTAGCTGTTATTTGCAAATTTTGTGGTTTTAGCCTAATTAGTTTATCACTTTTTCCATGAAGGTTAAAAAGAGATTTGTGTGCACTCGTCGAATTAAGACGCTAAAAATCTTTGCAGATCTGATGAAATTGTATAAAAGGATTGAAGAAATAATTTGACAGCTTTTCTGGATTTATTGAAGATTTATTCGAATGTTCGTAATCGAGCACTTCTTCCTTTCATCGAAATTTAATGTTTGGGTACAAGTTCTGCATCTAAAGTTTTTAACAAAGTCTGAAAACTGCCATTGCAGTTTAAGTTAGCTATTGTTATAACTAATCGGAAACTTTGACATATCTTTTAAAATTCAATTTCTAAGATTTTCCATTAGGCATTCAAAAATCACATCTGCGGTCACTACTCTTAACACTATATCGTATACTTATATACCACTGTCCCTCCGTCTAGGTATAGTCACTCTTGAAAACCATTTGGCTGAGGCTGTAGAATACTTGGAACCGAACCTGCTTGTATGTTAGACACAATAACGAAGTGGCAGTTGAAAATTCCAAGTCATTGAAAGAAAGGAAATTTCAGATCTCTGTCTTAAAATTTAAGCGAAATAAGAATTTTGAATACTACACTACGATAATACTTAAACGAGGTAATAATTTAATATCTTTCGTTATTTTGTAACATGTACAAGATACAAAGAAGAATCAATAGAAAAGCAGTTGGGATAGAGCGTCGCATATTAGTTTTTTCGCATCTTAAATTTGTTGTTATTACAACTGATTAACTTATTAATGTCTAAAATGTTAAATTTGATGTTATTGTCCAAAACTGTAACTTAAAAATAATTCCGAAATTTACCACAACTGAGAATACTGTTATGAATGGCTATTGTTATTTTGCCTAATGTTTAATATCATTAAAATATCTACAATATCTCCTTGATATCCAGATTTGAACGCGGTCGAATATACTTGGCCAGAAATGAAATATAATGTTCAAAAATGTAATATTTGTTGAGTATTTTGTGCTAATTAACCAATTCCATAGCCCTCACCAGGAAGCAAATTAAATTGAAAAGTATTTATGTCGAGGCTTACGAAAATTTTTGGATATATGTAGAGTTCTTGGCAACGACATCTTCAGTTTATATTCTATCGTCAAGATCTGACAGTAAATATTCCGATTTTAGCCCTTCGGATAATCTAAATTAAAACGCCTCATTTAAATACTACACCATTTTCTGTATTCGTTCACTACAAGTTTTCTAGTTTCGAATTTTCACTTTATTACTTTACCACTCGCAGTTGGCGAAGATTTACAAGCACATCCGATGTCTTCTTTTCAGTTGTAAGAGCTAATAAGAATGTTATTTAAAGGTGCTTCGTCATAATATTTCAGACGGAGCGATATCACTTGTCAGTCAAATAGTGTCAGAAAGATTCGAATTAACCGCACAATTAGGATAATATACACTCACGTTTGTGAAAATTGCAACACCATGAAGGACTTACGCGAGTGAGCTGAAATTTTCAGGAAATGCAAAGTAGCGCATGATATGCAAATGATTAGAATTGCAAATCCGTAGCGCATGCGTATACTGAGCAGCGCCCTCTGAACGGCTGATGGATCCGAATAAATAGACGGCTGTAGCGAGGCGTGTATGGTTATCGGTGGTTATCTGCTAGAGGTAAACGTTAACTCAATCTGTACTTATGCCTCGTCGACGAAAGAGAGCGAGATTTGAACAACTTACAGAGTTTGAACGAGGGAGAATCATCGGCCTTCGTGAAGCTGGATTGTCGTATCGTGCAGTAGCCTCTCGTGTGCAGCGTAACAGCAGCACAGTGATGCGCGTTTGGAAGCAGTGGACGGACGAGTGTCGGACAACTCGGAAATCCGGGAGTGGACCCCGAAATGTGACGTCAGCTCGCGATGATAGACACCTGGTCCGCATGGCGCGGACGGACCGTACAGCTTCCTCTAGACAATTGGCAGCACTGTGGTCAATAGCTACAGGTGTTTCATTGTGTGCTTCATCAATTCGTAGACGTCTGCTGCAGTGTGGACTGCGCGCACGGACTCCTTTATACAGGATCCCCCTAACGCACGACCATCGCCGCCTGCGGCTACAATGGGCCAATCAGCATAGAGACTGGCGTGCTGATTGGCAGCATGTCGTGTTTTCTGACGAATCCCGCTTTAATTTGTGGTACCATGATGGCCGCATTCGTGTCAGACGCTATGCCGGTGAACGCCACCTTCCGGAGTGCATTATCGAACGCCACAGTGGACGAACACCCGGAGTTATGGTCTGGGGCGCCATAGCATATCATAGACGATCTCAATTGCTACGAATTGTGGGCAATCTGAACAGCAACCGGTATATCCGTGAAGTTCTACAGCCCGAAGCTGTTCCCTTCCTTCAAAGCTTGCCAGGCGCTGTATTTCAACAGGACAATGCCCGCCCTCATACTGCTCGGATTGTTAAATCCTTCTTTGCAGCGCAGCAGGTACAGCTTCTTCCTTGGCCTGCGTGTTCCCCGGATATGTCGCCAATTGAACATGTGTGGGATGTCATTGGTCGGCGTCTTGCTCGTGATCCTCGTCCTGTTGCGTCTGCAGACGAACTTTGGGTACGCGTACAAACGATATGGAATGCTCTTCCTCAGTCAGACATTCAAACTTTGTTTGACTCCATGCCACGTCGTGTAGCAGCACTTATTGCGGCGCGTGGTGGCCACACAAAATACTGATTCTGATCTCTTGTTCTTGTTTGTTTGCTTTGAACATTTAATCATTTATTTGTACCACTACCACTCAACTGTGTATTAAATTGCATTCAATTATGACGATTCCTTCTTGGTGTTGCAATTTTCACAAACGTGAGTGTACATTGCTCTAAAACTGCAACTACAGTCATTAATACAAACATATGGCGAAACATTAGACTAGAAATAATAAAATAATTACTTGAATCCACGCCTAAAATATTAAATTAGGATTTTGAAATAATATAAAATAATATTAGAAGACATTAAAAAATATCATTTCTATTTCGTAGAGTGAGGACAAGCCTCATATTTCAGCTTCCATTTTCTCATTGAAATCGTAGGATGTAAAACCTCGTTTGACTAGTTTCTGCTTTTGGGATGGAGAAGCGAAAAGGGAAGTCGGCGTTTAACGTCGTTCCTGACCTTCGGATTGACGAGAGAGAAAGGAGATTTTTCGTGCTCGTCCAGTTTTCGAACGAAGAATATTTTTCAAAGATATCAGCTTAGGATCAGCTAAGTGAAAGATTCTGACAATTACAAAGATTTTACCAGATGTTAAGACCATCAGCGTCGCTGTAAGGTCTTGGAAGAACGAGTTAAAACCGAGTTCCCCTATTTTGTTCTACTAGAGATGAGTATCAAGTGTGGAAGACTTGTAGAACTATTTCATTCCATCGAATTGTCTAAATGAACATCATTCTTCTGGGATATTCTCTCTCGTCAATTCTTCATTCTTACAGCTGATAGATATTATAATTTCAGGGCGAAATACATTCCAGACTTGGAGACTACACTCTATTCATAGGTGAAGAGGGCTCATGCTATAATGTTTCAACGAGTGTCAGTACTGAATTTTTGGCTACACTGTGCAAAATTATATTTTGAACTGTGCATTACATTTATAAGAAACTGTAACCAATTTCAGTGGCCTTATAGGTGTGTCACCTACTGATAATAAATAATTTGTCAGGTGGCTCTATGAGCTGATTGAGTAAATAAAAGTTTTCCTCATTATCCTTCTTATTCGAACTATCGCGATGCAAAACTTTTAATTCCTTGTGGACTTCTTTTGCACCAATTAAAACAAAAATATATTAATATTTTATAATAGCTAGAATAGTTAGCATTCAATCACGTTTGTGATATAACTTTGCCGTCAAAAAGAAAAGTAACAATTTTTGAACTCTACATCTCTTTAGAAGCAATACTTAGTTTGCAAGACATAGAGTAAATGTTTTCTTCGACGAAAAGCACGTTCTGTAGTATCACTTTTATATACTTCTGTTACTATCTTCGAAAAGCAAAAGAGTACTGTAATTTTTGTACTACACTATACAGAATATTTTATACCTAAAAAAAGAGGCATAACAAAACCTTACCTACATAATTGCAGCATTATTTTACTAAATATTTTCTCCAACTATCATAACATTTTTATTATGTAGCAAGTTTAGTTCCGTTCATAAACATTTTTGTTTTTTCATCATAAATTATGTCACTAAGAACTAAATTGAAATTAAACAGAAATTTTCCTAAAAGAATTCACAATGCTATTAGAAATACAGAACACATTTTAATAATGTATGATATATAGACATACATTACTAAAATATTTATCTGTTCTTTGACCTGAACCAAAGTCATTTGCAGTTCACTAAATAAAAATCCGTAAGGACATCTGTGAGAATTTCTAAAATATTAATCGAATTCAAATATATTTCCGTCCTAGAAGCATTTTTAAGTATTCAAAACTTACAATTTGAAAATTTAGCAGAAAATTGTCTATTTGTGTTTTAATTTTCAAAATAATTGCATAATATAACAGAAGAAGGATGTGCTTTAAGAATTCGGAAATATTTATTTCAAACAGATAAAAGAAAATCGATATAGGTGTCAGTACTAAGTATTAATGCTTCCATGTAATGCCCTAACATTCATTTTAGAATAAGTATCAACATGTGAAAAGGAAAAAGGAATTGTGATAACAAGCTGTCGAATTCTTTAATTCATAACTTTGTATCCCAGAATCTTTTCATGCCTTCGAAAAGTAACAGAGTTTATTACTTGCCTTTGAGTTCATGAAGATGAATAAGGCAACAGCTTTGTGAAAAATGCTTAAAATAAATATTATGTCAGATACAGAGTTCCTTTCTTGAAAGTTATCTGGAAACTTTAACACTTATCATTTTATGTATGGAATTTTTTAAGGATGATTTAATCTTCGAGTGCCTAGGTAAGGGCCATCAAAATTTTAAGAGAATGCAGTATATCACACAAATTTACCAACATCTACTAAACGTTCCCAGGGAATATAAGAACCAAAATGTTTATGTTTTTGGAAACTTCTGTTTGATAATCTGAATAATACAAAGTTTAATTTTAATTATTCTTTCTTAAGAAAATAAAAGTAAAATTGAATGCATTGAGGAAGGGGGGAAATCATACGAATGTTTATCATATTCCATCTTCTACTGTGAAAAATATTTAAAGTTAGTTCATGTTTTCAATATCTAATATTTTCCAAATTTTTGCTGTGTTTTTGGTTGTTTTAAAAGCTGTAATATTTAAGCAATATTAATTAATATGAAAAAACTCGACGTATTCGACGTTGAAGATTGTTTGGTGAATTAGCACCAAGTCCTTTAAAATGCTACAAAGTCAGGAGGAGGGTGCAAAGAAACCTTTATTAACTCAAATAAATTTAACTTTAGGTACTAATTCGAGTTTACAAAAGCCAGCACTTTTGGCTTAACTCAAAAGGCAATGAAAAACTTAATTAATGAAGTTAAATATAGTTTAACGGCTTCACAGTTAACTATGGGGCAAGCTGACTCTAATTCGAAAGTCGGCGTAAGTAAGCATAATATCAAGAATACGTCAACGCCACAGAATTCTAATTGCTAGAGAATCAAAGTTCGCAGCGTGGCCTTCAAGCAGACATGATACGCCCTAATTTCACCTTCCAGAACCTTCTCTGTAATATTTCCTTCCTTCTATCTAATTTGAATATTATCCCTGCTGGATTTTTGCATTCTGACAGGAAAAGGAAATGGGAATTGAAAGGAAACGGACTTAAAATAAAGGTATTTAAATTAAAGGTTTCTCTACAAGGTACTAGACAGGTTCTACAAGAAAGTACTGTCGTACTAGACAGACTACAAGAAAATTAAAGGATTCTCTGCAAGGTTCTAGACGCTTCTCAGATGCTTACATCTTTCTGCTTTTAAATTAGTGTAAATGGGATTTCCTGCGTTTCATTATGAAATATCTACTAAGATGGTTTTATGTGCGGGAAATATAGATTGAGACTTCTTAAAAATTCATTCGTGTCGGTGTCATCTGCTCGCTTGTCTACTCAGCCTGTCTACACATTAAAAATAACACACACACACACACATATATATATATAATGTAAAATTTTAAAACATTACTTAAAATTATGGATATGAAGAATAGAGAAATTTAAATTAATTAAAGATTTTGAAGTAGTATTAAAAATCAATAAAAATTTAAACTTTAAAAGAAATTTATAAAACACGAGTAGACGAAAATGGCAGCAATATGTTTTTAGTTAGAAAGGGAAACAGTGGAAATAAATATACAACAGATGCGTAAACATTTCCAGTAAGAAAAAAGAAATGAATCTTACACAAGAATTAACATCCGGATTATTTATACATATAGGACAGCCTAGAGATATCTTTCTCGCATCTATCATTTTCTTGCTTGTATGGCTCACGAAGTTTGGATCCAAATAAAATATTGGTATACAAATACTGTATTTTTTCAGCATCTGACATTTTTTGAACTTTAATATTACTGTATTAATCACTTGCAAATGTTGTAGAGTACATTTAATTTTTGCTTTACATTCTCATTGTAAAATAAATCTGGCGACCTCAGTAGTACAATAACCTTTTGCATATGACCCTCAGATCAGCCGTTAATAGCCACTTTTCGAAGTTTTATTTTGTCGCAAGTAGCAATAAATTTATTTCTGTCAATTTTCATTAATTAATTGTTTCAATTGTATGAGCGTTAGGGTTTATTTTTAAGTGTGCAAATAATATGGAGAGAGACGATTGAAATGAATAAGATTTGCTGTCGAGCTTTATCGAGACTTTCGGAGCTTAACAAAACGTTAAAGCGCTTCTGTATGCCCAAAATTGGATCGAGGCGAACCATGAAAACATTTTAAGTCTTAAAGCAGTATTTTCAGTTGGTGCAATAATTACCTAAAAAGCAAAGAACAATAAATGACCTTTTTATTAAAAAACATATTTTTGATGCACCGTTTATTTATTTTGAAAGGAATAAATGTTACTTATCATTATTTATTGCTATTATTATTTACAGTACGTTACATAACTATTATGCATAATGTGTATTAACTTGCTTCGATTAACCATTTCCTTTTGTTCATTCTATTCCTCTTCATCCCGGTGAAAAACGACAACTTCACTGCATAAATATTCATTGCAGAGTACTATGTGCGAAACATGATGAGATTCGATTTCGGTTTTAAGGCAAAACGCGTTAGGGCTATATGTGTAAGAGTACGGATAACTTCGTAGGAGACTTTCTAAGAGAAACTGGCTCGTATAACGTTACACATGGGGAAAAACCAATGCAACCAGCCTGTTCGTCTGGAACGGAACCTAGGACTGAACTACAAGTTTTCAGCAGCCAGATATACTGAAGATGGAAACGCAAGAAATCTTCGGCGGCAAACATTGGGGGGTGAAACTGGCAGATAAACATTATATATATAGCCTAGTTCAGAAATGGTGTCAAACGGGCTCTATTGAAAACATGAAAAAAATTGAGAGTTTTAAACAAACCTCGAATTTGCCTGTGACAGACAGCAGCGGAGGAAAATAGACCATTGACCTCAACTCTAAAAATCAACAAGGAAGCCACAAGTGTCCACAGGTTGGTACATAATGAACGATGTGCCGAGGAGAGTTGAAATCTCTGAACCTCAAACCGTACAGAAGTGTAATATGTGCATAGGAACTAAAAGAGGTCGCTAAAACTAAGCGGATAAATTACTGTCAATGATTCCTGATGATGACTACTGGTAGAAATTTGAACTCTTGCTTCATGATAGACAAAACTTGGTTTTATTTATCAAGTCAGGTAATTTTCCGTGATCGGCAATCTTGGTCGGATGAAAATAGGGACTTGACTCCCGAAACTGTGATCCAAGACTAAAATATTGACATTTATTTGGTGCAAGAATACGAATAGTGAGAACAATTACCTTGAAATCAACTATGAATACTAAGGTTTACTTAGACATCTTTGAACAATATTCCAACGTACTAACACTGGAAGAAAAAACTTATTATTCCTCAAACGGAGAAAATTGCTACATCTGATGCGTCTCATGGGCATCAGTTCATAGAGTTTTTATGGAAGAAAGAATCGAATGACTTTTCATGGAAGAACGAAGTTCGTCAACTATTTGGCTAATCAATCCATTATATTTTGATTAACAGGAAACTTTAAATTCATCTGAGATTGATACATAAAGGCTTTAGATGATTAATCTACATTTAGAGTTACATTACATGAACGAATGAATCACCACATTCTTCGGACTTTTCCAGATGTAGTCCTATCCATGGAAAAATTTAAAGCAAAACGTGTATGCTAACAATCCACATATCCATGATGAACTCAAAGGAAGCATCATGAGTATTATTTTCAGAATAACTACTGAAGAGCTGCAAGTAACAGCAGACATGTTACAACATGCCTAGATGGGATCAAATTTGAAAAAGAAACATTTGAATCGTGTGTTGAAACTTGTAGTGTAAGGGAATAAAAAACAATACACTTGCTCATTCATCCTGTCATATTATAGCTGGAGATAGGCTATATTTCCATGGCCCGCATTGTATATGTGATATTAAGCACTGAAATAAAGAAATATTGTATTTGAGCACAATCAAAATTACTTTTGAAATGCGATAGTTAGAGACGGAATTCTCAATTAGTAAAAGTGGAACGTTAATATTAAAGAGAAATTCAATCTAAATACGAGCATAAAAATTTAATAATAATTTGTTCTTAACGGTTATAAATAAGGTTAATATATGAACAGTGTTATCATAGACTTAAATTATACATGCTTGATTTGCGATAAGTTTATTAATTGCAGCAATGGTTCAAATATTATCCATTTTTAGCGCATTACTAGAACTTGAGAAGATTAATCGTACATATATATATGATTAAATAAATTTATGATAATAAAAGGTACAATATCAAGTTTATGATAATAAAAAACTTAGAAGTAATGACTAGCAGGAGTTTTGATGGCGTAGAGGTGTTGATCCAAAATGAATAGGAAATTCGAGGCGAAGGCACATTAAATATTCCTTTTTTATTTGAGCTTGTTGTGGCCACAATCAAGTTTGCACATTAAATGTGCCTATTCTAGAAAAGCTTGCAGTTTAGATTAATTTTCAGTAACAAAGAAGGAGCAGACAGACAGCGGTGCAAATAGGCCGAAGCGTTGAAAGCAAGTGCGTTATGCTCAGGGTGAAATCTTAATCCAAACTGAGTTAGTTTTGGTTCTCAATGCAATTTGATTGGCTAGTTAATACTTCGGTAAAATTATTATTGGCTGCTTGAGTTTCAGTTCCATTTAATCACCAGAATGATGCAAGAGTCATATGACACAGATTAATCTAGAAATGACGCAGTGCAGAGAAAGGTTACTATTTTTAGAATTGAGAAGGGAAATTTACGTTGATAATTTAATATTTTACATATTCTTTATATTTCTTACATATATATATATATATATATATGCATATTAAAATGCAAATGAATTACAAGCATATTAAAAACAAAGCATGCAAGTTACACTGCTTGTTTGCGCATTTTTGTGCCAAAACTTCCAAGAAACGTTGTGGAGTCATTAGGTTATTTTGAAGCAAGAGAGATGAAAAATTAACAATACTCTTACCGGCAGGCTCGAATCCTAGACTCCTCGAATACGTGTCGAGTATGCTTCCATAAAAGCATGCAGAAAGGAGGGGGAAAATGCTTTATATAATCCCCCTTTTAAGGCGACTGGAGATTGGAGGACCGAATCGACAAATCTGGTGGTGACGAATTAGTGCACCACATTTTAGTTCGGGCGCCACATGTAGAGTCATTAAAGTATTTTGAAGCAAGAGACAAGAAAAATGAGCTATGCCGTCGCAGGAGTCGAACCCTGGATCTCTCGAATATGCGTCGAGTCTGCTTTCAATTATACCACGAAGGCATGTGGAAAGAAGTGAAAAAATACTTTATAACGTACATAATTATATTTGCACTCAAATAACTTATTCTCAACGAAACATTTATTTCTTTAAATTAACGAGAATTTTGCAGTCTACACATTACTTGTCCTGAATAGACTTTCACCTTTCATTTATTTCCAAAATCAGAGCGATTAAACTGTAAATTTCAATCACCGTGTCATTTCGTCATCTATTTGGCTAATCAATCCATTATATTCTGATTAACAGGGCACTTTAGATTCATCTGAGGTCCATACATAAAGGCTTTAGATGATTAATCTGCATTGAGAGTTACATTATATGACTCATAAACAGCTCGCAGCTATCCATTTATGCGTCGAAACGAGCTTCAAATAACAGTGCATAATATTTTGCGTAATTATTAGCTACAGCGAGCCTAAGGAATATTCTTAAAAACACAACTGCTGAGGATTTAAAATAGAACGCGCTAATTAGCGTTTACTTGTATTTTATGATTACATACTTTCCACAACCTCAGTTTTGACATAAAACGTCAGAACAGAAAATTACACTGTGGATGTGAGTGCCTACATCTAAAATTAGAACAACATGTGGAATGTACAAATAATTTCCAAAAAGTATTATCGGAAATGCGTATGAGAATTTTATGATGCAGAATATAGATATTTATCTACCCATTTTATAATAAAATGACAGAGACGACTTTCGGAGAGTTTATTTTCCAGCTTGAAGTAGGTAATATCTGTTGGCTAATTCAGGATGACGTGTATCACTGAATGATTAGAATGATTAAAAGAGGCATATGCGCATGGTTTGCATTCAGATATCAATTTCACTACAGCTTGTGCATTAAACTCAAATTAAGATAAATAAAATATTAAAATACTTGCAATTTTGCTTAGACTTTGGGAAGTGTTGAACAAGGTGTTAATTTCTTGGCATTACTGAAAAATACGTGCCATGAAGCCCGTAAAGAATTTACTAGAATTGAGATTTAACTTAAAGATCACTTTATTTTGCCTCAGCGAAAAATCAGAAACAAAACACAGAGAGCACTTTTTCTCTCAAATTCTAATTATCTACATAGACTGTTGACTGTTATTCTGTACACTGAAATTCTAATTTTCAGCAATAAATTTAAGCAATAAGTTTTCCAAGAATTGCTTTTCTATCTGCGCCCTTCTTTGCAAATATAAGTTATGGTCAATTGCTAATGTCAATTCGCCTCTGATGACATAAAAATTAAAGTTCTGTTGATACATTTCAAAATAGTGTTTCGTTCGCAGAACTACAGACACAAGTAATTTCTCTCCGATTTATATTCCTGACAAAGAAAAGTCCCGGAAATTTCAGGGATTCCTTTCCAAGTCTTATCGGCAAAGCATGGAATCCTGCACACGCATTTATCCTGTTACAGAAGGCTTCAGTTACTATACAGTATTACACACAAACAATGAGTTATTTTACGTATTTCATGAAATTCATATATGAAAACTAAAACTTGCTGCCTACCAGCGGCCGAGCGATAAAGTCGCTGAACATTGTTGATTCAGCGTGATGTTCGAACCCAAGCAAATGGCTTGGCTGCATGGACGTTTTCATTTTTTCCTCCATGTGTAACGAGACAGTTTTTCGTACAAAATCCTCCACGAAGGCATCCCTCCCTAGGCAGATAGTCCTCGAGTTCTTTGCCATAATTAAGTGAACTAAGCTAAATCCACACCCAAAATGTTACACGTTATGATATTGAACTATACATGTGCATTGTCGGAAAACATACGATTTTTCTGAATTTATTTCCCGTTGTTAGGTAGATCTTATTGATGTGCAATCTGAGCTAAATCCAGAAAAATTTATTATGATGTACCAAGATCATCTGACGTATTTTGAATAAGAGTTTTTTAATAGCAGTCTTTCATTATTTTTCTAAATAACATTCGTATTTTCGAGGAATGAACGTCTTTTAATGAATGAGTGTCCTTATCATGAACTTTTCATATTTGCCTGAGAGTTTTTGTCATTTTATAGAATGCGTAAATATTATATACAATGCTTAGTTAAGATATATATAAATTATTATATTGCATACTTTGCTTAGAAAGGAGAATCGCCGAAAGCAACGCTATTTATAGACAGACAGCTCTGATGCACTTGATGATGAGCTAAACAATTTACAGCAAATGATTTGAAATAAATCTGAATTGCATGAATAGATTATCACAATACCTTAATTCAATATATAGAATATTCGCCGTGTAATATAAAATTGAATTGATTTTTAAAAGCAGAAAATTTTTCAGTGTAGCAATTATTCATTAACATGAAGAGTTATACTTCTCGTAGTTTATACTTTATTTAATTCCTTCCAAAGAGATAAATATATGAACTAAGAAACAAATATTAGATACGAGAAATAACAGCGTTCCATTCTTGCATATTATTTGTATGAATAAGGTTTTACAATCTTCAAATAAGTATAGAAGCTAGATTTCTTTTTTAGTTTAAAACAGCATGTTTTAAAGTTAGTTTATTCTTTGATATTGAAAACAATAATAATACGCTTGATTTCTTTTGTAGGTTTGATATAACTTATCCTCGATTCAATTAGTTTATTCATTCACTTCGTGGAATTTTTTGTTTGTTTGAAAGCCTTCTTTCTGAAACTTGTAAAATACGCTCTTAAAAGCCCTTAAGTGTCGGATAATTTATTAACAGCATTAACGGGTGATAAATTGGGCAGACGTACTATTTTTAGATTTCTCTGGACACTTTTGTCGTCATCTCAATCAGATTTATCATTTTTATTTAGGCCAACAGGGGATGTTTCTCTCTACAGAAAGATTACACATTAATAAATATTGATGAGCTAAGTTCTATTTTTATAAGAAAATTCGATGTCATTTTAATACATAATTGCATACCTTTAATCAATGCCGTTATGAACCTTTTCGAATAATGTATATGATCAATTCGAAGTGTTTTTTTATTCCATTATTCGGTACGTAGGTGTTGTTAAAAAATTTATATTGCTTGATATAACAATTGTTTCACAATGATAAATGGTTTGTATTTTATTCCTGTCTCATCATTTTAATTTGCCTAGTTCAAGTGTTTTGTGACAAAAGATAAAATGTTCTCATATTTTTGGGATTTTAGAGACGAAGATTCAGTCCATCCAATAGCGGTAATCCCCTTCTGCGAGGCCTAAAGATTAAAAATCCAGGAAACAACACACAAGTTCATGCTGGCTGATTAAATTTAACAAGAACGTCACTCTCCTTGATCTTTTTAAATTAGGACCCTACTGTATCCGGAAAGCAGTGGATTTAGGATCTTCAAACGTTTTAAGAAGCAATTAAGAAGAAGAATTTGAACAGGAACTTAAACGCCAGCCACATTCTACATGAAAATATCAGGTTGTCTTGCACAGTATGACTTTTTCTGCAGACGATCACCTACCTAACTGAGCTAGTTGATGATCTCTCATTCAACTTACAAACTTTATCATGTGTCGTAGAACTTCTGAGTTAACTGTTTAATGAAAGAAAATCTACGGCGTTAATGCTTTGCTTACATAAAGACATCAAAGAAGTGAGCGTTCGAAAGGTAGTTTTACAATTGCATTGCTTGTATTGAAGACTACATTTAATAATGCCTTCACGTACAGAAACAGTTGCTCTGATAAAATGGAGTTTGGACGGTTTCTATTAGCTAATAAAAAAGTTAGGCGGAATTTCGATTTATCCGACTATTGTATTATACGTTTTCTTTTTTACTACAGAAATGCTTCTTGGTTTAATAAAATGTTACCTTTAAATAAAAAAATAACTTTTTCTATAGGTGAAGAAAAGGTAAGTATTTTTCTTAAATTCTCTTTATAACTTTTTTCTATTTTGTTTTAACTCTTTAAAAGTACATCAGAAATTCCTATTTGTACCGAATCTAACGTATCAAGCGGCATTTTGTCATAATTTAAAAGTGAAATAAAAGATAAAATTGTGATACATGCGTCAGCTTTGTTTGACTTGTGTTGTGTCTTATCAATCGTCCAGGGTGAGTGTTAGGGTTTATTCCATTCTTGGAAAGCGTAATGAAATGCGCAAAAGAATAATGCGACAACAACATAATGAGGAATATAATACATAACTGAAGGACAAAATTCAACGAACTGGCGCTTTCCGCACAATAATTTTATAATTTTTTCTAGCCCTGAAAAACTGGCTTCAAAAAAAGAAATAGTATTAAATTTCGGTAAATTAAGGTTAAATAAACAACTTACATTATTCCAAAAAAATTATGAATGTTTTTACTGCATGGCCAGTTTAGATTTTTGTTGTACAGCCGGATTAGTCTTGCAAATTTTTAACAATTAGTATACTGATGATAATATATAAAACAAAGATATTTTAGAAATTACATCAGTGACACTTTGTTTATATTCTAGTTTCAGAGCTTAATTTTATACGCTATTAGTAGCTTCTGAAGAAAGTCCCAGAGGGGAAACCATGCATAAGAAATCCTAAATGAAAATCGAAATTTGGAGAAATGCAGGAGGATAAATAAATAAAATGAGGCCAGGACCAGGTGAATAAAATGAAGTCTTGCTTATAAGAAGCAGAATTACATGAGCGATTAGGACAGTGAACATATAAATCTCATTTAAATGATATTTTACCATCTTATTTACGAGTAATTTTTTATATAACCTTTTCTTTTTAAAATCTTATGAATCCAAGTTTAATATAGATATTTGGTACATACACTTACAACAGAAATTCGTATGCCCAAATACTCAAACTTCTAAAAAGGTTTATGATCTTACTTCGGATGTTGTTTGGAAAACAGCCTTGGTTGCGCCAACTTGGCATCTCTAAGGGTATGGGGGCCATTTCATCATGCCAACGAAAGTAAATACTACAATAATAAATACTACAGTAATAAATACTAATAATAAATACTACTAATACTAAATAAGTAATACTACAGATAATCCCTTAGCAAGGGAACATTTTTTACGGCTGTCTACCTAGAGGAAGTACGTCATCGAATGACAACCATTTTTTGCCATACCACAATAAGCTGTTTCTCCCTTTTTGGCGTCAAGGCTGTTCTCCGAACAATATCCCTTATTTTTCCTTCCTTGTACGAAATAAAAAGGAAGTATTGTAATAGTGAAAAATTTCTGGTATCATATTTCAACGAAAATATCCATTTTAACCGCTTTCGAATGCAATTTAACGATGTTTTTTGCGTGATATCTGAACGTAAGGACAGAATAAAGGACTCTTTTTTTTCAACCAAAAAAATTATAAAACTGACTTTATATGGATTCTGAAGAGGTTTTTCGTGGCATCTGTGCGTGCATACGTACGTATGTATGTATCTCGCATAACTCAAAAACGAGTAGCCTCAGTCAAAATTTTGTATATGGAACTGCTATAACATATAGATGTGCACCTACTACTTTCGTCGAAATCGGCCGCACCAAAAATACATAAATATATGCATATATATTTATGTATTTTTGGTACATATATATATATCCACTCTGTTACTCGGCTCAGTGAGCTCAGTTTTTTTAGTCTTATACGTTTGTAAATTCTGCATTTTTTACTTTAAAAATAATTGAATTATGTTGCTCTTATTTTCCGGTTAAGGTTTTTATGCCTTTAGTAAATCTGCATGCATGATTTGCAGAATTATGAACAATTTAAATGTTATTTAAGTGCGGCTAAGCCTAATCATTTTTCCCATGGCAGCCATATTTGTTTGCATTTGAAACTTAGGAGAATAGTGGATTTGTTGCCAATCTAGAGAAACTAAGCTTCGCAACAACGATAACACATTCGTTTTATTAATGAGAATTAAATCTTGTTTAATTCATTCTGGAATTTATTCAAGGAAATAAGTGTTTAACATTCATTTCGTAAATTTTAATATAGATATTTTGCGTTTTCATGTATTTTTGCGTTGTCGTGAAGTGAGAACTGAATTAATTGAATGAGAAATACTGAATCCTCCATGAAAAACTGTTTCTTTTCTTTTTAGTTCAAAGAGGCTCTGTTCTTTGAAGGACTATTGTTTTCGTTTTGCGATTTTGCGTCGAATCACTCTGAATGTCTGTTTCACTTTTCAAATTGTTGCCACCAAATATTATCGCCGTGTATTATATTTGAAGCCCTGTATATATATCGCCCTGTATATATCTGTATAATGTACATATGTTTATCACATTGTGATAAAACAACGGTACCTAGAGCCATCCGATTTTGAATGACGTAATCGTACTGCGAATATGGGCATCTGGAAGAACAAATTTGAAATTTGAAATATGTTTTATTATCGATTTCATATTTTATAAAACTTTAACATTTTTTTATTAACAAATTCAAAGATTTCAAAGCGAAAACGGCAAAGTTGTACAGAAAAACATTTTTATCTCCAGCGCGTGAGACTGTGTATCGGAAATTGTAAAGATACGCTCAATTTAAAATTAATTTGCGATATTGCTCTTGAACAGAATTTTATGGATTAAGTGCGAAGAACATAATATTAATTAAACAGACAAAATGTTAAAAAAACGCCGCTATGGACGTAATTTAAAATCTGAAAACTTTCAGATTTTTTTTTTTTGTTTTTGTTTAATTTATTTTATACATCGTTTTAGATTTATTATAGTATTTGAATAGAACGTGTGACAACGATTACATAATTCTCCAGCTGATATAATTTTTTGTGCATTTTGAATTCTAAAATGAATTAGATGTAACGCTGTCGAGTGAACTTAGCGACAGAGTGTCAAGACAAAATACGTATAATTTAATATTCCGTGCAAGGAAGTCATGTGGTGTGCACATCAGTTTTTTTTATATTATTTTGAGCATTTTGTTTGCAATTTGATGAGATAACTATTAAAAGGTAAAGGCTTAGATAATGGTAAAAATGTACTTGAAATCTCCAAAATTTCATTGAGAGAGTTGATTAAAGTCTTAAAACAGACGACTGCTGGTATATTTACTTTATACACTAACCTGCTAGATCAGAATAAGTTCAGATATAGTTATTAAATTTTCAATATTTGAGCTGGATTTAAATAAGAGTCATCTTTTAAGTTTGTTTGTGTATTAACAGGCAGTGAACTTTGTTTGCAGTTTCAATTAGTAATATAATTAGTTTTAATTTGTCGGGGAGAAAATCCTAAAAAGGCAGCCGGGCTGAATCGTCTGAGTTGAACACCAGCCTTCCAAGAATAATAAATTATAAGCCATTTTTGAATAAATATTTATTTATAAAAGTAGTAAATAAGCTCTGATTTGACTCATCAAGTTTAGTTAGTATATGAGTTCAGAACAATAATATCCTTCTCTTAAAAAACTTCAGTATCGATATTTAACCGGAAGAAACATTAGATTAAACTTGTGCAAAAATTTGTTGCAGTAGCTTATTTATTTGCTACTTTATTTAAACTTCAAAACGTACTTTTAACTTAAGTAACTACTTTAAGCTTTAAGCGAGCACCAACTAATATTTTATTATGTCCTTTAGCAAGTCATATCTTAAATATTCGGTAGATTTACATTCATTCTCAGCACGTTTATTATCTGCAGCAGTAGAGTGTATTGAATAAATATATGGTGGGTCAGTTACGCAAAATGAAATGAATATTAACATTAAACCTTGTAATTCTGATGCTAACTCAGATATTTATGATAATGCTCCATTAGTCTTATTATACAAAATTCTGACTTTATTTATTGAAAATTATAGAAATTCTGAATTATAGAAATTCAGTCAGTCAACCTTTTATTCATGACGTTCCATAGAAATTACTATTAATTAATTTTCAATGTCTTATTCCTATACGCTCAAAATATAATATTTTGAAACGTTAAGTCTTAGTTTTTGATCTCGCATGAGTGTATTCTTATCAAAAGTCTTCAAATAAGAATGGTTTTTCTAAATTATTACAGATTCAATAAAAGTTTTGTTATCCATCTTAATAACTCAAACTCTAATATGTTTTACAATCATTAGAAATAGTGGACTTATTTCTTAAAATTAAAATATTTACAGGCAAAAAATGAAATCTAAATAATTTGGCTGTGAGGCAAGAAACAGTGTACTACAGCGTCTAAAAATTATAAAAGAATTTAGTTTCTATCATTTTAGCAATGCTTTTACTGCATGCATTTGAAACTGGAAGCAGTTTCAAATGCAATGTATAATACTTCTGAATTAATTGAAAATAACAGCACTCAAGAAACGTTTGATTTAAAAGCTGGAAAAGATTTTGCTTTAGAATAAACATAACTTTCTTTCTCTTTTAGTTTCATAAACGTATGTTCCGTTTCTTTAATTAAGATTAACGAAACTGCTAATTACGTTATCTCTCAATATTTATATTTTTTCAGCTAAATTTGAAATTTACTTACTATTTTTAAATAAAGTTGCATAAATATTCCGGAAGAGCAAAAAGTGTTTTTAAACAAAATTCTGAAATCATTTTTAAAGATAAATATTATTTTCCAATAAATATTCTTTAATTATTAAAGTAGTTTCTGGGAATCTCATATGTGTTACAGCTAATCAGTTATCGGATACTTGGCCTTAAAACATTTTAATACAATATTTTAAATATATTCGCTGTTTTTGAAAATCTCGTATGTTTTTTTTAAACCATTGTTCCCGACAAACTTGATTATAATTGAGTGATGCATTTAAAGTTTCGTAATTTTATTAAGAGAGAATCCAATTATGTTTGGTGCTTTTTCAAGCTTACCGTCATTTATTATTTACATACGGTAAGAATGAAACAGTTCCATTTAAAAAGTCTTTTACGCAAGAGCATATTTTTTTAACGTCGTCTTGGCAATTCGGGGAATGAAATTTGCCATTGTTTGAAATATTATTATTATTAAGCTCTTCAAGGTATTTATTGTTTTCATTTCTTAGATTTTGCGTCTAGGAAAAATACGAGTACAATATATTACCACTTGAAAGAATACTTATTTCGAACCTTGTAACGATCCAGTGAATTTAACGCGTAACTATGTTTTGAATAATTAAGTGCTAAATGTTTCCTCTTACTAATAGCATACGTCAAATTAGCCAAGTAACAACCTTGGGTTTATAGCAGATTTTTGTCTAGACTCTATTGATTTTGAGGGCAAACAAGTGTATGTCCCTCTTCATGCAAAGAAATCTGCCAATCTAGCCTTCTGAAGATAAGGGAATCTGCATCTGTTTACCCTCTAAATCAATAGAATTTTGACCAAAATCCACGTCAGATACAAGGTTGTTGCTTTGCTAATTTTATGTTTTACTTCGGCATGTTTCTCTTCTGTCTTTATAGCATGTGCTTCTTCTTCAGTATTTGGAACATTTCGTTTTAAATCATATTTTATAGTCATTTTTTAAAACAAAGTTTTATATTTTTAACTTCTGTGGGACCAGTTTCTAAACAAACAGGCTTATCGTAGCTAGTTAGTTCAATTTTTATCAGATGTTATACTGATATTCTTATATAAAGATTAGACTGCAATTTCGTTTCAATCTTATTTTACGTTTTTTAATTTTTATAACTTTATAACTTTAATATTTAACACATAAAGGTGTTAAATTGCAATCTGAAGTTTGCAGATTGTAATTTTTTAATGAATTTCATTGTTTCTTTTTGCCGAAAGCCAAAAAAAGAAACCTGAAAAAGGCATAAAGTTACTGACATTTAAATAATTCTGATGAATTCAACAATGAACATACGACATTGTCAGATTTAATTATCAGCTTTGTAGTTCAGAATACTCAAATTTATAAAAGTTGTTTAATCAAAAAATTTGAGAATTTGAGGAAGTCTAGGAGAATTATGCCACTGGTTCTACTTGAATGAAAATTTCTCGAGCTAAAAGTGCGGCGTATTCCATTTCTGCTAAAAATAAATTTCATTCTAGAACATTACGAATTTCCTGATGCGTAAGGTGCACGTGACCATCGTGAGGTAAAACTCTCTAATGCCAACTTAATATTGTTATTTTATGGCTTCGAAAGATGAAACTCACGCATAACACGATCTTCGAATTATATCATCAGTCCACCTGCGCATGATATAAAATATACGATTATAGTTATGATTCGTTGACCGTGGAATTATTTTCAAAGGTACATTTAACCGTTTGCGCCTGATTAATTCTAAGCCTAACAAGTTAAAATGTTCTCCAACCTTAACTTAAGCAACAATTAATAAATAAGAGTTAATTTGATAGTTAATAAAAATTGATAAAAGAGCAACACTTTTTCTTCTCTAAAGGGAAGCAAAGAAGAAGAAAATTGAAGAGGATTTTAAGAGGTCCAATGAATGTTAAAAACTCTCGGGAAAATGATACGAAATTTGAAGAAACGGGATCGTTTTCTGTTTGTCCTGGACGAGATAGAAAACTCGTTTCTGCAATACTGGAGGTTTCATTCCAGGTCGTAGGGGACACAGACCATGTTCAACTAACTGTGCATAAGATTTTGAGGAATATCCTTCGATGTTACCTTTTCAAACTTTCATTAGTGCAGCTTTGCTTCCGCGTGATTTTGACGTTCGACTCCGGTTCCCACTGCAGTTTCTTTCTCGCTTTGAGGTTGATTCAGAATGGCCCTGGAATATCCTATGGACATACGAAGCGCATTTTCATTTGGACGGTGCAGTGAAAAATCACAGCTGCCAAATTTGGAAATCAGAAAATCCGCGCCGGGTCTTAGAGGTTCCGTTGCATTCAGCAAAAATGACGATATGGTGTGGATTTTCTGCGTCATTTGTTCTCGGTCCAGACTTTTCGAGGAGTGAAGTTGCCCAAGTCTAGTAACATGCTCGATCACCGGGAATCATGCATCGCTGTTAAGAGGGCGAAATTGTTCCGTCTCTGCAAACATGTCAGTACCTTGCACGAATAATCTTTATGCAAGTTGAATATCCTTCAGAAACTGCACGGTATGTAACAGATGTTCTGAAACGTCACTTTACGGAAAAACATGTAATTAGCATGCACTTTCATTACGTGTGGCCTCCCCGATCCCCAGAGCTTAGGCCATGTGATTTTTGGATTTGGGGACATTTGAAACGCCTGGTAAGTCGTGACAATGCAAGAACTTTACCTGATATTAAAGCCAATATTTCACGTCAGGTGCTGAACTTTTTCCAGCACACACTTTGGCGTACTGTGGAACTTGCGATTTCAAATGGTAGCTAAAAGTAATGGTCATCATGTGAAAAATGTTTTTTTGGTAATAAAATTTGTAAAACTGTAAAACTATTGTAAAGGTATGCCTAAATGTATAATTCATTAATATAACGCCCTCTGGTGACTCTATTCGTAACTATTTTATTTTTTCATTGAAAGAAATTCTCATCCCTTCATTACCTCTGCCACTGTAGAGAAATATGATGACATGCAGCGATAGCAGCGCCCCCACCTGAAGTAGAAAAAATTAATTAGATGTTAGACGTTAGACGGGAAAGGCGTAGGAAGCCTTATCCTTTGTTTTGTAAAATTCCATAAGATGATTTATTAACTGTTTAACTGTATATATTGTAAATAAATATTTAAATTAAAGCTTCTTCGCATCAGTGATAGATATATAGATTTCTTCACAGACAGATTTTAGAAAGGATTTAACTTCGAATTGAAATTAGCCTATTGCGACATTAAACCTTTCGCCATAATGGTGCATCGGCCGGGAATGAATCGTTCGGTAATTTGAAAATTTGTGTTTTCTAATTTTGGATTAGCACTTTAGAAGTGTGCGAAGACTGCCAAGGTAAGCCTGCACTTTCTATTATTAGTATAATGGAATATCTCATTGTTAAACTGAAATCGAAACGAAAGGTATTCAGGACCGCAGTGTCCAAGATATTAAAGAAAATCGAGACTGAATTAAATAAAGATGATATTAATATAAACGTAAATGTATTAGAAGAAAATTTAGATCAATTAAACGGAAAATCAAAAGTTTTGAAAGATTTAGACTCTCAAATAGAACGAGATTTAAAACTCGAAACGGAGGAATTTGAACTTGAAATCACAACGGTTCTAGAATACGATGAGAAACGTCAACTATGGCAATTTAGAGGCAAGAAAAAATTGAAGGAATTGAATAAGCTCGAAAATTCGGAGAATGAAAATCGGAACATTTCTAATGAAACAACTACAGATTCGAAAAACGAAAATAATACATTCACTCGTCTTCCTAAATTAACCATTTCTAAATTTTATGGTGATCCTTCAGATTGGTTGGAATTTATAGGTCAGTTCGAAAATGCGATTGAGAAAAATCCGAATTTATCAAAAATAGAAAAATTAATTTATTTGAAAAGCTTTCTTGGTGGCTCAGCCGCTAAAGCTATTTCTGGTTTCGCTCTTATCGAAAATAATTACGAAGCTGCTCTTGAACTGTTACGTTCCAGATTGGGGCAAAAGAATATCTTAATTAATTCGCATCTAGGATAACTCTTAAGTATTTCATCTGTTAGAAATCCTAATGATGTAAACGGATTAAGAAAACTTCTCGATCACACCGAAGTGCAGATAAGAAGTCTTGAAGCATTAAAAATAGACTCTAATTCCTACGGAAATCTTTTAACGCTTTTAATTTTGAAATTACTTCCTAATGAGTTCGTTTTTGATTATAGCCGAAGAATTAAAGACGAAAATTGGGATTTAAAAGGTCTATTAGACTTTTTGAGGAACGAAGTACTCAGTAGAGAACGCGCAGCTTCTGTTAATTATAACTCTAAAGAGAAATTCTCGCAATTAGAAAAACCACTACCTTTCAAATCGAAACTTTCTGCAGTCAAAACAAGTAAGCCGTCGACAGTTGAATTATTAGCAGCGTCAGCCAAATCACAGTGTCTGTTCTGCGGAAATGGAAGTCATAAATCTATGGATTGCGAAACTTTAAGTGTGGAAAAGAAAAAAGAGATTTTGAAGAAGCAAGGCAGATGTTTTTTATGTTTGGATAAAAAGCATAGAATTAAAGACTGTAAACAAAAAGTAAACTGTAGCTTCTGCTGTAATAAACATTCAAAAGCCATTTGTTATTCATTTCATCAGAAAAAAGATAACAAACTTGAAAAGAAAACGTCGGATTCCAACGTTATTTCCGCTGTTTCGTCATATAATTCCGATGAAAATAGATCTAATAGAATATTATTGCAAACTGCTTCTGCATTAATTCGAAATAATGATAAATCTGAAAATGTGAGAATTCTTTTTGATAATGGCTCAATGAGATCTTTCATAACAAAAAATGTATCTAGTAAAATGGATCTTCCGATCGTTAGAAAAGAATCACTTTCTGTTTACTCATTTGGAGATAAAACTGCGTTAGAAAAAACCTTCAATGTTGTTAAAGCCAAACTAGAAAATATTAGCGATCCCAAACTTAGTATATATGTTCAATTTCTCGAAGTTGAAAATATATCCAATGCTCTCATCTCTCCTCCAGATTTGAACTTTGCTAAGGAAAATAAAGTTTTACAAAATTTACAATTAGCTGACTGTTGTAGGCAAAGTGACAAAATTGATGTTCTCATAGGGGTAGATTTCTATTATTCTATAATTACAGGTAAAATTAAAAGAATTTCGAGAGATGTAGTAACTACAGAATCTTTATTTGGGTGGTGTTTATAGGGTAAAGTAAATAATGAATTTAGTGAATTATTAAATATGAACGTAATAGTAAATGAAAACCTGATATCAGATCAGTTACAACAGTTTTGGAAGATAGAAAACTTAGGTTTAGAAAGTGATACTCAGAACGATAAAACTGTTGATATAGAAATTATGAAATCTTTCGAATCTGATATCAAGTATAAGAATGGCAGATACCAAGTAAGATTACCATGGAAACCAAATTCAAAACATCTAATGGAAGATAATAGGGATGTAGCACTCGAAAGATTTAAGAAATTAAGTAACAAATTTAAAATTGATAACTCTTTATTTGTTCAATATACAGAGGTTTTAAAAGATTACGAGTTAAAACATATTATTGAACCAGTTAAGGAAGACAATCGAAATGACAAGACTCTATTTTATTTACCTCATAGGGCAGTCATCAGAAATGATAGAACAACAAGCAGACTAAGAATAGTTTATGATGCTTCAGCACATAGACCAAAGACACTTTCTTTAAACGACTGTTTATATACGGGTCCGAACTTATATCCTGATATTTTTGATTTACTGATAAAATTTAGACAAAATTCGATAGCCTTAACAGCTGACATTACACAAGCCTTTTTACAAATAGAGTTGAATGAAGAAGATAGGGACGTTACACGATTCTTTTGGAAAGATGATCCTGATGATAGCAATGAAAACTTGAAAACCTTTAGATTTACAAGAGTTTTGTTCGGAGTTAAGTCTAGTCCCTTCCTACTCGCTGCTACCATTAAGCATCATCTTAAAAAATATTCAGAAATATATCCTGAAACAGTGGAACTCTTAAACAACTGTCTGTATGTTGATGATATTATTGGTGGTCAACAAAATTTAGAACAAGCCCTGAAAGCAAGTTTAGAAATTGTGAACATTTTAAATGAAGCTAGCATGTCACTACATAAGTGGCATACTAATTCAAAGAACTCAGAGACATTTGGCATCACAAAGAATTTTCGATACAAGAATATCCTGAAATTGTCCCCATCAAAGTGTTAGGAATTAACTGGGATACGGATTATGATAATTTTTATTTTGACACTCAACACTTAACAAATTTCATATCCTCGTCAATTAACTCTAAACGTTTCCTATTGCAAACTGCAGGGCCTATTTTTGATCCTGTCGGATTTTACGGCCCTTTCACCATTAGAATAAAGTGTCTGATTCAGGAAATCTGGTCTGCAAAAATTGATTGGGATGAAGAACTGCCACCTGACCTTAGTTATAAATGGAAAATCTGGTACGAGGAAATTGAAGAACTGAACCACCTCAGAATTCCGCGATACTATTTAGAGGGAATATTAGATGTAGATGTGAAAAGAATAGAACTCCATAGCTTTTCTGATGCTTTTCTGAAAGCTTATGGATGCGTGGTATATCTAAAAGTAGTTTTGAAGAATGGAACTTTTAAAACAATTTTTGTTGCTTCCCAGAGTAGAGTTGCACCTCTGAAATCACTTGCACTTCCTAGATTGGAACTCTTGGGCGCACTTTTGTTCGCCAGGTTGAGTGATAAAATTGCAAAATGTTTGAAATACGAAGTAATCCCCTTCCATTGGACTGATTCTCAAATAACTTATTTTTGAATTCATGGATCTCCCGAAAGATTAAACCTTTCGTCAAAAACAGAATTTATGAAATTCAGAAACTAACTAAAAGCAGTAATTGGCATTATTGCCATGGGAAAGACAACCCAGCCGACCTCATATCACGAGGAACTAGTGTTGCTAATTTAAGAAATTGCCAACTTTGGTGGCATGGATCACCTTGGCTTTTACAGTCTTCAGAATTTTGGCCCTCTGGTAATGTGGACGTTATTGAAGAAGAAAATTTGGAATATAGAAAAACCTTTTCTTGTACCCAACAGTATAAATGTATCGTACAAGAGAAGGAAGAATTGTTTGATATTTCCAAATACAGTAATCTCATGAAAATATTAAGAATAACACCTTGGATTAGATGCTTCACTTTGAAAGCTAGCAAACATGCAAACTTCACAGATGTTCCCACAGCTGAAGAGCTTAAAGTTGCAGAGGAATTCTGGATCCGTATCAAAGCGTAACATATAATTTGGAAATTTCGGCATTAGAAACTGAGAAAAGCATATCTAAGAAGTCATCCATATATTCCTTTTCCCCGTTTTTAGACGATAAAGGAATCTTACGGCTTGGAGGAAGATTACAATTTTCCGATTTCAGCACCGATGAAAAACATCCTATCCTCTTGCCTCGAAATTCGAAATTTACGGAACTGATTATTGAAAGAGAACATAACAAGTTGATGCACAGTGGAGTTACAGCCACTTTGGCCAGCCTTCGAAAAGAATACTGGATACCGAAAGGCCGACAGCTTGTGAAGAAGATACTTAAAAACTGTCTTATTTGTAGAAAGTATACAGCAAAACCTGCTCAACAGATAACCGCACAGCTGCCTAAAGACAGAATAGTCGAGACTCCACCATTTCTGGTTTCTGGAGTGGACTTCGCTGGCCCAATTTGGGTTAGATCTGCAACAGAAATTGATAAATCGTACATAGTTCTTTTCACCTGTGCTGTTACCAGAGCCCTTCATTTAGAGCTAGTCTCCAGTATGTCAACAGATAATTTTGAGATGGCTTTTAGACGATTCGTATCAAGGCGAGGACATTGTGACACAATTTACTCGGATAATGCCAAAACCTTTGAAAAGGTAAATCGACAATTCGAATATTTTTCAAAAATACTGAAGGATTCCAAATTTCAAGATTTTATTGCCAATAAAAAGATAAACTAGAAGTTTATCGCAGAACGTGCTGCATGGTGGGGAGGATTTTATGAACGTTTAGTGAAGTCTGTGAAGGATTGTTTGAGAAAAACACTTGGAAAAGCCCTATTACATTTTGAAGAGTTGACTACTATTTTGACAGAAGTTGAATACATCATAAATCAAAAACCTTTAACTTATACTTACGATGACTTGGAAGAACCAGAGCCTCTGACACCAGCACATTTTCTCAATTTTGGTCGAAAAAATCATAATTATCCACTTCATTTTATCGAGATGATTGACAAGAATTCAAATAGAAAATATCTGATGAAACGACAAGTGTACCAAACAAGGCTTTTAGAACATCTCTGGAAAAGATGGAAGGAACAATATCTACTTGACTTGCGAACCATTCGGATTTTTAGCCCTAGTAAAGAATTAAAGGTTGGAGATGTCGTTCTCTTGGAAGGATCTACAAAGTCCAAACTCTTATGGGAACTCGGTGTGGTAATAGAGTTATACAGAGGACGAGATCAACATGTTCGTTCTTATTTAATTAAGACGTCCAAAGAACAAATTAAGAGACCCATACAGCTGATATATCCTTTAGAAGTTGTGAACAAACTTTAGAACTATTGACTGAACAATGAACTCCGACATTTAAGGAGAACTTTTTGAATTTGTTGATTATTCAATAATTTCTTATATTTAATTGATTAATTAGTTTTATTTTATATTTTAGTAGATGTTCAGAAGAATATTTTTTCCTTTTTTTAGTTTTTGACAGTAAGTAACTGTAAGTATTTTCATTTTATTTGGATTTAATTCTTATTCTTCTTAATTGTGTGAACTCCATGAGTTCAGGTGGGGAGTGTAGAGAAATATGATGTCATGCAGCGATAGCAGCGCCCCCACCTGAAGTAGAAAAAATTACCGTATTTTTCGCCGTATAAGACGCACTTTTTCTCCCCAAAATCGGGGGGAAAAAGTGCCTGCGTCTTATACGGCAAATACAAAAGCCCACCATGGCGCCGCTCTGCCTTGGCGCCGTCTGAGACCAGGAAGCCCCGCTCTGCCTCGTACTGTATTTGGACGGTCTCTGCCTCGCGCTGCGATTGGCTGAGCGAAGAGGCGCGTGCCTTCGCTCTCTCCCGCGCTGGCTTTGTGCACTTTTTTGAGTCTCGTAAGCCAGCGCAGGAGCGGGTGAAATATGGGAGCGGGAAATGAAATATATCATATTTCATACCACCCCATCAAGATGTCGAAGCAGAAGAGACTGGCATATAAAGTTGCTTTCAAGCTGGAATTAATAAAATTTGCTAAGGAGCATGGAAACAGAGCAGCGGAGAGACACTTTGGGCCACCTCCAACTGAGAAAATGATAAGAGAGTGGAGGAAACAGGAGGATCAGCTCCAAAAGTTGGATAAAAGCAAGCACACCTTGCGTGGACCAACTGCAAGGTGGCCAGAGTTAGAGGTAGAAGTAAAGGAGTGGATCACACGTCACCGGCAAAATGGACTTTCTGTCTCAACAAAAATGATAATCTATGAGGCCAAACGCATTGCTGTGGAGAAAGGCATTCAGGATTTCACCGGATCACCATCGTGGTGCTATAGATTTATGAAGAGATCTGGCCTTTCTATGCGCACCAAAACCAGAATTGCACAAAAAATGCCAAAGGAATACGAATCAAAGATTCTGTCTTTTCATAAGTTTGTTATTGATGCGAGGAAGAAGAATAACTTTGAAATGAGCCAGATTGGGAACATGGATGAAGTCCCGATAACGTTTGATGTGCCATCTAACAGAACCGTAGATAACAAAGGAGCCAAAAGCATAACCGTAAAAACCTCAGGGCATGAGAAAACCCACTACTCGGTTGTGCTGTCCTGCTGTGCAGATGGTACCAAACTGCCGCCAATGTTGATCTTTAAAAGGAAAACATTCCCAAAAGAAACAATTCCACGGGGAGTCATCGTGCACGTTCATGATAAAGGGTGGATGGACGAAAATGGCATGAGGCTGTGGATTGACAAAGTGTGGTCCAAACGTCCTGGCGGGCTTCTGAAGAAATCTTCCTTGTTGGTGCTTGACCAGTTCAGAGCGCACATTACAGAAACTACTAAAAAGAATTTTAAGGAAGTTAAGACCCAAATAGCTGTGATTCCTGGTGGTCTTACCAGCCAGCTGCAACCTCTGGACGTTTCTATTAACAAACCGTTCAAAGTTCTGATGCGAGAGGAGTGGAACACCTGGATGGCAGCTGGGAACCATGATCTGAATCCTACTGCACGGATGAAGAGGCCCACTATCACACAAGTGTGTGAATGGGTTAAAAGGTCATGGGACTCCGTAAAGAAAGACATTGTTGTAAAATCATTCAAGAAGTGTGGCATTAGTAATGCCTTGGATGGAACAGAAGACGACGTCTTATTTGACACCAGTGAGGAAGAAAGTGATGACAATGACTGCGTGGATCTGTCCTTCCTCATTTCTGATAGCAGCGAAGAAGAGGAATTCTTGGGGTTAGAATAAAAACATGACAGCCTTATTTTTGTTACTTTCACTGTTTGCTGATTGTTTATGAGAGTAAAGATAGCTCTTAGTATGTTACATGGTTGACATAAAATTTTTCTTAAACTGCTGTTAACTTTATACAGTTGATATAAAATATTTTACTACAGAATTTGGTTCATAATCTTTTTTTTTCTAGATTTGCCTCCTTTAAAATTGGGTGCGTCTTATATGCCGGTGCGTCTTATACGGCGAAAAATACGGTAATTAGATGTTAGACGCTAGACGGGAAAGGCGTAGGAAGCCTTATCCTTTGTTTTGTAAAATTCCATAAGATGATTTGTTAACTGTTTAACTGTATATAATGTAAAATAAATATTTAAATTAAAGTTTCTTCGCATCAGTGATAGATATATAGATTTCTTCATAGACAGATTTTAGAAAGGATTTAACTTCGAATTGAAATTAGCCTATTGCGAAATTAAACCTTTCGCCATAGCCACAAAATTTCACAATTTTCTGATTAATGGTTTTACTTATAAGAAAGAGCTTTGAAAGAGGATAGTTTAATTATATACACCTTGTACAAAAAAATTCTTCGACCGCTTTTTGTGAGGTCTTAAAAATAAGAATGCATAAATATATTCAAGAATCAAACAATTTTTATGCCTAATCACCACATATCAGCTACCGCAATTTCTATTGCTATGAACTAACATACTGAAAACTATCGAAGAATACGAGATCGGCCCACAGGTCGTCAGTCCTGTTTTATGGCACATTGCCAAAGCTCTCTAACTCTCTGATTCACTCAGGATTTAAATTTCATATATCACTTTGATATATTAGTAATTTTGGTATTTTCTAGATTTTTGTACAGCGTGAAATGGTAAAGTTCGGCGATACTTCAATTTGATATTCTCATTTACGGAAATTATTCTTTTTCCACTTAATAAGTTGAAATCATAACAATTTTATAAAAAAATAATCCGCATGACGTTGTTAAGCAAGATTTAAATTTCTACCCTGAATGATTGTGCACAGTAATCAAGTTAAGCTTGTGTCACTTACTCATTTTATTAATTTATTTACTCTTGAAATTATTTGTATTCAAGAGTAAAACTGATGTAATTATGGCTTGTGCTTCCAGACCATTTTTATTTGTCAGCTATAAATGAGTTTAAGCACATTCCAGTATACGGTGATGTTTTATTGAAATAAATATGTATTTAATAGCGTCAAATATAAACCCAATTACAGAAAGTAAAATCCCATTTGTCATCCAGATCTTAATGCTCAAAAACAAAAATTGCTTTTATCCCTAACCTGAAAACTCTTCCCTGAATTTTTAAATAGTCATTAATTCAAGAGAGAGGAAAATAGCCGTACCTCGATTAAGCAGATAAAATAAAATCCAATATAATTTATTCGTTAACGCATACTGAATAATTACCTTGACTGGGAAAACAAATAGCTATGTCTTTAATTTTATTAGTCTGCGGCTGAATAGGGATTGTTCAGCCAATGTATGTGGAACTAGTGGTTAACTGATTGATTAATTTTTCGGGAATGTCAAATAAATACTGTTAAAAAAGTGCTTTCAGAGAAGCGTCATAAAAATGAATAAGCATGTTTTGGCGTGAAGAAAATAATGCGAAAATAATTATTGATAAATGCATTATCCGTGGAATTAATTGTAAGGAAAATAGTCAATTGGTTTAGTTTAATGAGATTACGGCGAAGAACACTAGGGATATTTGCCTAACGGGAGGGATGCCTTCGTGGAGGACTTTTCAACGGAAACTGGCTCGTATGCACATTACATATGGGGAAAACCATGAAGACGCCCAAGCAGCCAGCTCTGATGACTCTACAAATAGGGCCCGAACTAAAGGTGGAGGACAATAATTCGTCACCACATGGATTTGACGACTGGGTTTCTTATTCCCCAGTCGCCCTTTAAAAAGGGAGTACATAAGGCATTTTCTCCTTGCTTCCTGCGCGCTTTCGTGGTGTAACTGGAAACATACTCGACTGGTATTCGAGAGATCCAGGGTCGAATCCCGGTGAGAGCATTGCATATTTTTCATATACCCTGCTTTAAAATAACCTAATGTCTCTACAACTTAAGTAACCATTTCGTTCTTATTATTTTTCTGTGAAATACTGGAGAAATCAAGAAAATTTAAGATTTATTGGATATCCATGTAAAATGCCACATACCTACAGTGTACTATAAAATTCCGCTAATTCTAGAAAAACTAATTAAAAACGTTTCTCTACCTTTGACATTATTATTACCTGTAATAAACAGGAGAAGTTGAAGATGAGTGTTGGTAATATTTTCAAATTTAAAGGATTATTCTAAAATACATAAATATAAATTTATATGCTATTCTTATTTCTGTAAAATTTCTTTAATTTCGTCAAAAATAAATGCTACATAGAGTAAATAATATTTGCAAATGTAATAGTAGAACGGATTACAAGAATTACTGAAAAGTAAAAAAAAAGTCAATGAAATAAAATTTGCAGCAAAACGCAGTTTAAGAGCAACACTATTTTTTTCCATACTTTACTCTCATTATTAATTTTCTAAAATTGTTTCATAAAATTCCAGATGGCAACTGAATATATTTCCGGAAACGTTGCAGTCCTAATATCCGTCTTCATGCTGTTATTTGCAAATATTCATCAGTGGTCGATTGCCTCAGGGCTTGTAAAGTTTTGATTTGGCCTGAAACTCATTACCAGCATGAGGTACAACATGCCGAGGGACAGGCCAAGTTTATGAAAGATTGTACCTAAACATATTTTGTCATCTTATGAGATGACTTTTCGATTCTTCGGTATGCATATTTTAGAAAATTTCAAAAGGTGAAATTTTTCAGTTTATTACACATTTGCTTGTTAACTAACAGCTTCGTTCATTTTAAAATTGCAGATTAAAATTTCATTAAAATTTTAAAGTAATGAAAACAATGTTTACTGCTCTTATAAAAGACTCATTTTAATGGCAATAATTATACTCTGATCCATAAAATTACCAAAATGAAATGTATTAGATTTATTTATGGATAGGCTTTCTTTGTGTATTAAAGTCATTTAAAGGTATCAGTATTTTTTTAAGAAATGCCTAATAATCAATTCATAGACAAATAACATAAAGTAAATTAATTTAAATATTTTGGAAAATATTCATACAGACACAGTGTTTAAGATTTTAAAGATTATTCAAAACTCGAGAGCAAATTTTACTTTATTTCTTACAGCATAACTTTTTCCTGATTCAATTGCAAGTTTAAAGATAGATAAGAACTTCATGGCAAGAAATTGATTCAGCTCAATTTTAGAGAAGAACGGAGGATTAACGCTAACATAACATAACACAACACGGCATAACGATAAGAAAACGATAAGAAAAATGAAAATATATAAAAGAATAATTAGAGCATGCTTATTCGGGGAATGACTATAATGACAAATAAAAAAACAGTTCTTTGTATGAGTAGTGCAACAAAAACTAAAATTTTGTATTTCATCATTGCTTTTTATGTAAATTATTTTATTTAGAAAAATAATTCGTATTTTAACGTAATTAACGTAATTTTTTCCGATTAAATGCATTTGCTTAATTCTGATGGCAGTTGAATTTAAATGCAGAATTTATGCTCAAATTGAACACAAAAAACTAGAGCATTCGTTTCTTAAATGCTCTTACGTCAATGACGTCCATTCATAGCCAATGATTTTATAGCGTGTTAATTAGAAATGAAGTCATTATATACAAAAAAACAAGATCTGTAAGCTTTTCAGATTTTACATTACGGCCAAAGCGGCGTTTTTTAAACTTTTTCTGTGTTACCTTTATTTATTAAATATCATGTTCTTCACACTTAAACCATAAAATTGAATTCAACAGTGATATCGCAAAATAATTTTAAAATAAACATGTCTTTAGAAATTCCGAAACACCGTCTCGCGCGCTGGAGATAAAAATGTGTGTCTTTTTTCTTTTCTCCCCCTCCGTACAGTGTTGGCAGTTCTCGCTTTGAAATCGTTGAGTTTGTTAATCAAAAATTCTTTAATATCTGACAGAATATAATAAAACAAATTCCAAATTAGGGCTTCCAGTTGCCAATATTCGGTGGAGGATTACGTTATTCAAAATTTGATGGCTCTAGATATCCTTGTTTTTTTCACAAAGAGAGAAACATACACGCACTCATGCAGATTCTTTATTATTTAATTTCTTTAAATATAACACAGGTCTGTAATATTTGGTGGCAACAGTTTGAAAAGTGAATCAACGAATAGTGAATCGACGCAAAATGCCAAAACGAAATTAATAGCCATTCCGTGCCCTTTGGACTAATAACATATACTTTTATTAATTATATTATAGACCCGAAATTCTGAAAAAACAAGAACTAAAAAGGAAAAGCATATCAAATTGCAAGGAACGACAATTCTTTTCTTCCAGAAGGAAATGAAACAATAACAAATAAAAAGGTAACGATAATGACACCAGAATTAAAATGGAAAGAATAAGCTTCCCAGGCTTAAAAATATAGAGGCGAATTGTTTAGCTAAAAGTGTTGTATCAAGAAAGCAAAAATCAGTCAAAAAGTTCAAAAGTTAAATTTTGATATATTTTCGATGTAACAGTGTAATCATAAAAGTAAAAATAGGTACTAAGAAATATGGAAGAATGTAAAGAATTACTCCAAGCAAGCGCGAAATAAATTAATATGATCATATTATTATTATTCTCTTATGGCTTTCATAGTTGATCATATTAATTTGATTTACCACAGGTTTTTCTTCCACTTGCTAGCTTGGGAGTAATTTTGTTACGCCATCGAGAAAGTATTTGATTAAATATGCACGCCTAGTTCCAAATTTTATTCACTAGATTATTTTATATATAATTTAACTGCTCCGAAGTAAACACCAAAATGGCATTCTTCCAAAAGTTTTAACAAAAAGTAGTTGTAATCAGGTAGAAAGCTCATATTATAAACTTAATTTTATTTCTAGAGTAAACCATATTCTATAAACAATAGAGATATTAGAAATACGGAAATGAAGCATAAAATATTAAATGGCAAGAAATCCTGAGACACCGCAATAAGTTTCTTCACGCATATTAAAAATATTTGAAAAGAATTATTTGAAAACAAAGCACATTACTATATTAAGTGAACGTATATCAGAAAATTTTCATGACTTAGTGTCTGTGACTTCATTTAACCAGGATAATTTCCCTTTCGGACACAAATGAGGGTATTATAAGTTAAAATCATTCTATGCCATTTATTTCTGTGATAATCTCATACTAATTTCTATCACGAGTTTATGCACTTGCTGGTTTCTCAGAGAGAAATCACTAAATTATTAGTGAGTTATCTACTTAAGCACAAAATTAAATATTTCACTGCTTTTTACTTCCTTGTACGAAGTAAAGGAAGTATTGTAATCACGAAAAATTCCGGGTACCATATTTGAACGAAAATATCCATTTTGACCAGTATCAAATGCAATTTAACGATGCTTTTTGCGTGACATCTGTACGTAAGGACAAAATAAAGGACTTTATTTCCCCAAACGAATTTTAAACTGTTTTAAAATGGATTCAGAAGAGATTTTTTCATGGTGTCTGTACGTACGTATGCATGTATATATCTCGTATAACTCAAAAACGAGTAGCCTCAGAAATTTTAAATTTTGTATATAGGATTGCAATTGCGATAACATGTACGTGTGCACCACCCTTTTTGGTTGCAATCGCCCGCACCAAAAGTATATATAAACCCACTCTATTACTCGGCTTTCTGAACTCAGTTTTTCTTATTCTTATATGTTGGTAGCCTTGCGCATTGTTTGCTTTAAAAATGATTGAATCATGCTGTTCTTATCTTGCGGTTAAGGTTCTTAGGCGCTTAGTTAACCTGCATGCAATAATTGTAGAATTATCAACAATTTAGAAGTTGTTTAAGTTCGCATAAGCCTAATTATTTTTACCATAGCAGCTATATTTGTTTACACTTGAATCTTATCAGAGTAGTGGATTTGTTGCCAATTTAGAGAAACTAAGCTTCGCAAGAACAAAAATAACGCCTTCTTTTATTAATATGAATTAAATCATATTTAATCCATTCTGGAATTTATTCGAGGAAATAGGTGTCTAATATTTACTCCGTAATTTTTAATATACATAGCTTGAGTTTTTATGTATTTTTGTCTCGCCGGGAAGTGAGAATGGAATTAATTGAATAAGAAATACTGAATCGTCTGTGGAAAAGTGTTTCTTTTTGTTTTTGTTTGCTTGTTCATTTTCTTTTACACATCTTTTTAAGTTTGTCATAGTATTTGAATAGAATATTTAGCAAGACATAATTTTTGTGCATTCTGAATTATAAAATGAATGAGATGTAACGCTGTTGAGTGAACTAGAGCCAGAGTGTTGCTATGGTAAACAAATATAGTGTAATTTAAAGAGTGTATTTATTCTATTGTGGTTTATGCGCTTTCGACGAAGTAGATTTAATTCAATCCAATAAGTTTAAATGAAATGCAAAATGAGTATAATTTAATATTCCGTACAAAGAAGTCATCTGGTGTACACATCAGATTTTTTTTAAAGTGATAAGAAAGGTATTTGAAATATTTATCATTCCTTCAATTAACTAAAATTATCAGAATTATAATTATAATTATGAGAATTATAATTACGTCCCTGCATCTGAGACTTGTTGACATTTTAAAGTTAAAGACATTTTTGATTTTTTTAAAGACATTTTTGATGATAATTATATAAAAATTTTAAAATTTGATTTCCAGACTTTTGCTACCGAATATTAACTGTTTATAAAATTCAAAACTCGCGTTATTATTCATACAGACCAGTATATTACATAGGCCACTGTAGATATCAGGTGTCCTTTTCCTAATGTGTTATTTTAAGAAATTCTAAAACTTTAATAACTGCATTATTAAAATAAAAAATTAAATAACTTTCTTGATTAATGGACTATATTTGCGAATATAAAACATAAATTTTACAGCCTAAATTTTGTCACTGATATCATAAAAAATGAACAGTATTTCTGCAATGTTTGGGGAGGAAATATGTTGTGCAAGATATATTTCAAATATTCATCATTACCATACGTCATCCAGTGCATCCGCACATCATGAATTCTGAAGGTTCGAACAGTTTAAACATTTTTTTTTCTTAAATGCTTAAGAAACTTAGGATCGACAGCTTTCTGTGAGTCTATTTAAAGGGTACGAAAGTTTAAGCCTATTATTACTTTAGAGACTGCGAGAAATAGCAATAAATAAATAGCACCCAATCAGAGTTAGATGTAGGACTTGGTAAAAATATGAAGTAGGAATTGCTAATATTTCTATAGCACTCATAGTACTTATTAACTATAAGTTTGAAGAAAATGAAAGAGACTCAAATAAATTCTCAATTTTCATTGGATGCAGTACCAGTACTAATGGACAATTGTTAGAGGGAGCAACATAAAAGAGCAATAACAACAACTGTAGATAAAAAAAGGTAGCACACGAAACGTTAAAAAAAAAAAATCTGAAATGTTTCAGATTTTAAATTACGCCCAAAGGGACGTTTATTTAACATTTTGTGTGTTACCTTTATTTGTTAAATACCATGTTCTTCGCACTTAAACCATAAAATTCAGTTCAACAGCAATATCGCAAAATAATTTTAAATTGAGCATATCTTTAGAAATTTCGGTACACGCTCTCACGCGCTGGAGATAAAAATGTTTTTCTGTACAACGTTGGTATTGCTGGCTTTGAAATCTTTGAGTTTGTTAATGAAAAATTCAAAAAAGTTTTAGAGAATATTGTTACGAATTTCACATTTATTTGGCTATTTATTTAGAACTGTAATTAAAATTCCTTTTTATTTTCCCGTGCAACGCACGCAGACGATTTTTGAAGAGAAAGCTACGTCAAAAAAAAAAAAAAAAACAAAAAAAAACATGCATACATTTATGCAGATTTTTCATTTTTTTAAATTTAATGCAGAGCGATAACATTTAGTGGCAACAATTTGAAAAGTGATTCAACGTTTTAATGATTCAACGCAAAACGCCCAAACGAAAGTAATAGTCCTTCGGGACTAAATCCCTTTGGACTAATAACATCATGCATTTTATTTAGAGCAGAAGATGTGAAAAACGGGCAGTGCCTAGTCGGGATTCGAAGACCAGATCTTCCGATTTCCAGCGGACATACTTTATATTTCGTCACAAAGCTCCTTAGTAAAAAAGAAGAAAATATCTTACACTTGCTTGTTATTGATTGAATTTAAACGTTTTTCAATTGAAATTGGCGAACAACTATAAATATTTCTTCTTAATTTTGGTGATTAGCAGTTCCGTATAACTTAATAAACATAATGAATTAGTTTGAATTTTGATTTGTTTATTTATTAATTTGGCATTTTATACACAGGTTAATATGAAAAGCCAAATTTTACATTTATCGAAGTGTTCTACCTAAGATGTTGGGTTTAATTTTACAAATTTCTCTGCTATATTCTTATATATTTGCTTTAAATTATAATTGGAGGTGAACTTTTAGGATCAATATTTAAAAATGGGAAGAATATAGCCATGTTTCACGAACTTTTTGTGTTCTTCGGAAAATAAAGAATACAGTTCACAGCAGAGATTGGTTGAACAGCAAGATCTAAAGATTATCCTGACGATAAAGAAAATCTGAAATAAAAAAGAATGATAAATCTTTTTAAGGCATTTTGAAATCCTCTTATAGTTTGAACTAAGTTCTCGAAACTCAACATTGGAGGATAACAACGCATCAAGACGATGTGGTTTAATTCTCCGAAAAGCAACAAGAGCTTCTGTGGTGAAACGTATAAATCTAAACGCTTATTTTAGAGTGTTTCTGCGTTTCGAATTACACTGCGCAATGAAATTGATCATTTACACTGCGAATTTATCAGCTCTTCTAAGTTTACAGATTTTGTTTTAAATTAACATATTTTACTAATTAAAAATATTTTTACTAATTAGAAAATGGCTACTAGAAGTAATTATTATTATCAAATTGATAAATTATAAACTAAATTCGTTTTAAAGGATGTCAATTTTGTATATTGCTGTAAGTGAAATAATAACTAAAAATATTGAAAAGAGCTGTTATTTTTCTTATATTCATCAATTTACTAAGCAGCTATAATTTAGAAGATAAATTAAAGATATCATATCACATCGACTGAAAATAATTTAGAAACTGGTTTTTTTGTCCGTGTGGAACATAAAGTAAAGATTTCAAATCATGTGGAATAGAGTTTGGAACGAGGATAGGCTCGAGCTTGATACTCGATAATTTTTGGTCATTTTCGAGTACTCGATATACTCGAATTAAAGCCTAATGGGCTTTCGATTTCTGCACATACAAAATGTTTTTCGTTCTGCATTTCATTTTAAATTTATTTGTCAACCGATTTCTTAAAAATCCTAGAAGACGTTTTATTGGTGTCATAAAACTGCTCCTTTTTTAAGTACATAAGAACTAAAACTTTTGTACTTGTATTATTGATAAGTAAAGTTAAACAATAAAAGGATTACAAATATATACAGTAAAATAATGCTTTTACTTTTACCAGTAAAGCTTTTACCAGAACAGTGTCGAAACTTGTTTCGGTAAAAAGATCAATTTGTTGCCGCCTACAGTACATACAGTACAGTACATAGAAATGCAAGGATTTTTAATCTTTACCGATAGAAACAATATACTTTTAATTTTAAGCAGTAACGTGTATATAATATTAAATAGTGATTTTCTTAGTATCAGTAAGAAAACAAAATTACAATTTGTTGAACATTGAAAATGCCGTGTTTCGCAAAACAAACATTTATTACAGAGTCATACGCAGAAAAATACACGCAGAGACACAAACAGAAATACAAACAGAGATACAAGCAGATCATGTTTTAACAACTCATAAACAAATAGAACGGGATTAAGTTTCGGAATACTTCGAACCTGATAGAAAATGCATCGGACGTGACAGAAAGCTATACTTCCTTTTAAACAATAAGAATGCGATTACTAATATCTCAACACAAATTTAATCGAAATTTTAGTAATATTTTGGTAAAAATGGTTAATATTATTGGAGTTACAGCCGTGAATACACACATATTCCTAATATAGGTAAAAAATTAAGAAAAATTAATTAATTGATATAGAATAGTAATTATGCCAAAAAATAAAAGATCAACCCTTTGGAGTCATTTCGCCAAGGCAGACCAAAATTATGCATGCTGCAATGAATGTAATAAAAAAACTTCCATTTTAAATGGAAATACAATGCAACAATGTGTCGTCATCTAAGCAACGTTCATAACATTGACGTTGACAAAGCAGAAGCAGAACGACAGCTAAAAAAACAAAAACTTTGGATAATTTCGTAATCAAAACATTAATTGAAGAGATTGTTGCAAAAATGGCTGCAGTAGATGGTTTATCAATTCGTCAAATCGCTCAGTCAGAGTTTATTCGACAATCATCGGCCTTAAGGGGTATGAAGCTTCCAGCCAACGAAAAATCTGTAATGATTCTTGTTCATAACCATATGGAAACTGTGCAACAAAAAATCAAAAATGATATTAAAAATGATATTGCCGAATCAAAGTAATTCTCCATTACCATGGATGAATGGACCAGCATCGGTAACCGGAGATTCCTGAATATAAATCTGCATACTGCCTGCCAAAAAAGCATCAATCTTGGACTGGTAAGAATTTTTGGAACTTACGATGCAAAAAAAAAAATGCAAGAACTCGTAGAAGAGCACCTCGAATCTTTTGGTCTATCATTCAAGCACGATATGGTATCCACTACTGGGGATGGAGCAAGTGCTATGATCAAGTTCGGAAAAGAATCACCTGCTTTTTATCAAACATGTCTTGCGCATGCCTTGCATTTGGCTGTTACAAAAACTTTTTATAAAGAAAAATCACGGACAGAAGAAAGTATAGACGAACGTTCAGGAGCGACTGATGATTTTGATAATGTTGATAATGGTTTGAGCGTTAATGAAACTGAATTACAGAATAAATCGTTCAAAGAAAACATAAATATTGTGAGACAGGTTGTAATTGTTTTCAAAAATCCTGTTGTGCGGTCAGATTTGTTCAAGTCTAAAGGTAGAAAAAAATTACAGATAGAGCAACAGCTCTCTTTGGATTGTATGTAAAATTAATACATACTTCTTTAATTAATGTATGTAAAATTCAAATGCTCGAAAGCCCAAAAAAATCAAACAAATCATCGAGCTTTACCAAATCCTAATGTGGAACAGGAACATTTGCTACATCTCAGTGGATGATCAATAATATGATGGCGTAATACCAGTACATTGTAATGAATCCAATATCTGAAAAGTCTCTACTAAAGATGTTTCTAGAAATTGTATGAGCTAATACAGAAATAATATAGTGTCAGAAATTGTATGAGCTAATATAATGAAGCCTTGAGTGCATTTTTCATAATCTATTACTTTCAGAAGACTCATTCTGTTTGATTGCGGGGGTGTTCCAAGTTACCCTATCATTTTTCTTTTCTACTTGTACCATTTATAAGGTATTTCTTCCGTCTTCTTAGCATATCTTCGTGGTATAATAGTCAGCACACTCGGCGCGTATTCCAGGGGTCCGAGGCTCGAGTCTCGGCGAGGGCATTGCTCGTTTTTCATGTCCCCTGCTTCGGAATAACTCAACCTCTCTACAGTGGTGCCCGAACTGAAAATAGTGGTGGATAATGAATCTTCAACACCAGGATTGGCGATTGAGTTTCCTAATATCCAGTAGCCCTTTAAAAGAGGGAGTATATAAGGTATTTTTCCCGCCTTTTTAGCCTGCCTTCGTGGTGTAATGGCCAGCACCCTTGGCGCGTATTCGAGAGGTCCAAGGTTTGAGTTCCTGTGAGGGCATCGCTTATTTTACACGTCTTCCGACTTCAGAATAACCTAATCTACACCTTCAGCTACATTTTGATATCGTGTTTCTTTTCCACACACATTCTGTTAACTTTCTGGAAATGAGGGATCCTACTGAAATGCTGCTGATGTTCCTTCAGTTTTATCATCTCACTATGATGCCACGACATCCATATTTATCTTTCTCTGTGGATTTAGAAAGAAGGTTCGTAGTTTGCTTACTCGAACAGATAAATCTCACTTTACTTCGAGTTAAAAATCATTTAGATTTGCCCGTTAGTGTTAATCGGCAGGTATACTGTATTCTTTGTGTTTAAATCCTGGGAAACAGCCTGGGAGTTCCTAGGGTTGCGAGAGTTACTCATACAGCTCCTCTCGTGACAGTATATGGTTAATAGAGGGCTCCGTTTTTCCTTATATGTCTCTAAGATGAGTGCACAATATGAGGCAATCCCAACGTCATGTCCTGAAAATAATGGAACTAAAATATTCAATTCCCGTTTCCCAGAAGTTGCAAGTTAAATATTGAGATAACGATGAAAGCTTTAACTGTGATAATAGAATTGAATAACACGTAAGGTGTGGCAGAAGTTATTAGTTTATATAAATGAAATCATTTCTTAAGCGAGCAGTTGCTGTTTTTTTATTATTCTTCATATCACCTAACAGTTACAACGATGTGTGGAGTGGATGCACTCAGCTGATCAGTGTGTGCCAATGTTTAACAATGATTTTACTCGAAACATCGTGTACCGTAAAATTTTTGATCAGTTGATTTGTTCTGTTAACGTTACTTCTTAGTGTTACGCAGAATTTAAATTATGTTTTAAATTGAAACAAAAATAATTCATTCATTTAAAAACATTCATTAGATTAATCCTTATTTAACATTATTTATTTATTATTTGACTTCATTTAATCTTATAACAAAGTTTCAAAATTTATTAACATCTTCAAAATTGGATTTATTCTCTACTTCTGAATTATCCTATTCTGATTTAGTGCAGTTCACACCGTAGTGAGTTTCACGCGCTCGCTTACTTGCTTCATTACAGAATCGGAAGCTTACTAGTTCTTCAAAACAAGGCTGGGAGTTGTCCATCACTCAGAGTAATATTTCACCAGAGATATTTTGCTATGGCAACTCAGATGAGGATTTTCAATTGCAATATAATGGCAGGAAATATTTAGGAAATTTCTTTGAGTACTTTCATAAGAGAAAAACAAGTTTTGTTTTTAAGAATAAATGCAGAAACATAGAATCGTTATTTCCGAAATACATTTCGGCAAAAGAACAATGTTCATAAGTTCAGATATCCATAGCTATAAAACAAAATTAAGGGAATAAATGTAGCTTATTAGCAGAAGCATGTTGCACCATCTGAGGTATATTGTTGCGTAATATCCACTGCATTACAGAAGTCAAAATACACCCTTTAAACTATGCTTTTTTAAACTTGTAACGCTGCACCAAAAATCTTAGTTAGTAGTTTTAGTAGTATACAGTAGTGCCAGTGAATTTTATCGTGTCGTTCCACTTTATTTTAAAATATATCATACCTGTGACAGCCAAAACCCAAAAACCGAGAATTTCTGTGGAGATCTTGCGGCGGACCAATCTCGAGAACAACTCAACGCTCGTTTGAAAGAGTCGGAATTCTTGAACCTAGCTCACGGGAGCTCTTTTAGGCTAGCGGTAAAGAATTCGACTCGCACTAAATGAACCCACGATCGAGTCCCGCTCATGCGATGCAGCACTTCTCACTGGCGACAGGAGCAAGCAACTACCGAGGCTTCAACGAACCACGCGTTCGCGACATTGGTGACCCAGAGAACTACAAACTCCTCCCTCCACTGAGGACAAATGACGAACCACGTCACACTCTCCGCCCCACAACCAAAAGGCGACACACATGCCAACAAAACGGGGTTTCTCAACGTTCTCCTCATATCGCATCATAGATGCTTGGAGGGGGAGTATGCGGCGAAGCGATATTGAGAACACCTCAACGCTCGCAAGTTTGAAAGAGTTGGAATTCTTGAACCTAGCGCACGGGAGCTGCTTTGGGCTAGCGGTAAAGAATTCGACTCGCACTAAATGGACCCACGATCGAATCCCGCTCATGCGATGCAGCACTTCTTACTGGCGACACAAGCAAGCAACTACCGAGGCTTCACCGAACCACGTGATCGCTACAATCCATTAATATAACGCGCCTTTGTGCATTTCTGTTTCGAGAATGGCATACATTGAATAAACAGAAGTCATCGTTTCGGCTCATCAAACACGCAATTTTAGCGAAATATAATCTATTTTCATTGTGCAAAATGTACGAATTAGATTGAGCAATACACTTGCAAAGATGCAAAAAGGTAAGTATCAGTTAGTAAACGTTAAGAATGCAGTTTTGATATTAGCATTTCTTGAGTCCGTTAACGTAGGTTATGCAAATTGCTCACGAAGAGTTCATCCAGATTGTTCAGATTGCTTGAGCCATATCCTGCGTAATATTTTGAGTGCTATTCTCTTCATTCTCTACGTTCTGTCATAATTTGTACTATATTCAACGCCATGTGTAAATTGTTCGGAAAGTAGTTTCAAGGTCTTCCACTCGTATATATTCCTTGTCTGAAATTTTATACTATCGGATCAAATTAGACTGTAGAGAACGCTGGTGTTAAATTTCTAAAAAAAAAAAAAATGAATTTTCAAGTTTTGGAGCATTTTTAAAGCATACGATAAATTTTATACTGGACTCATTACTATTTTTTCTAAAATAATATTAAAAGTACAAAAGCAAGCAGATTTTGTTTCTTCTGAAAAATAAACATAATATGTCGAAATAAGTAAGGCGTCTATCAAAATTCCAGTGAGATTAAACTCAACTATGCAACAAATGTTATCTGGCACCCAAACATAGTTCGATCCTACTACAATAACCAGACAGACTGCAGACGATAGCCATTTTTCTCAATTTAACTCTATTATCTTATCAGATCCTTAAAAACTTCTTTCCTTGCTCAGGCCACGATCTCCAAGTAAAAATATAGATAGAGATCTTTTCTTGTCTGTTCCATAGAGAGAAATCTATTTACTTTAAAGTGTTTTGAAAGATTCAGTATTCCAAATTTTCGAGAGAGAGAGAGAGTATATTACATTATGCAGCTGCAAGATGAAACAATATAAATCGTATTTCAGACGTAACTATAGAAAACACAATGAACATGAAAAAATACAAAAATATATTTTGAATAATTCATGATGGTCATTCCTTTTTACCTTTTTCATAATTAGAAGGTATAATTTCAAAGAAAAATTTAAAAAGAAAATTAATAGTTATAAAAAATGTCTGAAGTTAATAAGACTTTTTCATTAGTTCCTTAAGAAATAAAGTGAAGTAACATTTGGTTTTTACTTTTAAAATAAGACTGAATAACACAGCAAAACAATAATAACAAATTAGTAAAATTGTTCAATTATATGAGCACTTTTAATTAAAAACTAATGTAATTATTTTAATTTAATTTTCAAGGGCGAAATATTGCCTACGAAAATTCTGTTAGCCCAAGGATTTGTTACAAAGCATTTCATGGTAATACTTCTTTAAATTCATAGCACGTTGTTTAATTGTTTTTAAAAAGGTTAATAAGCTTTATATAAAAATCTGATAACGAAATATTACGTAAATAACTTAAACTATCGAACTTTGTGCGATTTGGGGAAAACATATAGATTCCGCATCCTAACTAATTGTTGGCTATGTAAATTTTCATCTGTATCCGTATCTATTGGAAGAAAATTTCGGTTTTCATAAGTTTAATTAAATTTTTCTTTCAAGTGCAATTTTTTTAGACACTTATGAGTGTTTCAAAAACATCAGCTGTAGAGTCACATGCTATGTCATGAGACAATTTTATCTTAACGAATGCTAAATCAAAGGAATGTTTTTGTAATGAATTTTAGTCATACATTTTCTTCTGTTTTAAAAATTTGCCTATATTTATTTTTTACGGGTATGAGATATGAAAATGTAAATTCTCACGTAAATTGTGGTGAGTGGAAACTTTATGAGCAATAATTCCAGTTATCTGAACTACACATATTTGAAAGTCTAGTTATCTGGTCCGCAGATATCTGTAACTCCCTTTACTCCGATTTTATATATCTGGAACTCTGGTTATCCAAATCATTTAATTTTGTTCTGGCCATTTAAAACAATATTTGCTCTTAACTTCTTTAAAGTTTTTGATATTTTGTATTGATCTATAAGTAGAAAAAGCTACGTTTACGTAAGTTTACATCATTTTCACATGAAATATTATTTCAAGTCAAAAGCAAAAATTCTTTTTTGTAATTTCAGATAACTAGAAATAGACTTCTTAAATTATATAATAATTTTACTATCGTTTAATTAGTATTTATCTGTATACATAACAATATTTGAAATAGTTTCTGTATTTTTATCTGCGAAAATTATATTAACTATTGTGTTTCTTCCCGAGCATGGAAATACTTTAATGCACTGAAATGAGTTTTTCGAACATATTGTGTGTCCTTCTTCCGTGCAAGACCTCCTACCCTTAATTAGCCGGCAAATTTCCATTTTTAGATAAGTATATTCGATCGACATCCCCAAGACAGACCTGGCGGATATGCCACAAACTTTAATTAATATAATGGTTCCGATAATGAGGCCTTTAACCCACTGGATGGCTGCTCCATTATCAGTGTGCGCCAGCCGTAGGTCAGGTTATTTATTTCGATGCTGTCATCTGACCTTCCGGATCCGTTTATTTCTTCTTCCATCCAGCCTTCTTCAAAGATAAAAAAAGAAGAAGTCCCCAAAATCTTACTGAAGTCGCCAAGCTTCAAATGCCTCCTCCCTGGAGAAGAATCCAACCTCTGTATTTTCTTTAAGCCCCAAGCAGTTCCCTTCTAACAAATGGTAAGTAAACACTAAATGGTAAGTAACACTAGAAAGCGTGTCCAATAGGCAAGCCTCTCCTCTCTATAACCGTAATAACCACAAGGCCAAGTCCTTGAGTCAAAAGATCAACAAGCCACGATACACTTGCTGCTTCCGTAAGTTTGTCCATCTTCAAACTTTTGTTACCGTGCTTACAACAAATTCTTAACAAAAATGTATTTAGGGATCAATAAAATTGCTTTTTGGCAACATGTGGCCTGCGGATCCCTAGATTGAGGCCACTTAATTCATATGATGTCTTAGTCAAAGCAGACTTTTATGCTCCTGTCATAATTCCGACAGTTTATTTTAAATTATAAAACCGAAATTACTGATGTAAGTTTTATTTAATGCCTGCTGTTACCCTTAAAGGTGTCCCATTAATTCAATAACGTTCTGAAAAATTAATTCTAGAATATGATACTTTTACTTCGGAGATTTGTTCTTTCTCTATGTTTACTTCCATATCGTTTTGCTAGTTGCAGATATGTTGCCATAAGATTTAATTAATTTAAGCTAGAAAGCAATTGTAGTAAAATTTTATATTCATTAATTATAGACTTGTTATAGATGTTTCATTGTCTTGGTGTAATGACGTTATTATATTGCATTTAAAATATTCTAATTGTCTCCACTTGATACACATGGCTGTATAAATACTTTTTCTTTAATCTTGCTAAAATATTTAGCGATGCCAATACGTTTAGCGAGTAAAACAATCAAGCAGAATAAATGGCAGATGTTTTCTGAACACGTGTTTTGAAGTTTAATATAAGCGGTCGATTCCTGCAATCTAAATTCGAAAGTTACAAGACGGATAAAAATAAAATGAAAAATTGTAGACCTTTTGTTTCCTCAGTATAATATAAGTGATTTAAATGCCAATTTTATAAGAGTCTACATCTAACTTAAAGAATGAGAATTTCCAGCTTAGTGATCAACAATGCCGTGGTTTTCTAACTTAATTTGTAAGAATTCAGAAGTGTTTCAAATTCGCATATCTTCCAAATAAAAAACTAACATACGATTTGTTCTCCTCCCATTATTTGAATCACGGAACGATAAACATCACGAAGTTTGCTTATGCATATTATCTAGCCTGATGAGTTTAAAATGAACAAATAGCAATTATAAATGCATATAATAATGAATTATTTGAATTCATTATTTACATCACTGAACTATAAACATCATGAAGTTTGCGTATATATATATATTATCTAGCCTAATGAGTTTATACTGAATAAATAGCAATTATAATTATCTCCGATTCTTCAAAGGTGCCTGAGACAGAAGATGTATAGGAAATTTATATTTGCCAAATGCAGAATTGCGTTCATAAAGCAAAGTGTTTGTATCTAACTATCAATTTTTAATAATATTTGAGAATAGTAACTTGAATTCAGGCTATCTTTGATAATTTACATCAAGCTAAATTCAGTTGCTATCGGAGAATGCTTAGTCTTTATATTTACAGTAGGAAATTGAGCTTAATTTGGAAGAACACAATTTGTTTAACGAATGTAAAATATTTAGAGTCTTGTTTGGTATCACAATCAATAGTAATATATCAGATAATATATACATAACATCTTTTTCGTCAGCAGAGCTACAAAGGGAAGTATAAAAATATTATGATGATAACCAGAAATTAGTTCTCCTATTGAAGTTCTAAGTACTAAGCTTTAAAATTATTAATTAGATAAAGCGGAAAAGATTTTAGGAGGAAATATAAATAACGTGTGTTACTTGTAACTGAAAAATGTATGGTTTAAATAGCTTTGAGACAAAGAATTTCTATTGATTAATTTATATCGCGCCTTCACTACCAAATACAGTTCCAGTGATATCACTGATTCATAAGTACTAATTTCAGAACCTGTTATTTTATAAAATGGAAGAATAGTTCTCAGTTCTCATGTAAAATTCAAGGTAATTTTAAACATGCAATGAAAATAACTTATTAGACATTTAGAGCAAAGGAAAGGTGTAACGATTTGAGTAGTAGTCTTCTAACTACTAAATACGTCTAGAAATCACTCGCTCTCAACCGTGGCCTTTACTGTAGTATCGCACTTAGCTTAAACTGACTGTTAAAGCAACAAATATACAAAAATGTAAAATATTAACTTACCTTTACTTCTTCACTACTTGCGAGTTTAATTAAAATAAAGCATTAACACCAAATCTCCTTGACTAACACTTTCTGGCTAATTTAATTGGTTATAATACCAGTGCTCCTACTCTATGTCACAAATAACAACTAGGTCAAGCAGCCTGTCTTATTAAATATCATATTTCCGACTGATGTCTGGTTATTGCTCTTAATCTAAAAGCAAGATCGCCGGCAAGGCAAGACGGCTGGCATGGTAACAAAATGAGTCTCTGCTACAAGTCCATGGCTCATCAAATCTGTTTCTCTAACTCTACCAGAATTAAACAAGATTCAGAATCAATAAAATATACTGCCTGTAAAACTTGATGCCAAAGGAGCTTATTCTAGCTTTTATGGGTATAAAAATACGCATCATAAGACAACGAAAATCAACCTTCATGCCACAGCAAGATACTCTTAACTGCAGCAATTTCTCCAATCTAGGATCTCATGCATAGTTACATCTGGAAGGCTTTCAAAGTACTGTCGAAAATATAAAAGTAGACCTTTCTTAGGGGGTAAATTCTCCAAACTTCTAGTTGTCCAAGTTACTGAAATCACTGAAATCCTCTAAGCTGGCTTCCGACCCAGGGATTACACAATCCACATAGAATTGGTTACCAATCCAGCAGGTTAAGGTCCTTGAAGATATTAATAGCTTAATATTAACAGCATTGTGTTTCAGTCTCAATCAATGATAGACGCGACACGAACCATCTGAACATAATCGTAAATATAAAAGAATTTAAATTAGTTTTGGTGATGGTGGAATAATCTTTACTTTTATAATCGAAGACAAAAATGTTAGTTTTAAGTGCAGATGGGACTAATAATATTTGATTCTTACTTGATTTATGTTTTTAAGTAAAGTAAAAAAGTGCATGTGCACTTTATTTAATTCATGGAAATTAATTATGGACTATGCGGAGTATTTTAGGAAGAATGCTCCATGAAAGGACCGTTGTATGTTAGGCAGCAAACTCAGGACTGTACTTAGAAATGAAGTGAACTGTTTACGAACATAAATCTAATTAATTTATTGCTCTCTGTACTGCAAAATTCCCTTAAAAATCTTAACACAAGGCACAAAACTGAGTCTGAAACTATCAAAATTATAAGAATTAAGATTTCTCCTACATTAATTAGGGGCCCACCAGCGGCCGAGCGGTAATGTCGCTAAGCATTGGCAGTTTTGTCTTGAGGCTCGAATCTCTCGAACGGGCTAGCTGCATGCGCATTTTCGTGGTTTTTCACGTGTGTAACGAGCCAGTGTCTCTTAGAAAGTACTCTCCAAAGGCATCCCGCTCCTTAGGCAGATAGCTCTAGTGTGGTTTGCCGTAATCTCAAAAGCAAATCAAACCTACGTTAATTAGAATTTAGTTATTGTAAATTCTCCTGATAAAAAGAACAGGCAATTTTAATTGTTCTAAGAAAGGTAAATTCATTTAATATCAAATTCCACCTTTTAGAGTAATTGAATAGGCTAATCTGAAACCATTACTTCTAAATTAATCTTTTCCAGCGTTAACAGGTATAGTTTGAGAAATTCTTGCTGAAAATACGTCTGATGCTCATTTTAAAGAAATGAAAGTAAAAGTGGTGTAATAATGTTAATTAATTTAGTCAATATTCCTTTTTATAAATACGAATGCTTCTACTGAACGAAATCCAATAGTTAATTGACAAAATATGCAAAATTGAAATTGGAAATAAGTTTAAAAAAATTTGAATAAGCCTCATTTGTAAAAATGATGCGGAAGGAAAAAATAAATAAAAAAAGGGAACATCATTTTCAAATGTAGCGGAAAGACTCCAAAAGCAAGTGATACGATTAAACTTAGCTGCAGAAACGTCTAAGCAAAATACCAAAGTACCAGATGCTTCGAAAACTGAATACTTTTTATGTTATGTAAAATATTCTAAATTTAGAAAAGAATATTTTGTGTTCATATGCAAATGCAAGAATGAAGTGATTGCTGCTGAAACGAATGTAATATTTATTATTAATTTTATTTCACGCAATGTCACTTTACCAAAAAAATCTAAATTAATTTTATTAAATTAATTTAGATGAATACAGATTGATTCACATACAGATTGATTCACAATGCTCTGCAAATATGTACATTAAACATCTGAAAGGAAAAGCAATTTTGTGATGTGAATAATCCGTTTATTTTTTGCTTAATTTACGAATCCATGTTTAGTCAGAGAAAAAATGCTCTTTTTCGAAATAAAACGTAATTAAATTATAAGGATTATGCCAAATTTCCACTAATTCCAATCAGTTTTTGTCTTTCAGTATATAACAAAACTACAGTCAGATAGATACTTTTATTTAGACTTATGATAAATATAGCTCAACTTTTGTTTCCAATTTTAATTTTTGATTATAAACACTTTTTGAGGGCATAATGTAATAGTTTTTAATTTAATTAATATGCCACAAACGGACCTAAATAAAGTATCAGAAAAAAAAAGTTTCATTTACATAAAAATTGTGAGGTTTATCTGTTTATTTTTAACTAATAGTTCACTTTACGTTGGAAAGCCTTTCCTGTTTACGCTCTTTTAACCCACGTTTTTCATGCCAGAGTGTAAATGAGATAGCGAGAGTTTATGCAGAATAATGTAGAATGAAGTGCTGTTTAAGCAAGAGTTTCGGTAGTTATTTTTTCAGAGGGGATGTCTGCCTAATCTAGACCACGTTGTGCTGGTATTATTCGCGACTTATTAGTACTATTAGTATTATCCGCGTTAGCGGCGTTTGTGTGTTCTTTCTTGCCTTTAGGTTTGTCTCGCTGGTTACTTTAGGTCAGAGCTCTTCCTGCGCGTTAAAGTATTCTGTGAGCCGTTAACCTAACCTAAACACCTTGAAATTACTATTTATTATGTATTTTTGTTAAGCCAGAAGTGTTGGCTTCTTGTAAACCCAAGTTGGGTCTTTTGTTAATCTTATGATTGAATAAAGGGTCTTAGACACCCTTCTTCTGATCTCTGTTTAGCTTCAAAAGGCTTGAAGATAATTCAAGTACCTTTTTAAAAGTTTATGTTTCCAAAGAGACACAAACTTTATACAGTAAAAACGTTAACTGGCTTGGTTGAAAGGGCAGAGCGAGATTCGAATTTTTCGAGTATTCGCTGGTCCTGGTTGAGCCCAATTTTTGACGTCTGTTGAGAATAACTTCACAATACACTACAATTTATGTTTACTTGACTGCTTGCTGTCTTGTTTAGAAAACACAAACATTACTTGTTTCTTTTTTTTTAAACTTTTCTTTGCTGTTCTTAATATGTAAAATTTGAACTGTAAACTGAACGTTAATAAAATTAATTAAAGTAAGCTTCCATGACCACATTTCACTTTAGATAATAATCTTCATAATAAACACAATGGCATAATTAGATATCACTGTAATTTAACGTGCATGCAATGTATTGAACTGAATTCTACAACTGCTTTCTTTGTGTTGGCAAAAACAAGTTCTTCTATTTGCTGTCCGGGAAATTTTAGCGTGGACGCAAATTCATTGTCGTTGGGCATTGAAGTTATTACACCGAGCAATCCACCATGCGAAAACATTTAACAGCGTCCTACTCTAATCAAAATTTAATCTCGCGAATAGTCGCGAGTCCTAGTCGTTTTTATATAATGTCACATTATGCAACAATTTTAAGCAGATAAATATCAAAGCCGTCTGAAAGAGAATGAATCTATCATTTAAACTAAAATTATTTACTTTATAATGACACGGCATAAAACAATTTTAACAAAGTGCTGCTTTTCAATTCGGCGGATAGTACATACTCCTTCTCCTATTTATCTGAATCTCGGCATGGATTCATCAGTGGTCTGCAATTCCCAGTCACTTCTCAGTACTATATCTATATGATAAATTTACCAGCATTTTCTGATTTCTCAGGACCGAGATAAATGACATATGTTCCCCCTTTTAAAGGGTGAGTGGGGATTAGCGGAATAAATCGCTAAATCCTGTTGGTGGAGAATCATCATCCACCACGTTTTTTAGTTCAGGCGCCACTGTAGAGTCATTAGGTTATTTCGAAGCAGGAGACGTGATAAATGAGCAACACCCTCGCCGGCACTCGAACTTCTGAGCTCTCGAATACGGTCCCAGTGTGCTGACCATTACACCACGAAGGCATGCTAAGAAGGTGGGAGAAATGTCTTATGACTTCACCTGCAGTAGAAAGGTGGCAACCTTTCATTTCTTTACCGAAAGGTTTTAATCTCTTACTATATGAAAATGCTACCATAATAAAACAGATAATTTTAAACTGTGCGAAACTCTGTATATATTCCTATGCGGGCTGCACGGGATATATATACAGTAAAGAATTAAAGGTTAAAAAAAGTTAAGCACTGTTCATTGATATAAAAGCATAATATATCTTTAATTTATTATAAGACAGTGGTAAGTATTATTATTATTACTACAATTAGTGATTAAGGAATTATAATGGTAATTAATAATTCTACTATTTCTACTACTACTGCGATGTTATTATAATTTGAGTTTCACAAACAAATTAAGTTTAATTAACATCTTTCCTGTATGCCTCATTTCGCGACGGTCTTATTCATTCCAATGAATTATGCAGATTTGAGTAGTAAGCAGTTTCGTACAAAATT
>KK119318.1:107442-119671 GCA_000611955.2 Stegodyphus mimosarum | reverse complement strand
AGAATTCGTAATTGAATGATTGTTTAGATCAACGTTGGCTGTATGCCCATCAGGTTTTCCTTTTAGCGGAAAGAGTTGTTCGAGAAGAAATTTTAATCTCAAGACATCGGTTGGTAAGTTAAAACACTCATCTAGCTTTTATTTTCAGACGAATAAGCTTGTAAACTTGTTTGGAAAGCATGTGACACTTAGAATTGTAAATGCAATGTTAAAGTACAATTTATTTCTATACCCAAATCCTAACGACTGGTTATATTGTTTTGAAATACTTTAATTAATAATAAGTTGTGATGAAGAATAAACTTTTAGAATTATTTAGCTATTAAATATGAATTCTACACTCACGTTTGTGAAAATTGCAACACCAAGAAGGAATCGTCATAATTGAATGCAATTTAATACACAGTTGAGTGGTAGTGGTACAAATAAATGATTAAATGTTCAAAGCAAACAAACAAGAGATCAGAATCAGTATTTTGTGTGGCCACCACGCGCCGCAATAAGTGCTGCTACGCGACGTGGCATGGAGTCAAACAAAGTTTGAATGTCTGACTGAGGAAGAGCATTCCATATCGTTTGTACGCGTACCCAAAGTTCGTCTGCAGACGCAACAGGACGAGGATCACGAGCAAGACGCCGACCAATGACATCCCACACATGTTCAATTGGCGACATATCCGGGGAACACGCAGGCCAAGGAAGAAGCTGTACCTGCTGCGCTGCAAAGAAGGATTTAACAATCCGAGCAGTATGAGGGCGGGCATTGTCCTGTTGAAATACAGCGCCTGGCAAGCTTTGAAGGAAGGGAACAGCTTCGGGCTGTAGAACTTCACGGATATACCGGTTGCTGTTCAGATTGCCCACAATTCGTAGCAATTGAGATCGTCTATGATATGCTATGGCGCCCCAGACCATAACTCCGGGTGTTCGTCCACTGTGGCGTTCGATAATGCACTCCGGAAGGTGGCGTTCACCGGCATAGCGTCTGACACGAATGCGGCCATCATGGTACCACAAATTAAAGCGGGATTCGTCAGAAAACACGACATGCTGCCAATCAGCACGCCAGTCTCTATGCTGATTGGCCCATTGTAGCCGCAGGCGGCGATGGTCGTGCGTTAGGGGGATCCTGTATAAAGGAGTCCGTGCGCGCAGTCCACACTGCAGCAGACGTCTACGAATTGATGAAGCACACAATGAAACACCTGTAGCTATTGACCACAGTGCTGCCAATTGTCTAGAGGAAGCTGTACGGTCCGTCCGCGCCATGCGGACCAGGTGTCTATCATCGCGAGCTGACGTCACATTTCGGGGTCCACTCCCGGATTTCCGAGTTGTCCGACACTCGTCCGTCCACTGCTTCCAAACGCGCATCACTGTGCTGCTGTTACGCTGCACACGAGAGGCTACTGCACGATACGACAATCCAGCTTCACGAAGGCCGATGATTCTCCCTCGTTCAAACTCTGTAAGTTGTTCAAATCTCGCTCTCTTTCGTCGACGAGGCATAAGTACAGATTGAGTTAACGTTTACCACTAGCAGATAACCACCGATAACCATACACGCCTCGCTACAGCCGTCTATTTATTCGGATCAATCAGCCGTTCAGAGGGCGCTGCTCAGCATACGCATGCGCTACAGATTTGCAATTCTAATCATTTGCATATCATGCGCTACTTTGCATTTCCTGAAAATTTCAGCTCACTCGCGTAAGTCCTTCATGGTGTTGCAATTTTCACAAACGTGAGTGTATTTTCATCAGTGGTATCATGCATGTAGGGGCTATCTTTATAAAATCTCCCATATGCACTGAGACAGAGTTCAAGCCCTTTTCCCATGCTTACCAAATATACCTGCGAAATTTACAGGAACAAATTCAAATGGATTTGAAATTGATGTTATTTTAAGAGAGATGTGACAACTTAAGCTTGGTAGGCTGAAAGATATTCTTTCATGTAATCCTCACGACTTTAATGCCTTTTAACGTTGGCGAAAGCATTTTGAAATTGAATATTTTATGCTTTTTGTCTGGTCACATATATTGCCATAGAACTGAATTTTCGGAGACGTATGGCTGCGTAAGTGCCATCATCAATCCTTAATGATCAGGATAATAATAATTTTGATTACAGTCACTAAAACAAGGAGTTTCTCATGGGTACGTTTGTTGGAGTTTTACGCTACTTTTATGATTATTAAGAGTAACAGATTTGTAGCTGGTATACATAAATGCATTAATAATACATGAAAATGTTATTTTTTATAATGCAACTTATTTCTTAATAATAACAAGAGTAACAGCATTTTTAAATCTTCTTTTGAATTAATCGTGCTATAAAAGATACAGAATACCCATTCATAGGAAAAATTTTCTGTAGAACAGAGTGATTTAGCGAAAAAACAGCGTGATGAAAAATTATAAATTACTCCTTCTAAACACCATTTCTTGCTTTACAAATTTAAAGAAATCAGTACTGTTCTCAAACTGTTTGTTCAATATAACTTTATTACCACTTTATATAAAATTAAGAAAGTAATCTACTGTAGCCTAAATGACATTAGAAACGTCTTTAATTGACGTAAAAATTATCAATTTTTCTTTCATGAATTCGTATTTTTTAATTGATTTTCTCTGTCGTAAATAATGCAATATTATAGTCTAAATAAAAAATTACAAATATTATACTCCATGAAACGGCTCTGCCAGTTTACAGGCAGCGTGACTGATAAATAACTGGGCAGTGATTTGGTGGAATAGCCTGGTGTAAATTCGAAAATGTAAAGGATAGACTATCCGTAATTTCAGCATCAGTAACCATAAATGTCAGTACAGTGGCACTTTGATTTGCGAACGTAATACCTTCTGGAACTGTGCTCGCAATGCAAAGCATTAGTATATCAAAACGAATTTTCGCGTAACTCAGGTAATTCTACAACCCAAAAGAATTGATATAAAAAATACAAATATAAAGTAAAATGCATAAATTCAAAATGAAAATATAATACATAAAATAAAATGCATAAAACGAATAAATCTGCATTTGAGCGCTGACAAGAATTGTGGTTAACTATCGAATTCCCTGCTACTTGTTGTTTCTCTTTTTCTTCGGGGATTGGGTGTATGTGTGAGTGCGTCGTCGTAACGAACCTATCTAATAACAGATGCCTTCTTTTGCGGATTTTGCCGTGCGATATTGCAGTGTCGTTAAAACGATTCATCGTTCGCACTGCTACAGTATTATTCTAGTGCTATTTTTTTATAACATTTAGAATGCTTTCCCCCATTTTATGGATTTCACTACTCTCATTTGAAGTGATGGATTTCTTCGTCTCCTTCTCCTCTCCCTAAGACGCGATCTCTTCCATAGTCTCTTGCTATTATTCGCAATGTTCAGTTTCTGGCAGTATTCTCGAAATCGCTGTGATTCACCTTCATAGTATGCATGATCTTTCCAAAGGCAATATCATCAATGTCTGAGGGGCAGTTGTTTATGAGTACATCACTTAACATCATGTTCAAAGACACAATCAGATCAAATTTCACCATGCAGAGTTGAACTTTCTCTTGGTAACCCAAATCCAGGCTTTATCGATGATCTAGAAAGATTTCCCGGTATAAAAATAGTTTTTCTAAAACTCTTCTAAACAAAGCTTTATTATGCCGCTTTCTTCGAAGTATAGTTAGTTGATATACAGCTTTAGCTCAATTCATTTTAAAGTTATAAATAACCTTTTAATTCATGAGCTTGGAAGGTGGTATTCTGAGAAAGAAATTTGACAGTTATAAATTCTAATTCCCCAGTAAGTGTCTAGAGACGTTAGGTCACTTCGAAGAAGGAGACATGAAAAATGAGCAAAGCCCTCGCCGGGACTCGAACTTCGGATCTCTTGAATACGCGCCGAGTGTGCTGGCCGTTAGGCGGGAGAAATACCTTATATACCCCCTCTTTAAAAGGTGACTGAGGATTAGGGGAACCAGTCGCCAAATTTTGATGATGAAGAACAATCATTCACTGCCTTTTAGTTCGGGCGCCACCGTAGAGTCATTAGGATTTTTTAAAGCAGGGGACATGAAAAATGAGCAATGCCGTCATCGAGACTCGAACTTCGAACATCTCGAATATGCTCTGAGTGTGCTGACTGTTACACCAAGAAGGCATGCTAAGAAGGCGGGAGAAAAACCTTATAAGTCATTCAAGATTAGGGGATGAGCTAGAGCATTATGCATACGCAAAAAGAATTTTGATTGGCAGATTACTTTCTGAAGAGGTATTTCTTTACTGCAGAACGAAAGGCTTCACTGAGCTACTCGAAAAACAAGATGTGAATGAATCAAACTTTGCCATTGGACCTCTACATAAAATCTAATTGACGTTTCTGCATTTTGAGTTTCTTAAAGGCACGTGAATTCTCGGAATGATTCATAAATATTGGCTTGCTTAACTTTAAAATCCCCGCTTGCATCAGTACATTAGGTAAGATGGTGTTTGATGGGATTCTGATCGGAAATTGAATTCTTTTCTTCTGTAACGCAGATCCTTTTTATCATCTTTTTCCATGAAAATCCATCTCATTTCAGTTACAATTCTTACTAAGGCAGGTAAGACTCGGAAACCATGAAGTTCGGAAACTTGGCAACAAAAGCCATCTGCCACAGTGCCCGAAATAACAGCTTCTCTGTACTTCACAACATTATGGATGCGATACCATTTTTTTAAAGCTAGCGAACCATCCCTTGATTGCTTTGAAGCACTGCTTGCTGCACTTGAAGCTTTGTTTTCTTTCTGTCGAGGCACCTAGCAGTTAACTTACAATATCGGCGTAAAAGATCTTTGCCTTCTTGTAGATAAATGTTTCAGTCACATTATCTATCACCTGCTTCTGCTTTAATCACCTAAGAAACAAATTTTCTTCATTTCAACATATGGCCGTGATACTTTTTGCCGCACTTAACCTCATGGTTTTTGCTTTTTCTTTTTGATTAATGAGAAGATTCTTCAAAGCATTTCTTAAAAAATCATGGAGATGTCTATTAATTGCATACATCTTTCGCGCATGTGGATGATTCCCATCTTAACTTCTACAGTAATCATTTTCTTCCCGTTATGCTTTCGTTTTCAATATTTTTTTTATTTAGGGTTCATTGTTTCAACACAGTTACTAAGAATAATCACTATATTTGAAACATTAAAAAAACAATTTAAGAGGACTTTCAAGATTGCAGTGCTATATGGTGTTGATCAAGGAGCGAAGCAAACTGACCGAGACCGAATGTAAGAGACGATTCCCAACCCCGCAGCGTGAGCAAACAGGCATCCTGTAATATGTTGCAGTCACGTAATGCTGGGTAGGTAAAACTTATATACTATATCAATCGTACTGTAACAACATTGCTTGCTTATCAAGTTAAAATCCATCAAAAATATTTGCTCGTCTTGCAAATCCAAGTGAAGTTATTAGCAATCCAAGATTTTATTGTACGAGATAGAATATAACTTGAACTGAAATATTACCTTTATAGAAAAACAATCATTAAAATTTATTTAAGCTTTAAATTCATGCTAAGAACTTTATTTTATTAGCTTTGAAAAATATCTCTCTGAGTTACTGTGAATATTTTATCATTAAAATTTATTTAAGCTTTAAATTCATGCTAAGAACTTTATTTTATTAGCTTTGCAAAATATATGAGTTACTGTGAATATTTTTTCCAAGCAGATCTACATTTGTCTTGCTGAATAAAGATGAAGAATAGCAGTAACTTTTATAAATGGTTTCAGTCTTCTGAATATAGTATTCTTATCAATAAATTAAGGAATCAGGAGAACAAGGTTTACATGAAAAGTTTTAAAACTCCCCTAATTTAATTATTTTTAGCAGCACAACACTCTTAGATCTTTTTGAACACTTTCAAAATATGTAACAAAGTATTTCTTGCACTGGATTCTTCAAGTTTTTGTCCGTTTAGACTGTAAGACTGCATAACTTTAAATATATTCAGCACTTTAGTTCCGCCAGAGCTTTGAAAAACTGAATACTTTAAAAGAAAGCGCTGAAGTATTTTCCATCCATTTCCCTTTATTCCACGTCTGGAACAGATGATTATGAGCTTGCCTTATTTATAACACGTAGAATTTCTCTTCTTACGTGTAGTAAAAGTATATTTCCTTCATCCATTTTATTCTGCAGGAAGTTTTGAAATTTTCATAGATTGCGAAATTCAGTTTCGAAAACATGTATTTGGAATTTTGTGGATTAAAATGTGGAGGGAATTTTATATGTGATACTGATTCTAAGTTTCGATAAATTTGTTCACGGACAAAAAATACTCTTTTTTCAGCGCAAATGTATTATTTGTCGCAAAACAGAATTTTTTATTGCTTCGCTTTAAATGTCATCGATTGTACAAGTTTTGTTTCCCTTTTCATTCCAGTCTGCTGCCATTCTGCAAAATGTTATAAATTTATATTTCAAATTTAATCACTTTGTTACTAGTTAATACACTAAACTATTTAAAAGCAACAGATACAATTCTTAGGATAATTATTTTTAATTTGAGTGTTTTAGAAAATGAATTTAATACATAATATGCCCTATTAAAAACATTAAATGTATTCTTAGAAATATATTATATATTTTTTCACTTTTAAAATATGCGGAAAAAATGCAATTTTCCCGTATTAGACTAAATGTGTATCCATCTAGTATCCTATAAAAGAATTTTCTATTACACTTGGACTATCTCTATTAATAAACCATATTAAACCTTTGAAAATAACTTTTATGCGGTCGTTATAATCTGAACTCTGTCAGACTTCTTTTCTTTTAATTTTTTATTTCAAACTCTAAGTATGTTAAAACTAGTGCCTTTTCTTATCAGGAAGTCTGCATGATTTCCATATGACAATATTCTTTGCACTCTTACAATGTATTTATAAATAGATGACGAACACTAAATTTTAGTTATATATGTATATATATATATATGATAAAGCAAAGTAACTGTAATGTTATAGGATAAAAAAATGGCTTAGAGTCCTGAAATGTTGATCCCTTATGAAGAGCAAACATGGCACCTGAGACAGATTAAATATTCATCTTCATCTTAGTAAATATGTTACAGCCACAAACAACATGACACTCTAATTCGTGCCTTTTCAAAACATTCCCCCCCTCAATGGCGGGCCGTCAGCCGACTTCGGCTCGGCCACTACTTAGGCCAGAATTGGTGGCCACTTTATTATGAAGGAACCTAATAGGTGGGCCACCTTTGCCTCCTATGAAGGGACGGACAATTACAATAATGCCTTCTCCGGGATTCGAACCCTGGCCCATTGGTATCGCACTCGGCTTCCCTAACCACTATACCGTCTGGGCAGCATTTTCAAAACATTAAATTTTGGATAATTTTGAGGTAAAAAGAGAAGGAAAAAGCAGCGATCTATCTAAGCTGAAGTGCAGAAAGCAAGTAACTTGTGTTGAGGATGAAATCTTAATTCAGAATGATTTAGTTTCGGTTTTCGATGCGTTTAATTGCGTAATTACTAATGCTGTAAAATTATTATTGACTGATTTAGTTTCATTTATATCAACAACGTTATATAAGCGTCATATGATATGGATTAGTCCCTAAATGACCCAACGCAGAAAATCACTGCTATTTTTAGAACAGACACGGGAAATATCCAAATTAAAATTAAGCATTAAGGATCTATTACTAATTTAAATCACAATTTATATTTAGCGCACACTTGCATGCCTGAGGAGCTGTGATCTTGAATGGTGTATAAGCGCACGAAAGGTTTTTTTCAGCGATTTGTGTGCTCGTGCTCCTTCGCGACATTAGCCGGTCTCTTGCAAGAGTTGGGTTAATTTTATAAGATATCAGATAAAATGAGTAGTGACGAACGTATGGATGACGGAATGAATGTATCTGACAAAGGCTTTCTGACTGCTATGGGGCGTAAAGAGGATATCTTAGACAGATAAAGAGGATATCTTCTTGCCAGAAATCTCAGTGCAAGGATCGAATCGATGAACGCCAGTTATCATGATCTTCCAATTTGATTAACTTTCGTAGCACGTCCGTTTTGACAGAAATAGCTAGTATACATATCTACGGAAGGATTGCATCTTTTTACAAACTCAGTGCATGCATTAACGACATAAAAACAATTCTGTTTCCCTTTTACGGGGTGACCGATCATTAATGGCAATATACTATATTCTTATTTATATTTATCATTAAAGGTGTTATTGGTCTAAAATGCTTGTAGCATGCATGTGTTTGCATAGAAAACTCACTTTGTTTGAAGAAACCAAATAACAAAGTAAAATCACACTCTTAATGCATGGAATGAGCAGGAGCATTGTTCTCTTTAAATGTTCTGTCATACATGTTGTTATGCAGTAGGAATGAATGAAAAAGATAGTAACTTTATATGTATTTTTAAAATTTTTTCTTCGCTCCTATTTCTATTTTCATTTACTAAATTTGTATAAAATATGAATTAAATCAAAAACGAATTCGAAATCTTCGTTTTCGAGGTTCCCATTCCGGTTTCGAGGTTCACATTTTCTGGTGGAGGACCACATGAATAAAACACTCGATGGGTCTAGGTCCTGCGGTTTTCCACAATGCAAAGAACATGCATACATAAACACAGCTTCTTCATTATTTAATTTGTTTTTAAATAATACAACGATGTAATATTTGGTGGCAACAATTTAAAAAACGATTCGTACACAAAAGCGATACTGACAAAAAAATGAGTTTCCAGTCTAAATAGGTGTTCAAAAAATATTTGCATACAACTAATACTTGCGTATAAATTTATAGATATCGCTAATGAATTTTCTATGTATGCAAATAAATTTAATGAAATTATGCCTGTTGTATAATGTAACATGCGAAGCATCGTCAGAAAAACAGGATTACAAGGATAAGCCCATTTAACTTTGAGATAAATGGCTCTCAGAAAGTTGAAGAGATAGAGCCAAGCTGGCAATGCTTTTGGAGACTAATTTTTATCCCCGAATGTGGCAAGAAATCATAAAATTCACTAAACTCGGCGACCGTTTGCGGCATTTTGGCCCTATATGTATGTAACTAGTCCGATCCTTACCCAACTATCTCGGCATCCGGATCGATATAACTGTTAACTATGAATACCTTGCAGCAATTTAGAGAAATCTAAGGTCTTGGAAATTCCTCGGTGGGCAGGAACAAATTATATAAGAACAGAGATAGAACATCAGTTTAGTTTAGTTGAGAATTTAGCTCAGAGTATTGAGAGTCATCAAAGACCATTGTGCGAGCTTACGCATTTAAGACGTTTTATATTATATTGTGTTTAACGTTCTTGGTAATTTGGAGAAGTAACTACTGATTGTGTTCTGACATATTGAGAATAACTGTACGAAGACTTTTGTTAAAAGTTAGGATCTTGAAATTTCTTTTGGGAAAAAAATTATCAAGCTATCATCGATTATGCGTGTATTCAATCCTTTATGAGCTCGTACGTGCGTAACAATTTTGATGTCAAGAGTGAGTTTGAACGCGAGTAACAAGATCGATGATAAGCAACAAAAACAAGTGGTGACAGCTTTCGCTACATTTAAAGAGGTGAAAGCGGGCCAATAAAAGATGTCAAGTGTTGTCGCAACCATTAAAGAAAAGGTGTAAACGGGTCAGGTAGAGATGAAACTGACCCAAGAAATGATGGAAGGGGCATTCAAGTCTGTTGTACAAGATATGGAAATGGGGCAAGAAAAGATGGAAGATGCCGTGAAGTGCGTTAAAGTTGAAATGAAAAGGGGCAAAGAAGTGATGAAAGCTGGCCAAAAAGAGTCTGAAGGGATCGTTACTCAGTTCAAAAAACATTGATTAGACCAAGAGAAAATGAAAACAGAAACTACTGCGATAAAAGAAAACAAATTCAATCCTACGTAAGGCAGAATAGACAGTGTTGAAAATAAAGCTGGAGAAATTCAAGAAAGGGTTTCTGCTTTCAAACAACAAATCGAAGATATAGTTTCTGCCATCAGACGAGAAACCGAAGATAGTGTTTCTGTTGTTGAACAGAAAATCGATGACACAGTTTCCACTGCTATCGCCAAGGAAGGTGACAGCTTGAAGAAATCCATAGTGATAGATGGAAACAATTCTGACGGCTTTAAATCCCTGCCTATGGCTTCTCGACCCTATCTGAAGTTATCTACGTATCTTGGAAAGACTTCCCGGCAAGTGTAAAAGACTCAATTCTCTACACGTGAGAACCCGTAGGGGATTCTGAAACTAAGGCTTGCTATCTGCCATTTCTGTAAGAGTAGATAAAGCTGATATCCTTCAAACCCATGCCTGAAAATCAGAGGCTAAACTCGAAGGTCTATTCTGCGCATTTAAGCTGCGATTTTGCGAGGAGTGTTTAAAAGACTATGGCAGGTTTCAGTTAAAATATTGCCAGCAGATACCCACGCAAACTCCCCAGGAGCTCGTTACGGATGTTGAAAGAATACTTTATCTCGCCTTTTCGGACTGCTAATTAAAATAAGAGGAAGTCGCTTCAGAACTTCGTCAATGGCATCCGGGATCCTGAGATATAGAAAACCCCGCGAATGGAAGATATGAAGGATCTAAAAGGCATTTTAGTGTACGCCATGAAATTCGAAGCAGCCTCGCAAAGCAACTCGAAGAAATCGCCTTTAATCAAAGCTGCTCAAGTCCAGGAGCCAGTAGATCAAATGATTGCTCGCCTAGACGATTTAATCAGAAAATTCAATGACTTAGCAAAATATTAGCGGCAAGAAACTGATTCTAATGTGCTGGAACTTCGATAGTAAGCCAAGTATGAAGGTATTGCAGAATGCTCCAAGCGTCGGGAGATAAAACTGTTCCCAATCAGAAGGAGGAGAACTAGTTAGTGGCCATCTCGCTGGCTGGAGATTGCCAGATATTGAAAAGTCCCCCTTTAAAGTTCTGCAAATTTCTGCAGTGAGTGGCGCCAGTAATGGAATTTTTATCATGGATGATATAAATTGAGTTCCCTGCAATATGACCGTCAATACTGGAACCAGTGTTACCATCATCCAAAAAGATCTGCTTCAGCGTCTGGAAAGTAAACTGATCTGAACCACGCTCTGCGTTACCTTCCAGAGTGTGTCCAAAGATAAAATCGACATCGATGGAACGTTATAGGTTAGTATTACACTTGGAAGTGCCACCTACTATCCCACGGCATACGCGATAGATATTACTCACCCTTACTTACTCGGATTAAACTAAGGAAGTGAAAGTTTTTAAACTTTAAAAATAACTAACTGCATTCTGTTTCTGAGGATAACTGGTTCTTTACTTCTTTACCTTAACTCCTTTAACTCCTGCTAAGAATTACAGATAAAGGAGTTAAAATTATGCCAAAGAAGTAATCGATCAAGAGGATGTCACAATCTTAGTTACAACATAATTTTTACTACCTATATTCATGGCTGAAAACAGAAATTTCCGGTACTGCATAGTGGAATATCCTAAGAACGGACCGAGTCCGAAAAGCTAGTAGTAGTAATAGCCTCGATACTCACCTATGGAGGTAGTCATCTTAGTGAGAGTTGCCAACGTAAATGATAAGGTGAAAGTCATTAGGAAAGGTGAAATGTTTGCAGCATGTACTCTAGTGATCTGCGTTAAAGAACTAGTAATGCTGCATTCTTTGTGTCTTCTGAGAGCCTAACATCGGAATGATTGCAGGTTGTATAACTAAGCGATAAAAAAGGGATGCTGCAGAACCTGTCATTCAAGAATATGAATATCGATTTCCGGCGAAGGCGTCGCTCATTTTTCATTCTTTTGTTTTGTTGTGTAGCAAATTTTCATGTAACACTTAATTATTTAAGTTTGACTTAAGATTAATTTTCATTATTCTAAATTTATGCTACACAACGTTATTTTATTTAATATCTTGTATTTATATTTGCTTTGGTTTAATTTTAATTAGGGGTTTTGGTACTTTAAGATTTGTACGTCTCTTCCACTGGTTACTCGTAAACGCGTTGAAACAGACAATGGAATTAGGTGCTTTCGTAGGTAATAAACTTGATTTAAAATTACTTAACTTAGGTTGATTCTCATTTAACTTATATCATTGGATGCAGAAAAATTAGCCTTTTAATTTAAGAGTACTTTCAAGTCTCTAGCTTAAACAGTTTTTAAGTTACAGTTAATTATTCAAC
>KK119318.1:89248-100599 GCA_000611955.2 Stegodyphus mimosarum | reverse complement strand
TCGTTGAATAATTAACTGTAACTTAAAAACTGTTTAAGCTAGAGACTTGAAAGTACTCTTAAATTAAAAGGCTAATTTTTCTGCATCCAATGATATAAGTTAAATGAGAATCAACCTAAGTTAAGTAATTTTAAATCAAGTTTATTACCTACGAAAGCACCTAATTCCATTGTCTGTTTCAACGCGTTTACGAGTAACCAGTGGAAGAGACGTACAAATCTTAAAGTACCAAAACCCCTAATTAAAATTAAACCAAAGCAAATATAAATACAAGATATTAAATAAAATAACGTTGTGTAGCATAAATTTAGAATAATGAAAATTAATTATAAGTCAAACTTAAATAATTAAGTGTTACATGAAAATTTGCTACACAACAGTTTCCAAAAAAAAAATCCTAATAACTCTACAAGGCAATGCAGAAGAGGTCAGAAAAGACCAGCTGGAAGACCGCGACAGTAAATCCACAATTTATCTAATGGAATCATCAAGTAAGAAACCTACCTGGCTGGACATTTCGATCTCGGTAAACAATATTGGGCAGAAAACGTTTATCAAATCATCGGCTCTGTGTGCATTCAGTCTATTACGAACCCGCACGTACGTAATAATATTATAGATCAATTACGTTATTCTTGTCTCTACATGTGATAATATGCTGTTATGTCCAACAGAATTTCCACATGGAATTCATTTAAGTAATGGCAAGAAGCAGTTGTTTGTTTCAAAATATTAATTTTTATGTTGATATCTGATTCCATTGAAACCTAAATTATCTTTTGTATGATAATTGTTTTGCTTTTTTCATCGGTTCCATAGCAAATCTTGGTAGTGAGCACACTCGAACATGTAATTTTGAATTTCCATGGATTTTCTTAATTTATGAATCTAAATACGTTCAATCTTAATTTTTGTCAGTCAGGAAAAAAATCAAATGTAAGGTCTTGAATTAATTGAATAGGAAGGTATGAAATATACGGGCTTTTTATGTATAAAACAATTTGCCTCTAATTGTAGAAATATATTTAAATCATTTATAATTTTTATGTCACTAATAGTTCGAATGCAAAGAAACTGCATCAGAATCTTTACATACATCGTGTTTCGCAAAGTATGATTGCGAAACGCGATATATGTAAATATATATATATATAAAGCATCTTTAGACTAAGATCACGATATACGTAAATATATATCTAATGCATCTTAAGACTAAAAGACTTAGATCTTTATATGTGCGAAATGCATTTTTATTTTAAGAAGTGAAATGAAAACATTTTGACCATACTATGCTTTGTAAATTCGTTTTATTAATGTATATATTTAATGTAACTTATTAATATAAATGTATTAATCAAACAATTATTATTGTCGCAATTATATTTCATACATAAAAATACTTTATTTATGCATTTTATTTTATGCCGATTCTCAATAATTATAAATTAGAATCGTTATTCTTTAGTAAAAGTAAAAAAATAGGTTTGGATTTCCTTACGGAAATCATTCTAAGCTCGTTTGGGTACAGCTTCTTATCACTAATTATTCCAACAACTGCCGAAAACGGAGAGTTTCCACAGCAACTGGAGTAAATCAGTTTTTGAAATACTTATTTCTTAATGTGAAAAAATATAATAAAAATATACTTCAATATTTATGGAATTCAATTAATTGCATCACAGAGTAAGTTTTCATATCTTTTCTGGATTAACGATTTGCACTACTAAATACTAGGAGGCATATTATTTTAAGGTAGTTTCTAAAGCAAACGTGTTTAAAATTGGAATTATATACGAATATTAAATTAGCACGGGATTACTTTTGTAATCGGATTTCTCAAGTTACTTATAAAGAGTATATCACTTCTTTTATTTATTTTAAATAACAACAAGAAATTCTTCCTATTGTTAAAGTTTTTTAAAATTTCAGAATCTTTAACACTTTACATATAGTTAACAATCAACTGTAAAAGTACTTTATCGACTGTAAAAGTACTTTATTTAAACTTTAGATAATCATCTTAAGAGGATTTAATATAATAAAGAATATTATAGAAATTCATGAAATCCTCTTTTCGCGTTTTATTTAAGCTCAAATTCAGTAAGCGCTTCATATTTTCAGTGTAAAAGAATTTTTTTTTCATTGCGCTCTTAATATTGCACCTTTATAATCCAAAATTTTAACTATCCGTATGAGTTATAAATTGACAGAATAAAATAGTGTTATTTTTGCATAATGAAACCCGACAATATCAAAAACAAACGACCGCCAAACGATATAATTGGAGGGAGAGGATTTTACCTATGTTTTGATGCAGAAGTCTTAAAAAGATTTTTATACTTGCATTACACTTGCGCTTCATTCTTTTTCAGTCATGTTATGTTCTTTTTTGGAATATACTCCTGACATTGATGCCTAATTGGTAAACCTGAAGATATTTATAATGTAAAAATGAATCTGTTACAAGTTCTTTTTTCAATACTTCAATTTAAATGCTTGTTAATTTTGATTTATGTTCTATTTGAGCTAAGCAAGCTTTCTAACTTGTTAAATAAAGATTTCATAGTTATTCTATCTTATGACTCTTTGATAAAGCTTCGCTAAATAGAGGATAGTGTACTTAAACGCCTTAATTGTGTTAAATGCAAGACATATGAATTATACAGTAACCAGTTCTAGAATGTTTTAGATGCTAATACTGAGAATTAAATAAGTTAGTTGAACTCATTAAGTATGCATTAACAAAATAATTGCCTTTCGCCTATGAAGCAAAAATGTTTTGTTATGTTTGTAATGTCGTGAAATTGCTTTTGTTAAAGGTGGTGCTTAAGATTTAGGGAATATTTCAAGAAAATTTCGTTTCGCTGAAAAAAAACAGTGAAAAGTTTTATGAGTTGGTAAATTAGTTTTCCAAAATATCAGTAATCTACTCAGATTTGCACTAAAAGATTTGGCATTTTCTTTATTTAATTTACTAAAGGATGGTAAAGGTTTTACTAGTACTTTTATTATTTAGTGGAATTTATATTTTGCGTGACCCTCAAGATAAGTGAAATTTTATGTTTATGAAAGTGAAAATGACTATCACAGATGTTTGCAGCATGTTTTAAAAAACACTGTAATTGGAATTTAAAGAATAATTCTTTAGCCATCTTCTTCCCGCCATGCCTCATAAAAGCTGGACCACAGTCTTTTCGAACATTATACAATGTTAGTAAAATATAAACGCAATTAATTGATCTTATTTACTTATTAACGCTAACAACAAGACAACTGCTTTTGTAATTTGGAAAGATAAAAAATTATTTCTGAATAAGGAAAATAGAATAAAACCGTTTCATCGGAGGCAGACTAATATTTAGATATGTGATCTTAAAGCTCGCATATTCTTATTCCATACACCTCACTTTGTTTTTAACAAATTAAAATCAGTTATTACTTTTGACTCTTTATAGATGAATTGACATAGAGCAGAAACGACAAAATTTATGATATTTATTCCTTAATTTTTTCATAAATTTTAAACTCTGCTGCTCATTATCCTATAACTTACAGTTTATTTGTGTTAATTTCTAGGAAAGCTATGATTAATGTTGGTGGATGCATACGTCAGAACGATAAACCTGTCAGAAGTGAGTCCACCTTCCACAACATGGCACTAGGTCCAGAGGATATACGTGGTCTGGTATTGCTGTCGAGCAGAAGGATGATGAAGAATGTGATTTCTAATTTGAATTATGCAAAACAATTTCATGTAATATTAATGAAAAGCTCATATGTTATTTCATAAATTTGTTTAAGTGTTTTTAATGATGAGAAAAAAAACTGAAAGGTTTCAAATTTTAAATTACGTCCAAAGGGGCGTTTTTTAACGTTTTGTGTGTTACCTTTATTTATTAAATATCATGTTCTTCCCACTTAAACCAGAAAATTCAGTTCAACAACAATATCGCAAATTTTAAAACCAGCATCTCTTTAGAATTTCCGATATACAGCTCCGCGCGCTGGAGATAAAATGTTTCAGAGTGTTTCCCCCAGAGTGTTGCCATTGCTCGCTTTTAAATCGTTGAATTTGTTCATCAAAAATTCGTTAGAGTTTTACAAAATATGAAATAGGTAATAAAACGAATTCAAAATTCAAAATTTGGGTTTCCAGATGCCCATATTCAGGTGGAAATGTACGTTATTCAAAATTGGATGGCTCTGGGTACCGTTGTTTTATCACAATGCGAGAAACATACATACATTTATACACATTTTTCATTATTTAATTTTTTTAAACATAATACAAGGCGATAATGTTGGTGGCAACAATTTGAAAAGTGATACAACGCTTTTAGGGATTCGACGCAAATCGCAAAACGAAAACAATAGTCTTTTCAGGGACGAAGCCTCTTTGGACTAATAAAATTTATAGGGACTGGCTAAGTTTATAACACTATTTTGACGGGGCTGGGAAGAAACTGAGATTTAGTAAATTTAAAAGCTCCCCCTATCTGCATTACCAACGTTATGTAATTAATTACAGAATATAAAGCTATCTTTTAGACAGCATTTTGCAATTTTAAACAGAAAGTATTTCCTTTTTTATGTAATCACATAAATTTCAAAGTGAAGCTCAAAACTGTGATGATATCAACAGAATAAAAGAATTAAAAACCAACAGAAAAACAATATGTAGAAGAAATTACTTTCAGATAACCTTTATTTATTTCAAACTAATTCGCTTACTAACGTATCATTTAACAGCCATCATTCTCAGCAAATGCTTTGCATTGTAGCTCGGTATAGCAAGTTTTATACTAACATGAGATTTACTACACTTCTTATGTGTTTTGAACCCTATAGATCTCGCTTGGATGTAAGATTAAACAAAACACTTTCTCATATATTATTAGATTAAACAAAACACTTTCTGATATATTATTAAGAGCGAAAATTCATATATTTTGAAATAACATAATTTAGATCTTACAAATACTATGTTCAGAGTATTTTAGACGGATCAGTTGATCTTCATAGTTCCAGAAATAAAGCGGCTGCTTTTAGCCGAAACTTAAACGACGTTTTTCTTCTTTCATAATAGCTTTTTCATGTCTTCGTTATGAATACGGTATTTAATATCGTTTTTATTCTTTAATTCTTTCTGGAATACAATTCTCTTTATAACTGACCAACTCCGTGATGGTTCTACGGAATCTTTAACAGCAAGGGCCAAATAATTATTTTATTGAATTAAAAAAATGGAGAATTATCGATAACAACAATATTTTGTAATAGATTTGAGTACAGCTTGATAATCGGATAAATAAATTGAAAAAATTTTGCTTAATTAAGATTGAAATTGGGAAATTTCGAATCTAGTTGTATGCTAAGTTCTCTAGCTGTTATGCTTGCAAGATTAAGAGAGAAGACAGAAACCAGTGACAAATTCATAGAATTGGAGTGGAATATTTTCCTGCCATCTTTTGCTTTAGCATGAAGCTAGTAACTTGGAGTATTTAACAAGGCTTCTAGAGTGGTTGGCATCTTTTAAGTATCAGATCTACTTACATAAATTAAGTGAATCGAGATAAACATTTAATTCCTTGATAAAAGAGGTAACTCTGGGACCTCTTGTTCTCCTCGCTCAGAGAGAAGTTTTATTGGAATTGCGATTCACTGTTCTGTCACTTTCTTTTACCTAATCATTATTTGAGGCAATGTTTCCTTGCATAAAGAAATAAAATAAAATTCAATAAACCTGCAGCTAAAGTACCGCACTGATATACAAACTTTAAATTATATTTGTTGCATGCATTAATATTAAAAATGCTGAAAATTTTCTAAATTAAATAGACAGTCACTTTTGCGGTAAATATTGTGAAGTAATCTGGTGTTCTTATCTGATAGACTAAAATATACATTTGCACAAAGTCCTCAGTGCAGTCAGTGGGGAATTAAAGAGTATTATTATTATTCTTATTATGTAAGATTAGATTAAAGTAAAAATATCATTTAATAATCCATGCTATGGAAGAACATGTTACATTCATCGCTTTTTCCGTGCGAAAGTAATTCATTCATTACCTTTACAACTAAAGTGCAACATTTCTTCAAAGTAATCCTTCTTAAATAAAATGCATTGTAATTTTACATAGCTAATAGTTCCTTATTTACCGTGTTATTTATCAAGTTATGATACCGATGAAAAATTTAATTAGTAATGTATTTTTCTAAACTTTAATCAACATTTGGAAGCTTATATGAAACTAAAGACTGCAACATGTAACTTCAATCCTAAAAATGAAGTTTCAAGATTATTTCTCCATTTACGCAAATTTTGAAAGTGAAAACTTTCCCATTAGCTGGTTCACGTCACTTGACCAAGAAATTACAAGTTTCAACATTCTGCATATGTACAAGACTGTGTAAATAGCTGTGAGGGCGCCGGTGAATCTCGGGAAGAAGGGAAGAAAAAGAAAGCCACCGATAGGTGGCGCAGCGTGGATGTAAGAGGATGGTGAGAAAAGAATGAGACGCTTGCTATGTGTAGATAGTTGTATATATATTTTTGTAAATAATTCGTCAATAAAACAAGTTTTAATTGGATAGTGCTTTGCTGATGTATCTCTGCAGCTCGAGCATAACGAAAAAGCACGCCCGTTATTGTTACAATGGTGTCAGCGGAGCCATGCCACAAGAAGAAGAAATTAAAAAAAGTATATTAGGAATGAATTTCATCGAAGTGTTGGGGGAATGTCCATGATATGAAGCGAGTGAGTGATGTTTGCCAAATATTTATTTTTATTAGTTGGGATCCTCTTTTAAGATTTCATAATAAGAAGTATGCTTAAGTTTTAAGTATGATTATTAATTTAATAAAGTTCTGTTCTCGAATAATGTGAATTTTCTATGTCACGTCAGTGATGAGTATTTAAAAGTATAAAACTGTTTGCGTCAGCAAATGAGAATAAATTTCTGCATCAGCAGAATAGTATGATTGTTGTGTATCACGCCAATGATAAGTATTTAGAAGTTGAAAATTGTTTGCATTAGTAAATGAGAATAACTTTTTTACGCCAGTAAAAAATAAATAAATTTCTGCGTCAGCAGTATTGAATTGAAATTTCAAAGTATGCAAATGGTTATATGGTATTCTAAAGTGTTAATAATATTGTTTTTACTTCAGTGAAATAAATATTATTTCTCGGAATGAAATATTTTTAGTTGTATTGATCATTTTATGATTTTGATTTACTTTTATGATCATTTTATGATTATTTTAATGCGTTATTATTGTTCATTTACATGGGTAAAAACACTCACTAAAAACTGTGTGAATTCATGTGTTCTTTGTCTCGAAAAAAAAGTGATTTATTTGAAGTAGAGTATTAGCTTGAGTGCATACGTAGTATATATTTGTTTCGATTTAGATTCTCGCTTGGAGTCGGAAAGTCTGTGGGTGTGGCCTTGGTAAAAAGAAAAAGAACCACACGTGAACAAGATCGTTACTCATTTTTTTGCTTTTTGATTTTTAGAAATGAGATAAAAACTGGCTCTTTAGCGTACCTTTTTTTTTATTGACTGTTGTAAATAATTTTTTTTATTATCTCGAACTTTTATTTGGATAAAGCTGGTGAAAGTTTAGTTTGAATGAAAGAAAAAAAATTAGATATATATAGAACATATTTTAAAAGTTCTGTTTATGTTGATAATTTCATTGATAGGGATTATTACAGTTTAATATATTTGGATTTTTTTTTCAAGTGTTTTGATTAAAGGTTGGAAAAGAAACTGATGTTTGAATTTTAAATATATGGTGGCTAATTCAGTTTGATGTGAATGTGTATATTGTAATAATGGAAAGAATTGCATAAATTAATGCTGTTTGCGAGTTCATTTGGAATTTAATTGATCTGTACTACAATTACTATCTGTATTTACAAATTGAAATGTTATCATTATAAATGAATATATTGACATAATTTAAATAGAAAGTCTTTGTTTAGAATCGTCATTTCAAAGTTATGTTTTGATTCTTTTTTTTAATTTGAATATAATTGGGTTTAATTCATTGTATGCTTATTTTATCATTTAACAAGTCATTTCCGCAGTAATTTAACTTATGATTTTTAGTTCGAAAATCTAATTTTGGTTGAAAGAAAAACAAAACTTTTTCGGAATTTGTTATTTTCGAAATCTTAATTTTTTAAATTCATTCAGGCGTGTTAAAATATTTTAGCATTAAGTATGACTTACTTCGCGAAAGGAAAAAAGTCCGATCTTTTAGTTTTGGCCTCAGAATTAGGCATCGCGTTCGAACCCGATGTCACGATAGTGAAAATTCGAGAGCTCATTACTGGAAGTGCTTCATATGATGAAGAATTTACTAAAATGTTGTTAGACACAATCATCAGTACTAGAAAAGAGTTAGAGGCAAACGAACGGGTTAGGAAAGAAAAGGAAGTGGAGGCGGAGAAGTTACGATTGGAAAATGAAGTTAAAAAGCAGCAAATGGAATTTGAGCTGGAGAAGTTGCGAATAGAAGCAGGTTTAAGAGTGCCGGAAATAGAAAGATTAGTTCCAAATAAAATACAGTTGGAACTTACCAAGTCGATGCCTCGTTTCGATGCAAAGGAATGTGATATGCCGTTATATCTTTCATTGTTTGAAAGACAGGTCAAGAGGATGAAAATTGAAGAAAACGATATGGTTTCATATCTGTTACCTCTTATGCCTTCGGACATTGTAGAATTGATTGCCAGAATTCCAGAAGAAGAATTTGGAAACTATGAATACGTGAGAGAAGTGTTGTTAAAGAAATTCAAAATGAATGCAGAAGGATTTCGGCAAAAATTCGTTCAGCACCAACGAAGTCCCGATAAGACATGGCGAGATTTTGTCTACGAGGTAACTAACTATTTCCAAGGTTGGATCGACGGACTCGAAGTAACTGATTTTGGAGGACTTAAGGACCTTATAATCACCGACCAAGTTAAGAAAAGAGTTCCTATGGAAGTAAGAGACCATTTCGTCGATGAATGGGGAAAGATAGTTAAACCATCACTTTTGGCCGACAAGCTTGACGAATACGAAAGTGTACGCAAGTCGTTTAAGAAACAAACAGGTGCACCGCTTAAAGCTCCGACCCAAACTTATAACAAGTATCCATTGCAACGGGACAGCAGAAGATATGAGAATCATGGAACGCCTCGTGCTGAAAACAAGCATGTGAATTTTAATTCCCAACAAGAAGTTTCTAAAATTCGTCCTAAGTATGTGTGCTATTTTTGTGGTATGGACGGACATGTGAAGAAGTTTTGCCCAAGACTTTCAAAAAATAAAACGGAACAAGATGTAAAGAAGAAGTTCAACGTAAATAGAGCTGCAGTGGAGATCGGTGAAGAAAAGAAGGAACTAGAGCAATCTAAAACGGCTGTAGTGGCCAAAGTAATGTCTCACAAACGAAACATAATTGGTGAAAATTTGTGTAATTTAGAAAGAATCCAGATAAATGTTAATGGAAAACGAGCAACCGCTCTGGTAGATTCAGGAACTGAAATTACAGTGGTTAGAAGTAATATTGTAGAAGATTTCCCCATGGAGAATAAGCCATCAATTTATATTAAAGGAATTTTCGGACCGGCAGAGAAATGTCCTTTAGTAAACATACCAATGAGTTTATATATGGGAGGTACGGGTGACGTCGTGCATCAAGATGTCCTCTGTGCAGTAGCTCCTTCCCTCGTGGAAGATGTTCTCTTGCCGCCAGAAATCAAAAATGTGCTAATGGGAACCAATATTTCGGAATCGAAAATACCCGTAATAGACAATGCCAGGGTTGCATGTGAAGAGTTTGATGAAATACGTAAAAAACGAGAAAATGAAGATATCCTTGCTGACGAATTTTCAACGAATGAAGCTTGTGTTGCCGAAGTGGAAAAAACTTCGATAAATCGTACGAAAACTGAAGAATTTCTTCAAGAACAAGAAACCTGTAAAGATCTGGAGGAAGCTAGGAAAAATGCAAAGGAAGAAAAAGGAGGATTTTATTTCAAAGACAAATTTTTGTTCCATACAGAAAAAATTCTGGGTGAAACGGTAAATCAATTGGTTTTACCAAAATGCCGAAGAAAGGAAGTTTTAAAACTGGCGCATTGCTCTGTATTTGGTGGTCACATGGGAGCAAAGAAGACTGTTATGAGAATAAGGTATTCCTTTTATTGGACTGGACTTTCAAAAGACGTAAAGAACTTTTGTGAAGCTTGCAAAGATTGTCAACTAACAAGGAAAATTAAAATTAAAGATCGAGCTCCTATAACACCTGTAGCAAGACCCGAATTGCCATTTCAAGTGGTAAACATTGATATGATAGGACCAATTGATCCACCTAGCTCAAAAGGTCATAAATATGTGTTGTGCCTGGTAGATCAGCACACAAGATGGGCCGAAGCTGTACCATTGACCAGTCTTACAGCCAAAGCAACATGTGAAGCTCTGTTGTCGATATTCATGAGAACTGGGGTGCCTAATATCATTGCATCAGACAATGGGACTAATTTCAACTCTGAGCTGACGAAAGAGTTTGAAAAGAGAATGGGATCAAGTCCAAGATTTTCTACGCCCTTGTATCCTCAATCCAACGGACTAGTGGAACGTTTTAATCAAACTTTAAAACGAATGCTGCATCATGTCATTCTCGATGAACCTCGAACATGGCACACCAAAATTCCTTTCATTCTTTGGGCCTACCGAGAAGTGCCAAATAGTACCACGGGAGTTGCCCCATTCCAGCTGTTGTATGGACGCAAACCTGAAGGTCCACTCTCAATTCTAAAGAATACGTGGACTGGACAGTTAGAAGGTCTTCAACATGACACAACTCCGATCTCAGTATATATGGAAAACCTGAAAATGAAATTGGAAGATGCTGCTTTGAGAGCCAAAATAACCTCTCAAATCGAACAAGATAAGATGGCGCATTATCACAACTTAAGATCTAGTTCAAAGGCATTTAAACCAAATGACAAAGTTATTGTCCTTTTTCCAGACTCTAAAAATAAGCTGTTAGCTCGCTGGCAAGGTCCTGGAACTATTATGAAAAAGAAAAATGAACATTCGTTTCTTGTTAAGATGCCGGATAATAGTGTTAAACATGTGCATCAAAACAAAATTAGAGAATTCATCGCTGAATCTAACACCCTCAATGTTATCTTCGAGGGAGAAGAAGAGTTTGGGGATGTTCAAACCATTCCAACTAGTCATGCTGAAAGATTATTCCATGAAAAACTACATGACTTAAAGATGTCTTATTTGACAGCTAACCAACAAATTCAATTGATAGAGCTTCTTAAAAATCATCAGAAACT
>KK119318.1:26671-89223 GCA_000611955.2 Stegodyphus mimosarum | reverse complement strand
ATTTAGGAGAACGTAGGATAGAACTTTTACCTAATGCCACCCGACGCAAACCACATTCTTATAGTATTCCAATGTCATATCGATCAGAGGTAAGCAGGCAAGTACAAGAACTTCTTGATTCGAACCTGATCGAACCATCCGAAGCGGAAATAACTTATCCAATTGTGTGTGTTGCGAAGAAAGATGCATCAATCAGGTTATGTGTGGACTATAGAGCTCTAAACACAGTGACAAAAGTTCCGAGTTTCCCCATGAAAGACATGCAGGAAATGATATTTACTGCGGGTATGGCTCAATATTTAACATGTCTAGATTTACAAAAAGGGTATTATCAAATAAGAATGAATGAAAACTGTAAAGAGTTAACTGCTTTTTCCACTCACGATGGAACATACCAGTGGAAAGTTATGCCTTTTGGGTTGTCTGGCGCATCTGGCACTTTCCAGAAGGTTCTGAATCAGGTGTTAAGGGATCACTCTTCCTATGCTCAAGCATATATTGATGATATAATAGTTTATTCGGAAACCTGGGAGGAACATTTAACACATTTAAAAAGTGTCCTTACAGAATTAGAAAATTATAAATTTTCTGTTAAACTGGAAAAATGTACCTTTGCAGCTAAAGAAATAAAATTTTTGGGTCATAAAATAGGAAATGGTAAACATGCACCGGATAACGATAAAATTTCAGCTATAAGGAAATTAAAGCGACCAACTACCAAAAAGGAAGTTAAATCAGTTTTAGGATTAATGGGTTTTTATCGAAGTTACCTACCAAATTTCGCAGAATTAGCATCGCCTTTAACGGAGTTAACTAAAGGTAAAAAGTCGAATGATGTTAATTGGGGGAAACGAGAAGAAGAATCTTTTCAGCGCTTAAAGAATTTGCTTTGTGAAGTCACTGCATTGTCGACTCCCGACTGCAGTAAACCTTTTCAGATTCATTCGGATGCATCTAACTATGCAATGGGTTGTTGTCTCACGCAAATTGATGATAAGGGTAATTATAAACCTATAGCTTTTGTCAGTCAAAAATTTAATAATACGCAGAAAAATTGGTCGACAATAGAAAAGGAAGCATATGCGGTTTTATTTGGTCTTAAAAAGTTTGATAAATGGCTACATGGTACAGTAGTCGAGATTATTACCGACCATAATCCTTTGAAATTTTTAATTGAAACAACTCCTAAGAGTCCCAAATTGACAAGGTGGGCATTAGCATTACAAAGATGGAATTATAAAATAATTCACCAACCTGGTATTTTCCATCTTGGGGCAGATGCTCTATCTAGGTTAGAAAAGGATGAGTGAGTTTCTCATACGTCATTCTTTAATGTTTATTGTGTTTTCAAATTTTTATTTTTACATATTTGAAGTGTAATATATGTATGTAAATGATTAGTGAGGTGTACGTGGTGTCAATGTTTTTTTTTGGATCCCACTAATTATTGGTTATTTGGTGAGGTTTTTTTTTTCTCTCTTTTGGCAAACATCTACTCATGTGGATTGTTGACTAATTTCAGCCTTTATATGTCTATGTGATTAACTAATGATACCATTTTTTTTGTTTCTGTCTGTGTTCCTACAAGCAAATATGCAATGTCAAGACTGTTTAAGTAAAACAAGCCCCTGTAGAAGCAAGTTTTACTCTTGGCGGCGGCGTGTGAGGGCGCCGGTGAATCTCGGGAAGAAGGGAAGAAAAAGAAAGCCACCGATAGGTGGCGCAGCGTGGATGTAAGAGGATGGTGAGAAAAGAATGAGACGCTTGCTATGTGTAGATAGTTGTATATATATTTTTGTAAATAATTCGTCAATAAAACAAGTTTTAATTGGATAGTGCTTTGCTGATGTATCTCTGCAGCTCGAGCATAACGAAAAAGCACGCCCGTTATTGTTACAATAGCGTATGTATTGTTGCGTGCGTAAGAGTTCGTAATAGATTGAATGAACAAATCCGTTAATAGGTTAATAAAATTTATTTTTATCATACAAATATTTCAGAACTCTGAAATTTTCCACAGAAATATTCGTCACAGTGTCACACTATAATTAGTAGTTACACTTCAAGCAACTTTAAACACAACGTTAATGCAAAACACATATAAAGAGAAAGCTAACTTGGATATATCTCAATTCAAGAGGAACTAACAAATCGAAAAAACAATAACTAAGCAACTAACTAAAAAACTGTGAGCAGATGCACTCTCTTCGGCTTTAAATAGTTTTCAAACGGCCGCGAGATATTTCTAGTACATTCTGCTTCTCGAAATTACTGGAAAGCAATAAGAGGATGGAATTACGGTTACAGCTGGCATAGTGATCAATTATATTTATTCAATTTCAATACATATTACGCATCATACATATTTCTTGCCAAATTTGTCGTCGTCAGAAATATTTCGTCAAAACCATTATCAGTTTGGCAATATCTCTCCAAATTACACAGATACCCATTTAGTCAATGCTAATTGAACTCACCTCTGTATTCTTACTTTTCCGGTACATCTTTCTCTTAAAATTTGCCTCGCGCTATTTTACGCAGAAAAATACAATCTTACTTATAATTCTACTAAAATTACCTATCTCAAGTACAAAATTCGTAAGATCAATTACTGAATCAACTAGACTAATATCAATTAGAGACTGAATTTCAAGACTTTAAGGCAGCAGTGCTTAATTCACTCGCTGATACGAACTTTCTGAATTTACAAACCTAGCATTAAACTCTTGCCTTTGCCAAAATAACAGCGTCGTCTCCAGGTAATAGATGCGACTGCACCATAATTAAAAAGAATACTGTAATCGGCCTTAGTGCAATAAACTAAATCGACTAATTAAAACTAACAGTAGTTGCAGCTAACAGCAAAGTGATGATGCATGATTCATAAGTTTGCTTCATCTTAGAATAATATGTAATAAAATACACTCTGATACATTTAAAACTGATTGCAAGGAAATGTTCCTATAATAATTATAACAATCATTTTCTTCCAGCTGTTTTTTTAGCATAGCCTGGAAAGAAAATTTAGCTTTCATATTTTTATACAGCTAAAATTAGATATTTACTTAAGTCCCTTCAGCGAATGTAAATTCTAAACTGGTTCCTGATAAAACAGCTAAATGTATAAGACAATTAGAAAGACAATAAACAAAGACATTTTGTGTCATATCAAAAATTTAATATAAGCCCTTTTTACCATTTCTGACATTGGGAGATGAGAAAATATTTTTTATTCGAGGAACCTAATTTTTAGCAGAATGAAACGCTGGCTGTGAGCTTTTCGCTTTTGTTGTTTACGATTATTGATTTGAAATCTTTCTGTATGAGTTTCACGTAAATGTGAAGGGAACTCAATTAAGATAGAATATTGTCCACACAGAAAAGAGCACGTCAATCTCCACATAAAATTCCATTGTCTTGTGTTAGTGTTTGGGCAAAGGAGTTATAAACTTTATAGAGAATGCTATTAACTATTCACAAGTTTGCTGCTGATCTCTTAAAGTAACGTTGGGCAAACCCATTGCGGCGAAAGGCAATTGATGTATAAGCAAAGGATCGAAATACACATTGGTATAACTGATTTTCGTAGAAGTTCTCGAGAAACTACGTGAGTTGCATTAACGAGTTCAATAAAAGTCAGGAAACTTCTGGTTTAAGAACTTTTCGATTCCAAGATTACGTGACTAGAGGATTTCCTGTTGTTTACGAAGATTCATCTAACTGGCCGCACTCAGGATTTTAGGGAATAATTATTTTATGGTATTAACAATAATACGTGCAACTAGTTGCTTGTTAGAAATGACAAAATGACATTTATGTACATAAAAGCACGAAAAATAGAAATTTAATTATTTGCGATTTTTCTTTTTCCCAATATGAATTCAAAGACTTTGATTTGGTCAAATGCAAAGCACATTTATGTAGTCTCTTCCTGTTATTTTTTAAATATAGAACTACTAGGATTTTCGAAGAGAGAAACGTGAAAAATTAGCTATGTTCTTCCCGAAGTTCGATCTACGGATACTCTAATTGTTAGCCAGGAGGGTGCTGCAAGATACCTTAATTTATATTATCAAACGAAACTTTTCATCAAAATTTATACACGTTGATTTTTGTTTAGGAAAATAATTTCTGCGAAGTTAAAATTACAGTGCATACGATACTAATTTAATATCAAATACGCTAGTCAGCGTTTCTTTAAGCTATGTTTATGTATGTTATTAAGTACACGTTAAAAAGTATAAGACATAAACACATATCTTTAATATTTTTCAAATTGAAAATAATTCTTTTAATTTCTCTGTATAAGTGATATATCGTGTTATTGTAAGATATTTCATGCGCGGTATAATTTTCAATGTACAAATAGTTATACTTGAAGAAGTTGATACATTGCGGCTAAAATGTAGACATGCAATACGTTAACATTTCATTCCAAAGTTTTTTGTAATTTTCTCCGTCAGTCCTGTTTTGTCTCCAAATTAATGAATTCGAAGATGTGTGAAAAGGTCAACTTAATTTGAATGCGATATCTGGAATTTTCTAGGATACCTTATGGTCCTGCATTTCATAGGGAACGATTCAAGCCTAATCGTGTAGTAATTCTATGATTTATTACTAATAATTCGGGGGACTATCTTGATAGAATTTTATAATAATAAATGCAAAAGCATTTGGTGATGAAAATCGTAGTATTCCGCCCATGATTTCAAATGTTTAGGATGAATTTTGGTCTCCCGGTTTTACTTGAAAACGTTCCTAGCCTAATGTTTTATACTAACTAAAACTCCTAAATTTACTAGCTCTTGCTTATTCTAATTCGTAAAGAAAATGCGTTATTTTTTTCACTCATTTATTCAGGGTATATCCGAATTAACACATCATAATATCAAATTTCGAACTGCAGTTTCAAACAAATGCGGTTAAAGTCCATTTGGAAAATAAATGAAGTTTGAAAAACATCCCTACAGAATGGATGCTTAAGCATCAGAAACCCACATTTAACATTATTCAAATTTCGGCAAATTATCTGTTTTGAAATATGTGGTCCTGTGGCGGTTATCTATTTATATAATTATATACTTAATAACGATACCGTACCCTGGCTTTGTATACGCAGCACTATAAAGCTCGAAAGCAGATTTCATGCATTTCAATACGTTTAAGTTAAGTATGAGACGTTTGTACTTAGAGAATCCTTTAAAAGTTCAATCTTCCTCTTAGATTGTTAGCAATGGCTTCGTGGATAAAAAATGGATAGTACATGCGTTACACAATGGGGAGAAAAACAAAAACTCCAAAGCAGCCAGTTTGTTCGCCTAGAATCGAATCTATATCTAACTACCAGTTTTCAGCGATTTTACCTATCAGCCGCTGTTGGGCCTTGGGCTATTTTGTAGTAATTCAATAATGAAATCTTCAACGCATATTACTAGGCTGAAAAGCAGTTATGCAACTGAAAAAAGTCCTTTTTTATTTTTTGCTATATATATATATATTGGTAAGATATAACAAAATACGATAGCTGCTTTGAAAAATAATTGGCAACTTCAAAATTAACATTCTAAATATGGTGCTCTTCCCCTGAATTCATCTCTTCTTACAAATTTGAGATCTCTCTACCGTAATGTAACGCTACTTTGAAAAGGGCAGATAAAACTAAAGTTAACCTATCATAGATTATCTGTACTTGTACATCAAATTTGGTATAAATACCGCTGGCGATTAATTACATCATTTTTCTGCTGCATTCATTCCCTAGCTTCCGCCTTGCCGACATCTTTGTTTTGCTATGCCCATCTTTGTGCCTATTTAAGATGATACAACGTGCATACAAAAAATATTGTAATTGCTTATGATCTAGAAACATCCTATCTCTAAGAAATTATTTGGTTAGGTGACAAAATAAAGCTTGGTGATTCATAAAAGATCCAGTTGTTGTTATCTTCATTGGTATGCCTTAACCATCATCCATGACTGTTATCGAAAGCTTTTTGATACAGAGTAGTGGTTCATAGTTTAGCATAGCAGTGCCACTTATAACTTACACTGGTCTAAGCTCCCGAAGACAGCAAGCTGCGTTTTGCAGCTTAGCAGGGGGAAATGTTAAGAATTCTAGTGTCTTCTTCTCTCTTCTCCTCTACACAGTGAGGTTATGACATATTTATACATAAGATATGCTATTCTACCAATTCGGTACAAAATTAAGGGATACTGTACAATTTGTAGGTAGCACATTGAGATTTTCTTAATACTATTTCCTTTACATGGGATTGATTATTTCCTGACATATTAAAAAGTTTTTGTTCATATATTTTGTTGGAAATTGCAGTGCTTAAAAGTTTCCTCGAACGCTGTTCATGATACATAGCTTGGATATATTTCAATTATTTTAATATTTTGCATAAATCATTCGTTTTGCCACTTGCAAAAAGAACCGAACGCGCTACTTTATGTATCACTGACAAATGACTTAATGATATTGCTATATGAGGAAGATTATACATTCACTGGAGATTAATTTGAGTTGCTTATTACCTTGGAAGTTCCTGTGGCTGCTGGTTTAATAATTTAGTTCTTTTCAATACCAGGTTATAAGCTTAGTTAATTTCTGAAATAACTAGCGTTTTTATATTGTAATCCTCCACGTAGATGATTCGAGGTAGTTTTCATTTGTACGAAATTAAGTATGAGTATAAATTAAAATTTTCTCACATTTGTTTTTTTCCGCATTGATACAATTCTAAAAAGCTGGTTGACTTTGCAAATGTTTAATCAAATTTGTAACATTTTATATAGATTTAAATTTAATAAAAGTATTAAAAATAATTTTTCAAGAATAAAAAGAATTGCATTGAAAGATTAAAATATTATCAATAGTTTTTATTGAACATAAATGGATAAATAAATTATTACAGATTTTCATTCTAATATGCTTAAATATTTTCATAAAATGTTTCTTTAATTACCACCCTTTACTACATAAGTGTCCACTACTGTCTAGGTGCGTAAAACTATTCAATACTGATAGTTTGGCACTGGAACTTCAACAAACAACATAACTTCAGGAATGCTCCAAAGGCGTTTCTGTAATTTTTCCCAAATGTAGCATAAATACAGACATATTTCAATCAAATAATCTTCCAGGATGGCATTAGAAATTTAGGTAAATAACCCTCCTGTATTTTGCCGCATTAAAAACAATAAAAATTTTAATTCTTAGTTCACTATCCTTGAACTAGTGCGTTGTAAAATTGAATTGTGGCTCGTTAAATATTGTTTAACTCGCAGCTGCAAGTAAACTTGCATTTGAGTTTCTCAGTTATCACTGCAGATCTCTAATTAGAGGAAAAATGATTTCGTCCTCATTACCCCAGCATTAGTTGGTCACTGATGATTTAAATTGTGATAACAAAAATGACTGAATAATTCTGAACGAAGCTTCTCAATCGCAATTTTCCTCATCTCAATATGATCCTATTTAAGCAATGACTGGAAGCTCTTCTAAAAGAAAAAAATTTAAAAATCCATTTTAATGCTCTAGGCAACTAATTAGTCTTTGCCGATATACTGTTAAATACATTTTTCTGTTTATTATAATAACGGCTCAAGTTTTTATAAAAATCATGAATTCGAAATATATTCAGCAGTACACACACTGACTCGAAAAAATATCAGGGCTTAAAACATTTCAGACGTTCGCCGATAATAATTCAGGTATTATTCCAAAACTAAATGTTTTTCATTATTTTATGCGTCTAAATAACATGTTAAATCTGTTACGAGGAATAATATTTTATAATACTAATGAATAATATTTGATAATACTAATGATGAATGAGATATTTCAAATACCTTGCCTTTAAATGCTAAAATAATGCAAAATGTTTATTGTTGCATTGTGGTACAAATGTCATAAGGAGCCACGCCTATTAGACTTTTCTTGTAAAACACCTGAATTAAGGTTTTTAAACTTGAACAGACATATTTTAAGGTTTTAGGGGCTACTTCGTTTGTATGGATTGACGAAATTCAGATTCCTTCTAATGGAGCAAACTTACAATTTTCATTCGTGAAAAATGTGAAAAGCAAATAGCTGAACTATTGAATTACAACCAAAATCTACTGTTTAGTTTAATTCTGAAATTCTAAAAACCTAATATGCCTGAATACAAAGTACAAACATAGCGTCCAAGTAGAATCACTGAGCACGAAGAAAAGTAGATCGTTAGAAATATTATTTATAATCCTAAAACCAGGAAGTCAGATTGGCTTAAAAACACAGCGAATATTTAGCAAACATAGTAATGGAGAAACTGTTAGAAATATTTAAGGAAAGATAACTTTTATGGACAAATGGCTAGAAACAAATCGAAAGGCGTAATTTCAACTTACTAAAACCTGTATTAAAATGCCTCAAAGGTTTTGAATTCGGCTATAATTATAGAATAGAGTCAGTTTGGAATTTTGGGAGTGATTAAAAGAAAATAGTGTAGCAAAATGCAATCCTGACTTTAAATGAAAAACCTTTCTTCTTCAGTAAAAAATAAAAGTATTGAAATATTTTTAGACTGCATGGGAGCGCTTGCGACATTTAAAGTCTACATTTCATTCATAACAAGTTTGATAATATTTTATTTATTTTAATATTTCAAAATGAAAATTGAATTATAGGACAGAAAAATAGGCATATTGTCGAATTAAAATTTTATCAAAGCAATCAGAAGCAACATTGCTCATATTTGCAAACTGAGGAATATATATCCTTTAGACATGTAATCAAAACGCTTATGTGTAATCCAGAATTCAATCTTATTGAGCATATTTGGGATCATTTGCAAGACAAAATGAAAGATATGTACTTGGTGAAAAACTTAATACGAAACGGGAAAAAAATAGAAACACATCTCAATCAAAATCTTGTGGAATCCATGCTTAAGAGAACCAGTGAATTTATGAAAGAAAATGAGACCGAATGCATTATTAGAGCAATTTTTTAATGTTTGTGTCATCATTTGCTATTGTAATATGTTCAAAGGTTCCGCATAGATATTCATTAGTAACTGGTTAATGAACAGTTTTAATTAGTTTTATTGTATAGAGACACAGGGAAAAAATTTTTATTGCAGAAATAATGTATACGCTTAGAGATAATGTTATTTAATTAAAGTTATTTAATAATGACGCTCATGTATGTATTTTTTATATTTAAAGTCTCAGTATCCAAAGTACACAATGATTCCCGTATTCAAAATATTATTAGCGGCATTGTTTGCATATCAAAATGTTTCATGCCATTCTTGCAGAACATTAATTTGCAAGACTGCGTTAAAGCATTCTTTGTAGGAGAAATACATGAAATGATATTGTCTGGAATAACATAGGCCGCACTGTATGCTAAAAGAAATGAAATCATCTTTAGGTCTCTTAGTATTAGGTCGCAATATGAGCAGAGACCAACATATATGACAAAGAAACATATCGCTATCATGCCATAATTGGCCTACTTGTTAGATTTCTCGCCTTGCGACTTTCAAATATTCTCTCTTACTAAGATAAACTTTCCGTATTTCAGTATTTTGGGAACCCAGAGATAAATGTGCGCATTTCAAAGGATTTTACTTCAAAACTGAAATATGTAATACATTTTACATTTAAAATATTTTACGTTGAGCATAGGTTGGGCTAGAGTTATGGAAATGGTATAATTTCATGGGTGTGTACGCATTTAAAAATACTGGCACTCTTTTAGGGGCAATTCTATCCCTTTTGTGACTTGCCAGCTCGTCAATTGCATAGTCTTCGTAATAAAATGCTTCGTGTTAAGTGTTTCGAATGCCTTTAAATTTTTAAAGATATTTAATTAGCTCCAGATTGCAAATAAAAATAATACATTTAATAATTTTGAATGAAAAATAAACTTTTTTTTCTTTGTTTTCTTCAACCTATATTCCAATTACATAAAATTTAGACGAATGTGTCTACCTATAGTAATAACAAATAGACAGGCTAGCTCGAGCATTTTCGGTATCACAGTAAAGTTGGCTCTTCATATAACAGAAACATTAAAAATTCACTCAAAACTCTACCTTTATTTAATTGTCATTTGAGAAAAACGCTAAGTTCGGGCTCTCCGAAAATCGGCACCTAAGAAGGCTGCCAGTATGCTTGAAAGTGACACAAAGAATAGGCAATAGAGCGGTATCCAAGAATCAATTACAGATATTATTGACTTTTTACGGCTAATCCGAATTTAATGCTTTCTGATTTTCTTTTATACTTTTTTATCTAAGGAAAGTTCGGAACACACTTGTTTGCTTAGCGGTATCTTTTTCATTTTTTATCGGCTCTTTTTGAAGTACGGTGCTCTTTCAAACTCTGTGATGCTGTTTCATCTTTTACTATTTTTGCCAAATCATTTTTCCCTTTCGGTTTACCTTTCTAAGATCGGGTTTACTGTTTTCATAAAGTAAACTTTTACCTAGAAGTATGGCTTTACATTTTTGTGTCTACTGCTAACGCTAAGGCAATTTTTTATGATCAAACTATTCCCTAGTTAGTTCCAATATCAACTTTAAGGAATGTTTTCTGAATTTACCAATTGCCTATGACTGATAATAAATTTCATAAAACTGAGCTTATTCGCTATATGATGAGATAGTAATATAGAAATATTAACTTTAATATGAAATGAAGTTCAAAATCAGCATAATGATATTAGTACCGAGATTTTAAGAAATTGAATAACTGATAAATATTTTAAAATCAATTATAACCATTAGTGTCTTAAAGAGCTCCTTTAAACAAACGTACAGATACAAAAACTCGTATGTTGTTTTTCGCCTATTTCATAGTACACATTCCTTTACCAAATGTTTGGAAAATTCTTATAATTTCCTAATAAAATATGTTATGTTCCACTTCATTGTTCATTAGGAAATGGTTTGTTAAGAGTTAGTTAAGAAAATGTATGAATGTAAGTCGATGCAACTCCTTCTCATGCTGAACTGAATATGGAATGCACTATTTATTTCTTTACCATCATACTGTGTAACGAATCAATAAATCAATGTCGATAGCTGGCAGGGCTATTAATTGTTGTTTCAGATTACCTGAAATACTGTTTTAAAATTCTTTAAGACTAAACTTATTTCGATTGTATATTACCCCACCGCTTCGATTACATTTTTTAACAAAATTGGAACACTTCAACTAAAGGATTCAAAATAAGCGTCTTTTTAATAACCAATAGTGCTTGTTGTCACTTCATTTTGAACAATTTTGAACGAATAAAATTCACAAAACGAAGAATCTAGACAGAGTTCTGAAATTTCATTTTTAAACCTTCTAAGATCGTATTTTAATGAGTTTCTGATTTTGCTTTAAAGAAACAAACAATTTGTATATCTAAAATGGTAGTTCCTTTGTACAGTTTGACGAAGAAAAAATCTGTTCTCTTGGTTTTTTTCCCCCGCATAAGCAGTACCTATAAATCGTAATTGTTTCATAACAGCGTCCGAATATACATCATGTTAAACGGGTTGAGATTTATAGGAAATTCTATGAAAACTTCAAAAATGGAAAAATCTAGAATTTTTCAGCATTTCGTGATATCGGGATAAAATATACAATCAAACAGAGATTTTCCATTGAACTTTGGTAGGAGAATATGAAAAAATTCATGAAATAAGAATTCGTTTGCAGCAGTAGAAATTTCTGCAAGTTTTTCAATTTTTAGAATTTATCTGCATTTTTAATAAATATCCCTATCTCTAAAATCACAAACTGAAATTTAAATATTCATTTTATTACCTTTAGATTAAATTCCTCCACATGAACACACAACAGACCTATGGGGGGCTAGTTATTTCCTTGGTAATATGTCATACACAAATTCAGTTCATACTAAAACTATTTATAAATTAAAATTTAATATGAAGATCCGTATTTATAATATTGGTTATTTAAATATTAATAATGCTATTAAAATCTAAAGTTATCTAAACCTGAATAGAAAATAGGATAATTCTGGCTTTATTACATGCAAATGCACAGACTGTTTGTAGGTTTCTACATATCGCGTAGTAATGTGTTACTTGAGTGTTTGAAAGTCGCTTGTTTTTCTGAATGGGAGATAGCTGACCATAGCTGTCACATTACAGGCTGTGAAATAAAATAAGTAGATAATCTACAATTAGTTTGGTATGCTTTAATTTACAAGGTTTCTTCCTAAAGAAATACCAGTCAAACTAATACTAAAATAAATAAATAAAAATATAAAAATAAAGAAATTGAATTTTTGTCCTCAATAAATCTGCATATTAAATGAAAAAAGTCTCTTATTAATTTTCTTAAGCAGTGATAAATGTGCAGATAGTTTTGGTAAATAAATAGTAAAGTATATGCTATGTGTTTCAGGGGCTATCTGATATATCTAGAACCCGTGGGCATGCAAAAATAGCTATTATAATATATTCCTCACCTCTTAGTATTCTTAAGTTCAACATATTTTCTATGAACAAAGTGTATGGAATGTACACTGCGAAAAAAAAGTTTTATATCTCCCGTTCTACAGGGCCGATTGACGAAATTCAAATTCCATTTTCCATGTCTCGAAAGCGCGACTTAGGATATGTATTGGATTTATATATAGCATTGTTCTAATATAGGTATTTTTACACAAAATCGGACCCTTTCTAAAATAGCATACCAATCTTTTTCCATATTTCGATTCTGCGACTCAAATTACGCCTAAATATTAAATTTTGTGAAATTTGGTGAGACATTTATGGACAAATTAAGAAATTAAAAAATTTAACTTGGCGCTTTTTTTGGGGGGGGGGAGCCCAGAATAATTCACTTGGCGAACTTTATATGGCAATCTATTTTCTATTCCCTTCTATTGTGCAAGATCGAAAAACGTCACATCGTTCCTACCTTTTTACATTGTGGATTAGCTGAAAAAAATGTCACATCGTTCTTAATTTCAAATAATTGTAACAAAGCGCGTAAAGCACATTTTCTCTATTATAGGTTTCAACAAATATGCCAAATTTCAAATCGCACCAGTATATAAATTCACGTATATCTGCGGAAATTTTGAATAAAAAGCTCTAATTGTTTTGCAGGTATGCTTAGAAATATACCTTAAGATGATTGTAAAAATTTCGTAGGTTATAAATCAAAATTCGTTTCGAAAAATTTATAAAAATTATTTTAAAATACAAATTTTAAAAGTAAAACATAAAAAAATGGTAAATGTTATTTGGAATGAATCTAAATTTCGATCTGTGTACGAAGGAATCAAATAAGTTTTATAAAAAAGAACTATTAATAAATACGTACCAAACTAAATTAACACTGAGGAGTTAAAATTTTGAGAGCCAATTTTTTAGAAACTACTCGTGCGATTTTTACACAACTTGGCAATTTGACATAATTTGAGTCGTAGAATCGAAATATGGAAAAACATTGGCATGCTGTTTCAGAAAAAGTACGATTTTGTGTTAAAATACCTACATTAGAACAATGCTATATGTAAATCTAATACATATCATAAGTCGCGCTTTCGAGACTTGGAAAACGAAATTTGAATTTCCTCAATCGGCCCAGTAGAACAGGAAATATAGAACTGTCCCATTTTTCTTTTGGCAGTATACTTCTGGTTATCACATAACGAATTTATACGAAGCACTATGATATATCTATAATTGTGTTTGGAGAAATACTGGATGCTCAAAAGCTTTCCAGTCCTGTCTTATAGAGACAGCAGTATGAGTTTGAGCTTTGCCATATTGTATAACAAATGAGCGCTTTCAAGGTTGTCAAAATCGTTTCACCAGATTGCTGTAAAAATAAATCCCGTGAAATATTTAAATAACGTGTCGTCGAAGATTTGCATGAGAGAGTAAATTATGTACATCATAATCACCTGTTAATATTATTATCAGATATACGACTTCTTGGTTCAGGTTTCAGCCTGTGTTTGTTATTCTCTGAATTACCATTTCAGTTTTTGTTTGTAAGATAACATTCCCATTCTGGTCGTCAGAGAACGAATATGTGTTCATGGAGCTGGTCATCTTTGTCATTCCAAACAATAACTCGAAAGAACGTAACGGTATTTCTGAATTTCTTTCTGTGGTGAGGAATTCATAGCGCTGAATGTTCCGATGCTCGACTTTCATTATAGGAACAGCTGCTTTATAGCATATTCATGCCTCTGTAGTTACCTACAGTCAATTCACGCGCAACAGTGAATCAATAAATGGAAATGATAATACAGATGCTTAGCATCATCTGAACGTGAGTCTTTTTTTGCGTGTGTGATTTCGGTGACACTCGGTGACCTTCTATGATCTGTTGTACCAACATTGGATATGACAACGCTTGTTTGTAGATGTTACCCACAAACTTTTCAGTAGCAGCAACATTGTTACTTCTCACCACTGTTTTGATACAGAGTAGTGGTTCATAGTTTAGCATAGCAGTGCCACTTATAACTTACACTGGTCTAAGCTCCCGAAGACAGCAAGCTGCGTTTTGCAGCTTAGCAGGGGGAAATGTTTATAGTGCATTTTTATGTATGATTTAATCCTTGCTACATTGGCAACTGGCGACAAGGTTTTAAAACCTGAATACATGACTTATTTTGTATGTACACTGCGCAAAAAAAGGGGACAGTTCTATATCTCTCATTCTACTGGGCCGATTGACACAAATTATGCCAAACTCCCAAGTTTTGTAAATATCGCACAACTAGTTTTTAAAAAATTAGCTCTCAAAACTTTAGCTCCTTAATATTAATTCAATTTGGTATGTATTTATTAATATCTCTTCTTTATGAAACTTATTTGATTCCTTCCTACACAGTTCGAAATTTATGTTCATTCCAAATAGAATTCACCCACTTTTTATGATTTATTTTTAAAATATGTATTTTTAAATAATTTTTATAAATTTTTCAAAAACAATTTTGAAGTGTAACATATATAATTTTTACCGTCATCTTAAAGTAGATGTATTTCAAAGCATACCTGCAAAACATTAAAGCTTTGCATTCAAAATTTCCTGGATACCTGGATACCTGCTGTACTGGGCTACTGCCTAGGCAGCGATGCCGGTTCATGAAATAAAGCCCTAGGGCGCATGACATAAGAGAATCCGGATGTGGGTATATCTCGGAAGAGAAATCGGAGGCAGAATATTCAAAATTTCGCAAGATGTACGTGAATTTATATGTTGGCGCGTTTTGAAATTTGGCATATTTGTTGAAAGAGATAATAACGAAAATGTGGTTTACGCACTTTATTAAAATTATTTGAAAGTAGGAACGATGTGACTTTTTTTACACTTCTGCACAATGCAAGGGAAAGGAAAATAGATTGCCATATATTAAGAAGTTATCCAAGTGAATTATTTTTGGCTCAAACTGAAAAAAATGCGCCAAGTTAAATTTCTGAATTTCTCTGTAAATTTCTCACCAACGTTTACAAAATTTCATATTTAGGCATAATTTGGTCGTAGAATCGAAATATGAAAAAATAATTGGTATGTCATTTCAGAAAAAGACCCAGTTTATGTGAAAATAGCTATATTAGAACAAAGCTATATACTATAAATCTCATACATATATTAAGTCGCGCTTTCAAGACATGGAATACGCAATTTGAATTCCATCGATCGGCCCAGTAGAACGGGAAATATAGAATTGTCTTTTTTTTCTTTTTTTCGCAGTTTTACATATGTGACTTACTTTTTGTTTCATACCAGTTTTGTGTCCATGCAGCTCTGTTCTTCTAATAAACTTTTTTTTAAATTTATGCAATCAAGAATATCATATGTATCTAAGATAGTACTTTGTATACCTTATGCAGATGTGACTCTATAACTCTTTTTTAATTTAGAATCAATATAAAGCTTTATAGCTTCTGCAGGGCGGACATCACACTGCAAGGGCCTGTTCCCAGCCAGTAGTTCTCTTTAGCAATATTAAAAAAATCAATTCAAATTTAGTTTACATGTATTATTTTGACTTGAATAACATATTTTTAGAAAGTACATCTAGAAAACAAAAGTTAAGCATTTCCTACTCTTCGTACGAATTTTGTCTTTATTCTTTCATAGCAGCGTCTTCAAATTCGTATGAGCAAATTCAAGTACAGTGCTGGCACATTTATATATATATATATATATCCTTTGTGTTTTCTATTCAGTGCAAAGTGAAAACGTGTAAATTAGCTTTGTGCAGTTATAGCAAATATTTAAATTTTCTTCGTCAAACATTTGCAAATTTTATTTGAAATTTTGATTGAAATCTTACATAGCACTAAAGGAAGAAAAATGACCGCTAATGAAACATCAGTGCTATTTATTACAACAAAAAGGTAGAAAAATTATTATTTCTAACATTCTACTTCAAGTAGGGAACATAAAAAAATTAATGAACATTCTTTGCTTTCATAAATTGCTCTATAAATGTGTTTATCTATTTATCTTTCTACCTCTATCTATACCTGTATCTATATCTATATATAGATATAGATAGATATATCATAAGAATGTAAGTGTAAAGAATAGTACATCAGTGTAAAGGATAGTACATCTTTACACTGAGAATCAATATCAATTACGTTCTACATAAGTGCATCGAATTCGAGACCTTGTTATAACGTTGATTATTCTAAATTTCCAGGTCTAGTTGCTTCCCGTTCTAACTGCTGCCCCATGCCACATAAATTCTTGCCGTCATTAGAATTAATGCTAAAAACTCATTATTTCCAAAGGATTATTTAATGCAAAGGAAATAAAAGAATTTGCTAATAAAGAAAATCTAATTTCAGTTTCCCAATCACTTTATTATTAAAGAAAGTAAAAAAAAAATAAGCAAAATGTTTGACATTCAAGATATAATTATTTTTTTTTCTTTTAATGAGAATGCAGAGAAGTTTGTTTTATCGTGTAACATCTGCATAGTAAAAATGACCTTAGTAGAATTTACTCTCACTCCAAAAATGGTCCTCATAAAGTTCGAATTTGCATTTCATTAAACTTACTTCCCCCATTAAGAAGTTATGTCTTTACGTTACTAAGTTATGAAGAATTTAAGCCAGCCATTAAAGGAAAAAAAACTTGTGGGGAAAGAGCGATTTTCTTCGCTAATATAGTTCTGCATAAGAATTGGTATCATTACTTAATATCATTCGATTTATGCAAGGTGAGCAAATTAATGATAATATAGGAAATATTTTTTTAAAATTTTCATTCGTCGCAAAAAGAAATTTTTTAAAAACTGTCAGTTGATTTTATTTGTAATGCAATGGTATATCAGAATTCTCCAGCTAGAACCACGTGTACTAAGCTGAAAGCGTAAAACAACACATGCTATTACATTTTTTTTACGAACAGAATTATTTGATAAATCAGGCATTATATATAAAGCATTTTGGATTTCAGTATTTCATTCACGGAAGTCTATATTAGTACTTCTTTGAACTTTCAGGTTTAAATATTCGTTTCAAAATCTTGTTACCTTTTCATGTTGTACATGTGGGAATCAGTTATGCAAATCCGGTCTCTTATTTCTTCTAAAAATTTTGAAATTTTTTTCTGTCTAAATGAACTCATTTTTCTGCTTTCCAAAGCTAAGGAGCAAAACTCAATCAATATGTACTTACTCAACAGTATAAGGATCATATTTAAAATAAAAACATTTCATCACTAAATTTACGTCTAGTAGAAAATATCTAAAATTTTTTGGTTATGATTGAAGTTGAAAGTCTGTGGCAGTAATGTTCAGAGAAATGTTATGGAAAAAGCAACTGAAGTCGTTTTGACACAGAAGCAAACACTGTCGCTATTAAATATATAAAAATCATCAGAATGTTTAAGGAGAGGAGTATTCATGCCACAAATTAAGATCTAGTTTTTTACTTTTGTCATTTTTATTCAGAATGTGAAAGGAAGATTTGAAAAGTACAATTTTCTTGTTTAGTTTTAAAATTTTCTTTGTTAAAAACAAACGATGATTATCAGTTTAAGTAGAAGGATGTAACTTGAGTTGCAAAACACAAGCTAGAAAATGTAGATATACCTCTTAAAATCCCAATCACTTGTCTATTAAAAGTTTACTAGTAAAGAGAGAAAAGAATTTTAAACATTATAAATCCCTATAATTAAAAGGCACGCATGTGGTTATTATTATGTAATGAGTTATCAAAATTTCTTTTCAAGACCTGTAATGATTGTAAAGACATTAGGTTATTTCGAAGCAGGAAACATGAAAAATTAGCAATGCCCTCGCCGGTAACCTCCGAACCTGAGGGAGCTGACCATTACTCCACAAAGACATACTAAAAAGACGGGAGAAATATATTATAGAATAAATAATTTCAAGCTATTTCAAATGCGTTATACCCGGCTTAGAGCAACTTACGAATTTACAATCTAGTTAAGGCGTCCTTCTCTTTGATGTTTATTTGTGTGTTATATTAAAAACTCTAAAACAGTTGTTATCACACCATTTTACTTGGTCGGAACAAATGTCTCTCTAGGACCTTTCAAATGAAAGGAGTTAAAAATATTTCACCGTGAGAGATATGGGTACTAAGAACAGGATGTTCTATTTTATGCACTTTATGTGATTTCACAGCTTTACCAAAGCATGCAGCAGAATGACTGAGTTTGTTGGATTTCTGAGATGCTTCGTTTTTATTGCACATCACTACCAAGAGGCTAGAATCAATGAAACAACTATCCAATGATTAGAAAGTTATTTCAGAATAAAACAGTAACATAAAAATAATTGGCCACTTCACTGCTTTTGGTAATCTCTTACACACTGATACACATCAATAGAATTTTTAAAATGTTCGTAGTTTCTATTTCATTGCCAAAGCCAAAGCCTGTAAATCGTTTAGAGCTTTAATTTGTATTAAAAGATCTCAAATAGCTCTAAAAAATCTTTTTTAGGCTTAGGAAAGCGAAATACATCTTAAAAACTATTATTTAGCCAAGAGAAGGGTAAGATCAGAGATATAAAGTTATTAAACATCGCAGCTTTTAAGAAATGCTACCAAAAACACTGACAGTTTAGAGATGTGGCTTTGTAGAATTTGTTTCTTGCAAAAGTACTAGAAGCAAAACAAATCCTCCCTATCTGTAGTCACTGAATGCGATATAAAAAAGGTATTCCATCGAAAATTTTAGCTAGAATTAAGGCTATCTTTGGGATTCTGCGTTGTATTTTTAGTTTTGAGAGGAATTTCTTTCATGTTAGTAAAGATGGCAAAGTTCAAAAGATAGTTTCCCTTTCCGCTAAAATACTTTTCCGATTGAAAATAAAATAAAATTTTGCGCAGTGAAATAATATAAAGTATATAAAGTTTCTGTTAACGAGGGACAATAACTCGTAAGCAAATGAAATACAAAATAGATTTTACTCCTTGATTGGAATCCTGGAAACTAATCTAGAAAAAGCGGAAAAGATAGAAGTCTGGGCTGCATATTTATTCAACAATGTTCATTATCGATCTAATTGTGTAATATAATAGTCTAGGTTAATGAAGCTGTGTAAACATCCTTATAAATAGATGGTTTTGTGACAACTTATGAAAACTGGTTTGAAGTGGAAACTTTGTAAAAACTGATACGAAGAAGTTAATTGAATGTAATGAGTAATCAAATGAGAACAATGAATAATGATAATGAGAAAGCTGATTTAATCTGCGCTCTAACACAAATACTCTAAACTTTAAACTTTTAGTTAATTATTTTATGTTTGAAAACCATTTATAGTAAACTTTGCTACGCTTTATGACTTACAAAAGTAATAAATAAAAACAAAAACAAAAAAAGAGGAATAAAACAAACAAAGTTAAACAAAATATTTATTCAGATCAATGAATCGAAAGTACATTGAATTAAATTACAGCTTAAGGAATCATCTGGAACTCACGGACTTTAAACAAAAAAAATAAACTGTTTACTCGAGATGGCGAAGTTTTCGAAACTTGTCACACGATCTCCTAGGGGTAAACTGAAATTCTCTTAGCTCTAGGATTTTACAAATAGTAGAATTGAAATATATCCCTTACGAACATAGTATCAGATTACTTGATGGCATGTTCGAAACTTGCTAGACGTATTATTAAATAAACTAAATCTTTCTCATCGTTTGGGTTTCAAAGCTAACAAAGTTGGAATTTATTCATCGTTTACAGTCACGATGCCATACTACTCAACTAGGCACTAAATTTAACTCATGAGAAAGCGCAGGTCGGAGCTAGTCGAAAATAGTTCAATTAGATGGCAAATTTCACTACTGAATGCTTTATTTTTATGTTTTAACGCTTGCTGCAACTTTTTAGACATGACTACACAGTGAGCTGGAAAATCAGCTACACAACTGGTTACATCATATGATTGCAAAATTATGACAAATGCATTAACAGGTAAGAATGCCTTTGCATCCAAACCACTCTCCAAATAACCAAATTAAAAAAAAAAGAACACTGATGGATAACAAATACGAAAATGATTATATTAGAGATAGGTTTTAAATTTTAATATTTTGATTTCGTTTTCGGCATAAATTCTATTGTTTAAGAAGAATATAAGAGATCAGAGGCTTTACTACTGGTTACAGAGGACCGTCTGAAATGAGAACTCTTAGAAGCATATACGGAATAATTGCTGTACTTCCACAAAATCTGACTGTGATAAAAATGGGAGGCCATTTAACTTATCGTGTAATGCTTCGAATAATAAAAACTCAATCATTTTTATAGCTGTTAGGGACTTTATTAGCTTGCCTTTTTTCCTTACCAAAAACATCTCAGCACGATGGCTTGCTGCTCGGAAACAATAAGAATACTTTGAAAGAAAGAAAGAGACTGTATTTTGTATTAATTTTAGTTAACTGCTTTCTATTGTATAAAATCATGCTTCATTTTCAAATGCACTAGTAAATGCACAAAAATGTATTATTAAAGTCTCATTAAAATAAGTAATCCAAGTTTCATTTGCACAGTAGCTTTTATTTTTATTTTATTCGAAGAGAAAAGTTATTTTTCTCTAATTATTTCATTTTAGTACTTTAATAAATTACACTTTAATTTTTTTCAAATTTTAAATATATATTTTTTTCTTTACAATATTTTCAGTTTTTAATAATTACGTTCATACCTTCCACACCACAAAATAAAATAATCGCTAAAGGTTTAGCTAAATTTATGTATCTCCGGTTAAATATGGATTATTTATTTTACTTGTCCTATTTATGAATTCATTTGTAAGTTACTGACAAACAAAAAGGTAGAAAATAAGTATGAATTGTTAATTATATCTGAACATTTTCAGCTCTGTAGCCACTAGTTAAAAACGGAAAAATTTATCACCAACAAGAATAGCTCTGTATCTTATAAAAAGAGCTTGGTAAATAGACTCCAAATTCTTTCGTGTAGGATTTTATTCTCAGCAAATTAATGTGCATCTGTAAAAATATAAAATTTTTGAATCAGTACAATATTTTCTGCAAAACTCTTTTATAAGAAACCCAGAAAAAAATCTGAAAGGTTTCAGATTTTAAATTACGTCCAAAAGGGAGTTTTTCTAACATTTTGTGTGCTACTTGTATTTGTTAAATATCGTGTTCTTCGCGGTTAAACCATAAAATTTAATTCAAGAGCAATATCGCAAAATAATTTTCAAATGAGCATGAGCATATCTTTAGAATTTCCGGTAAACAGACTCCTACGGTGGAGATTAAAATGTTTTTTCTGTACATTTCTGTACAACGTTGCCATTGCTCGCTTACTCTATACAGGAAAACCGGTGTGAACAGAAGTTCATTTCTCGTCACTTTACTTTTAGAAGAACCAATCATTACCTGTAACACTACGTTCTTCAATAATGGTCACAGGGGCAAAAAATTTTGAGAAGCAAAATATATGTCTTAGTATAGAAAACTTATATCTCAGTAACGCCAAAAGTTACAGTTTTCGTTTATTGCTTATTTGATAGTTAAAGGAGTCCATTACATTTATTTTGATTACCATTATTTTGATTACATTTACAAAAATTTGAAAATTGGAATGAGATACATTCTGATGACCTCAGAAATCACGTTACTTATCTGAGAAATCATGTGACTTATGCATGGCTAATGTAAACAAACAAGGCTATTATTCCTCTTCTCTTGTGGAATGTATCTCATTGTGATTTAGCCGCAGTACAGTTTCAAAGTTAGGCAAATTACAGAATATTTTGATAATGTCGCAAGTGCGCGCGTACAAATTAGGTTACAACACCATTCAGTTCTATGTTGGAGGCGACGGCGAGCGGTTTTGAGTCGTATTGGTTTTGCTCGTACAAAAATAAATATAAAAGGCCGAAATATAAAGATGCACTAAATCTGCATCGCAAGAGCCAAACAGAAAAATTAAAGAAAGATTTATTGAAAGAATATAATAAAGAACATTTGTTGTAAAAAGGAAAGAACACAACTAGTGATAATATGAAAATAATAAGAAGAAAATAAAACCGACTGAAGTTATTTGTTTCAAATAAATCAAGGTGCGTTAACTTCTTCTACTGCTGCTAATAATAAATTGTCAAATTTTAATGTACATTTAGCTGATTATAGTGGAGAGATTCTTCAATGGTCTCTGTCAAATATAAAAAATTCTTCCGTTGTGTACATAATATTTTAAAGTGTACATAATATTTTAAAATCTTAGGAACTAGTCCTACGCACCTAAACCCAAGCACCTTTTGGAACGAATGTAACAGGCAGAATCTTGTTAATTTTTTTTGACAAAGACTAACTCAGGATTTGTCGAAAAAAGTGAAAACTGAAATATCCTTCAGTATCTGCTGTAAGCACTGATTACAGTAAATATAACCTTAGTTATGTAGAAGTAAGAAGCTCCAAGACCGTTCTGAAGAAGTATTCATTACCTAGAATGAGATTTCGGTGAGGGAAAACGTGTCATTCTAAGCGATTAAGTGAACTGCATTTTAAGGTTTTTACATCAAACAAAGCTGGCAAGAAATCTAAATTTCCAATAAATGAGACAGTAAGCATAGCAAACTAACAGAATCGAACAAGGATGGCATATGAATGAATGATCAATGTCCTCTTACACTCTTAAATAGTCTTTATGTGTCTCCATACAAAAAGTCCGATCATTCAACTTAGGCAACGTCGTTGCTCCAGTCCCCAGAGAGGCTTTTGGTATGCTCGCAGTTATTTCTAATTTAAGAAAAGAGACAGTTACATTCTACATATATATTATTAAGTGTATTATTAATATTTACATGGGTTGTGTATTTATCACGTGGCTATTGCATTTAATATATATTATGCGATATGAATAACTATGAAATTTTCTGAAAGACATGTAATTTACTTTTGATAATTGATTCTAACATTAAGCCTAATTTCCTTGTTTAATGTGCTTACCACTTAAGATTTCGTAGGAAAGATTTATTTTTTATTAAACGAAAGCTGGACAGAATAAAATAGACAGTATAAAATATTAGTTTTTGCTTTTACTAAAAACTGGAAAAAATTATAATCGAATAACTTTATTTTTCGTTCAGGTTACCCTTGGATGTAACTTACATCTAAAATCGTTTTCGCTTTAGAATTGTACTTCAACATTCAAACAAATAAAATCATCAAAGCTTCTTACCTGTCAGACGAGATCAATTCAATCCAATATTTTATCCAATTTTATTGACGACACAAACAATACATGACTGACAAAAAACAGTTATAATTAAACAGTTATATATATAGACTTGTTCTCTTGACATTTCAGGGTTCACCATTCTTCGTACTGTCAATCGCAATTAATTTTACTCAAAAAAAAAAAAAAGAAGTCAGACGCACAGCGCCATCTGGCTCCTGTAATTATAGTTTCTACATCCTACCTCTGGTTTGAGTTGGAACCATGATCTCCCTTTCCTGGCAAGGCTCTCTTATCCATGGTTTATGAAGATTGCTCTCAAATTATTCGATTTTGAAGTAACCCGAGTGACATTAGCTCTTCTGTAGCATTATATTTAACTGAGTGGTCAAAAGGTTTACACTTCTCTCTCTTTTCGCCTTGGAGGAAATGTGTTTGGGTCTACCGCAATGAAGATGAAACGATATTCTTACCTCTTCAAAAAGTCATCTTTAATCAGGTTCAACTGAATAACTTAGATTTCTTTTGAGATTTAGGGCAGTGGAAGTCAAGCTGTCATTATTCATTGAGAAATCAGAATCTGCTTCAGATAATTTAAATATAAAGATGAGAATCGGAGAATTCGATCTTGACAATATGACTTGATAAATACTAGCGCTTTAAGTGTGCTGATCTGACTATGCATCTGTCATCGAGTTATTTTAAAAGCGAGAAATTTTTATACCAAATTTTTCCTAGAAAATTTTCTTCAGTGTTAGAGGTTTTTTACACATAATGTAAAAATGTATTTCCATATTAATTTTATAACTAAAAATTAAACATTTCTGATATTTTCGAACGACGGCTGTTATTATTATACATTAACGCAAGGAATATCTACTGCTGGATTCACTCATATCATGAGCAAATAGTTCCTGATTAAACGAGATATGTTTTTTTCACCTCCTCCTACTGTGACTTTATATCCCGAACAAAAGATATCATTGGCTGAAAATAACTTTTAAATAGTGATAAAAATTATCCAATGCAATATAGAAAATGAGCGCTAAATTAAGAAAATACATGTTAATAAAGGAAGACGCTGAACTGCATTTTTACACTCCGTGTAGCTAATTGTTAAATTAATTAATACTGAAATTACTAATCAAACGTTTATTTTAAAAGAATTTATCGGTGTAGTTCATTTGAGTATAAAAACGCATGCCGGGGCTATCTGCCTAATTGAAGGAATGCCTAAGAAAAATTGGCTAATGTACACGTTAGACGTGAGGAAAACCACAAAAACGACTACACAGTCATCCCGTTAGTCTGGAATAGAGCAAAATTCGAACTACTAGCTACTTTATCGTTCGGTTGCTGGTGAAACGCATGAAAAATTCCGCATTACATTTAAAGACATTTAAAATATTATTTACGATGATTCAAACTTAAGTTTTTAATACTTAAAAAAGTCATTCTTGAAATATATTAAAAAGTTAAATGCGCTGTGTAGAACATTCAGACAATTTTGGTATATTTTTATTTCTTTTCCTAACATATGTATTCATCTTCTTGTTAATTAACTTCAAAAATATATTGAAACGGATAATTTTGTTAATAAATATAAACTTGTTTTTTTTAGGATTCATGTACACTGCGAAAAAAAATAGGACAGTTCTATATCTTCGTTTCTACTAGGCCGATTGACGAAATTGAGTTTTCAGGTCACGAAAGCGCGATTAGGATGTGTATTAGATTTATATATAGCAGTGTTCTAATATAGGTATTTTTGCACTAAATCGGAATTTTTCTGAAATGACATACCAATTGTTTTCCATATTTCGATTTTACGCCTCAAATTATGCCAAACTGCCAAGTTTTATAGAAATCGCACGAGTAGTTTTTAAAAAATTAGCTCTCAAAATTTTAGCTTCTCAATGTCAATTGAATTTGATATATATTTATTAAGATCTTTTTTTATTAAACTTACTTGATTCCTTCTTCAAGAATTCAAAATTTGGGCTTAATCCAAATATAATTCGCACGTTTTCTATGAATTATATTTGCAATTTGTATTTTTAAATAATTTTTATAAATTTTTCGAAAAAATGGTTGTATAATAAAATTTTAACATTGTCTTAAAGTAGGTGTTTTTCTAGGCACACTTGCAGAAAGTTAAGAGTTTTTTATTCAAAACTTCCTAAGATATACGTGAATTTACGCACTGGCGTGCTTTCAAATTTGGCATATTCGTTACGAGCGATAATAACGCCAAATGCGGTTACCGCACTTTGTTAAAATTATTTGAAAGTAATGAACGTGACCTTTTTACCGCCTCTGTACAATGAAAGAAAAGGAAAAGAAAGCAGGTTGCTATAAATTAAGAAGTTCGCCAAGAGTACTTGGCGCAAACTCAAAAAAATGAGCCAATATAAACTTTTAAATTTCTCCTTAAATGTCAAATTTTGCAAATTTTAAAATTTAGGCATAATTAATTAATTATAATATTTAGGCTAATTTTTTAAAAACTACTCGTGCGAGTTTTACAAAAACTTGAAAGTTTGGCATAATCTGAGTCGTAGAATCGAAATATGGGAAACAACTGGTATGTAATTTTAGAGAAAGTCCTATTTCGTGCCAAAATACTTAGATTAGAACAATACTATATATAAATCTAATATGTATCGTAAGTCGCGCTTTCGAGACAAAGGGAGATATAGAACTGTCCCATTTTTTTCTTTGCCAGTGTACATATTACTGTCGTTTTTACTTCATAATTTCGATGTTCAAAGAAGGAAAATCCTAGGAAGCTGAAGTTAAATCAACGATTTTAAAACATACTTAAACATACCTTTTAATATATATTTATTAAAACCTGGTCAGAATGATATTAAGAAATTGACGGTAGGCTCTCTCTTTTAGTTTAAAGACCCGCTGATGTTTAATTCGTAGGATTATTAATGGAAGTATGAGGATGTTATTTAACAATTAAAACAAGCAAAAGATTTTACATACATACGCACACACACATATATTTCATTTTATTTTGTTATTTTATTTATTACATTTATTCATTCAAAATGACCCTATCTAAAATTGGTCGATGATATGCGAAATAAGATATATAATTTAAGATGGATGCAGTTACGTTCCTAGTAAATGTTAAATCTATAAATGATTTGCCAAGTGTACTTGGATAGCTACTTGGCACCACACTCAGATTAAAACGTTTCATAAAATCAAATGCCTTTTCATTTCGTTTGACTTTCAATAACATCTATATTGAAATCTCCCATCATAGTAATAGTATATGAAGTAAACCCTTCATCGATTAATAAAGTAGTCTCATATTATTGTGTCAGTGAATCAAATAAGAACATCTTCAAATCTCTGAAATTAACATTTGGAAGAATATATACTGATGCAAGAACAAATTTTGATTGTCCATTAAAAATTACATTAAGCATATAAATATCCCTGTTTTTTATCCTGTATCCTCCTGCGCTGTTTAACAGTAAGTTCTGTTGGCACACAATCTACTACAATCGTCAAATTTACTTGCTTGGCGAAATAAAATAAAATACAACAACGATGTATTTAGATTGATTTTGACATTTTTAGTTTCAAAAATATAAGCATTCACGCACACCTCAAATACCTTCTTAATTTTTGCTTTCCCATCAGACAATTATAAGGGAATGTTATCCTTCGTTAAATAAACATTACGGTTGTATTTTAATAACTTTATATAAAATGAACATTTCTTCAAATCAACATAGTAACTTGTTATATATCTTTAGCTAATTAGAAAGATGCTTTCTCTACACATACACGTTCAAGAATAAACTGGGTATTAATTTAAAAATCAAGAGATTTATCATTATACAAGTTTGCAATTAGGTAAAATTTCGGTTACATTGGTTAGGTTAATAATATAATTGCTATTACACCATTCGTTAAGAGATATTTAATTTTTTCCATCTTCTGGTCCTATATTTATTAAAATAAGTTGATTAAGATCAATAAACACAACCAACTTACAGACAAAAATCATTTGATACCTTATATTTCAAATGCATTTCCTTTTTCATCTAAAGCAGGAGATAATGTGCGCTGATGTCAATACGCTTTTGCGTCTTTTGCATAATGGAAATACATGTTTTCCATTTTCATATTTCATTTGCTTGAATGTTCAGGTTTCAAACTTGCCGTCTTGATGCTTCCCTTTTTCGAAAAAATGAAATGCATTGCTTCATATAGGCTAGTAAAATGATGCCATTTGTATTTTACGTTATTCGTCCATATTTTTGAAATTTCGTGTTTACATTTTAGTCACATATTCTCCAGAAAGCTTGAAGCGTTCGGCAGTAGAGAATGAGATTTTAAATTTATTCCTAAGCTAGTCACTATTTAATTTCTTAACATTCTTATATTCAAATGATACTTTTTAGAGTTAAAAGTGCAATTCTAGTGAAGCATGTTAAATTAACACTGAAAATTTATTCAAAATACATCGATATTAATTGAGATACTTTCCACACTCTGAATTGTTGATCTTGATAATGAACCGTTGATAGTATGACCTGTTCTTGTAAAAGCTGATGTTACGTTTTAATTTTTGATAAAAATTCAAAAAATAAAATCTATCGCGAAAGTTCTTCTATCCCTATAACTATGACATTAACTTTAATGGACTCCAAGTTTTGATCTCGAATTGTGGCCGCGTAGAATTTTTATGTAGCATAGTTTATAAAATGCTCTAAAATGAGTTTGTAACTTTAATGTTTTATTAATTGTTTTCAAAATATTAGATAGCTATTTCAAATTCCGATGACTTTTAGATTTAAGCAGAGAAGATATTCGCCATCTGCGGACTCGTTTGCAGAAATTGTAGAAGAAACCTCAAGGTGAGTATTCAACTTTCCTTTATTGAACATTTTGAATAAAATCAGTTGTAGTTGCATCTCCTCCTGCTGATATTTTAAACTGAAATGTGCAGTATCTCGTGGGATTTGATGACTATTATAGTTCAGCGCAACCAATATTTAAAAGACTACCTGTCATGCACATGCTCGGTAAGAGGAAGCTACCAACCAAGCCCTGATGAAAGATCAGTTAAGCCAACGGCCTGCTCGTGTGAAAAAAAAAACTGTCTATCTGAAAAGCGGAGAGAAAGCAAAATCTGGCTACGAGAAGAGGAAAACGTGCTTCATGCGAAAAAGACGGAGGCTCGTGTGAAACATTTTTGAATTTATTTTTTTTTGTATTCCAAAGTTTGAAGTTGATGTGTTACTATTAAAAACTGAAAGGTGAAATGTAATAGTTGTGCGTTTTTAATGTAATTGTGAAAAAAAATACTTTGTGAAAAGAATATCTATATATTTCAATAAAATATAGTTCATGTTATCGTCAAACCTGCATAAGTGTGCCAATTTTATTTCTGCGGATAGAGTCGACGAATAACATTCATAAGTGGATGAAAACGAACCCGAAGAGATGAATTGGTCAAGGATCATGACAGTGGCGGCAGCTGGTCGGATGCATATTTGTCGACTCGGAAAAAGCTCAAGTAAATGCCTTACGAATGCTGCGAAGCATATTAAGTGGAACAGTTATCTTCTACCAGGTTCTCTCGTTTAAGTGTATTATTTATCATTTTTTATGAAACATTTGCTGTTAATGTAACGGTACACTTAAAGAAGTATTTTATAACACAGGAATTATCAGTGTGATTATCATATGATACTTGAATTACTTTGAAAGTGCATTTATCTTTTATTGTATGAGTGAATGAGTATTAATTTAACTAATGCTTGTGTTTTATTTAAGAGATATGATTGCATTAATTCTCATGCATTCATTAATTTTTGATTGCTTATATATACTCATTAATTTTTTTTTTTTTTTTTATTGAATATTTGGATGTTGTGCATATTTAATGCAGATACCAGGTGTTTATGATTCACTAGAAGTTCAAGACTTGATGTAAAATTTTAAGTACAGAGATTCAGTTTTGATTTTCTGTTATTTTAATTAAGTTGAACATAAAGTCCCATAATGTCATTTTTGACCAAACATAGAAAGGCTGATCTAGTCGCCCTTGCACAAGAGTTTGGTGTTGAAGTGTTGCCTACATTTAGAATTTTGGACTTGAGGGAAAAAATTCTTGCTAGTGAAAGCTATGAGGAGCAGGTAGCAAAGGACCTTCTGAGTGTTATCATTACAGATAGGGAGGCAAAGGAGGAGAAGGAAAGGGAAGAAAGAGAAAAAGAACGCGAAAGAGTAGAAAGAAAAGAAGAACGCGACAGACAAGAAAGGGAATATAAACTAAAGTTAGAGGCAGAGGAGAGGATTGCCATTGAGAAGTATAAGGTAGATTGTCAGGATCGTTACTTGAATAGGAGTACCACACCCGAACGGGGGGAGAATGGGAAGGAAAGATCAGTAGAAGAGTTAACGAGAACAATCAGGTTATTGACAGTAAAGGTTCCAAGTAGAGCAGATGGCTGGGACTATTTCTTCTCCAGTTTAGAAAGAGCTTATATCAATGAAAGTGTCCCTGATGAGTATAAGGCCAAAATTTTGATTTACCTTTTGGGAGATAAAGCGGCAAATTTATTAACATTGATAAGGGAGGATAAGTATGGGAATTATGAAGTAATAAAGGAAACTGTGTTGAAAGAATTCAAACCGTCACCTCAGGTATGCCTGGAGAATTTCAGGAAAGCAAGACGAAGTTCAGAAGAGACCTTTGTCCAGTTTTCTACTAGAGTTACTGCCATGTGGGAAAATTATGTGAAATCAAGGGGGGTGACAGACTTTGAAGGTCTTAATCAGTTGGTGGTAGCGGACAAAATCTACCAGACCCTTGATACAGAAACTGCAGTACACATAGGTATAAGGCAGGGAGACTCGTGGTTCAAGCCAAGAGAGCTTGGAAAGGAGTGTGACATATTCTTTGCGGCTAAAGGGAAGTCCTACAACGTACGTAGGGAAGCTTGTGAAACTAAGATGCTAAATGAGGTAATAGGTGAGAAACCTAAGGTCGAAGAGAGACGAAGCGGTCGGCATGAGTCAGAAACCATAGGGAAAAACACAGGGAATGTTAAAGGTTTAACATGTTTTGTATGTGGTTCAGCTTCGCATTTTAAAAGGAACTGTCCTCAGATTAAAGGTTCTAGGCAGTATAACCGAAATGAGGAAAAGGATAAAGCTAGGGTAAACTGGGTAAAAAAAGGTCAGGATAATGATATCCTAGCGGACAAAGTTGTGGTAGCTCGTGTGGATCCTTTGGGGAAGCCAGGGAATGTAAACAACTATAAGCTGTGTAAGTTGAAAAGGGTTCCTATTAGTGTGAATGGAACAATAGGGGAGGCCCTCGTTGATTCAGGAACAGAAATTACGGTGGTTAAAAAGGAGTTAACCAAAAATCTCCAACTGGAGGAAGGATCGAGCATATATTTGAAGGGTATATTTGGTCCAGCTGTTAAATGCCCTTTGGTAAACATTCCACTGGGTATCACTGTAGGAGAAAGTTCCAGTGTCACACATCAAGAGATTTTGTGTGCAGTTGCAGAATCTCTAGCAGAGGATGTGTTGCTTCCTCCGGAAGTATTCACCATGTTAGGGGGTCAGTTACATGACACAGGTGAGGTGGTAGAGAACTTACCTGAAGAAACCACAAACATCCCAGAGGTTAGGAGAAATGAAAAGTCTGTGAAGGTAAACACAGGGAAACTAGAAAGAAACACTAGTGTGGGAAGGAATCTCGATGAGAAAGAAAAGGTGGAATCAAGTGAAAGCCAAGAACCTCAGTCAGGAAGACTATGTACAGCGGATATTTTTAGAAGAGAGCAGGAGACTTGTGAATCTCTGGCAGGAGCATGGGAGAATGCTCAAAAAGGAAAGGGGAATTATTATACAGTGGATAACTTTCTCTTTCATAAGGACAAAATTCTTGGGGAAAGCGTGGGACAATTAGTTGTACCTAAGAGTCGAAGGGAGGAAGTCTTGCAGTTAGCACATTGCTCGGTGTTTAGTGGCCACATGGGGGTAAAGAAGACTGTGGAGAGAATTAGATACTCTTTCTATTGGGAAGGTCTGAGGTTAGACGTCCAGAAATTTTGCGAGGCGTGTAAAGAGTGCCAGTTGACTAGACCAATTAAAACTGTTGATAGGACACCAATCACCCCAGTAACGAGGCCAGATCTGCCCTTCCAAATTGTAAACATTGATGTGATAGGTCCGATTGATCCTCCCAGCTCTAAGGGGCATAAGTATATATTATGCTTAGTTGATCAGCATACCAGATGGGCAGAAGCAATACCCCTAACTAGCCTCTCTGCCAAGTCGACTTGTGAGGAGTTATTACATATTTTTTCAAGAACGGGTATTCCAAATGTAATTGCATGTGACAATGGAACAAACTTTAAAGCAGATTTGACTCAAGAATTTGAGAGACGAATAGGGGCCAGTCCTAAGTTTTCGACCCCTGGGTATCCTCAATCTAATGGATTAGTTGAACGATTTAATGGTACTTTAAAAAGAATGTTGCATCATGTCATCAGAGAAGAAGGTAGGGGGTGGCATTTGCAAATTCCTTATGTGTTGTGGGCCTATAGAGAAGTACCCAACTCAACAACTGGGGTGGCTCCATTTCAACTAATGTACGGCAGGACACCTCAAGGACCTTTGTCGATATTAAAATCATCATGGACAGGAAAACATGAAAATTTACAATTAGATGCAACTCCTGTTTATACATATTTACAAAATCTAAAGGCTAGGTTTGAGAAGGCAGCGGAGCAGGCAAAGCTCACAGCTGAAATTCAACAAGAGAGGACAGCACACTATCATAATTTAAGATCTACCGTAAAAACGTTTAAGGTGGGAGATAAGGTGATAGTCTTGATTCCCGATTCTAATAATAAGCTTTACGCTAGATGGCAGGGTCCTGCAAATATATTGGAACAGAAAAGTCCTCACTCTTTTGTAGTACGAATGCCCGATGGAACCAAAAGGCATGTTCATCAGAATAAGATTAGACTTTATGTAGTTAGATCTCAAGCAGTAAATGTTATCTTGGAGGGAGAAGAAGAGTTTGGCGAAATTGAATCTACACCTGTCAACAAGGGAGGAAAAACTTTTTCTGAATCTCTGGAAGGATTAGAAATGTCTAATTTAGATTCGGTCCAAAGGAGTAGACTTTTAGGGCTACTGAGGAAATACCAAACATTATTTACACGTCCAGTGCAACCAGCCCGAGTAGGTACACACAAGATCGAACTTATTCCTACTGCTATTAGGAAGAAACCCCACTGCTATGGAATACCTATGGCATATCGCAAAGCAGTAGATGGGCAGATACGTGAGTTACTAGAATTAGGATTAATTGAACCTTCTGAGTCAGAAATTGCTCATCCTATAGTTTGTGTGGTGAAAAAGGATGCTACAGTTAGAATGTGTATAGATTTTAGATCATTGAATGCTGTTACAAAAACTCCAACATTTCCCATGAAGGACATGCAGGAGTTGGTTTTTGTGGCGGGTGCAGCTAACTGGCTGACAAGCATCGACCTTCGAAAAGGGTATTGGCAAATCCGAATGGATGAAAGGAGCAAACCCTTGACTGCATTTGCGACATCTAATGGAGTGTACCAGTGGAGAACAATGCCTTTCGGTTTATCAGGAGCCTCGGGGACATTCCAGAGGGAAATGAATCGTGCTTTACAGAGTCATAGCGATTATGCTCAGGCATATATAGATGATGTGGTGATTTTCTCGAAAACATTTGAGGAACACTTGAAACACATTTCTCTGGTCCTGGACACCTTAGAAAAATTAGGATTTTCTGTACGTTTGGACAAATGTGCTTTTGCAGCTAAAAAAATCAAATATTTGGGGCATATAATTGGAGGAGGCAAGCATGGTCCTGATGAAGAAAGGGTCAAAGCAATTAGAAAACTCGTCAGGCCAGTCACAAAAAAAGATGTGAGATCGGTTTTAGGATTAATGGGATTTTATCGATCTTATATTCCTAATTATGCAGAAATATCGGCACCGTTGACAGAGTTGACTAAGAAGAGGCATGCCAATATTGTTCAATGGGGGGAGTTGGAACAGAATGCTTTTAACAAATTAAAGGATACTTTGTGCCAAGCGACATCTCTGGCCACACCAAATATTGGAAAGCCATTTCAGATCCATTGTGATGCATCCAATTTGGCGGTAGGCTGCTGTTTAACCCAGAGAGACGAGAGTGGTAACTATTGTCCTATTGCATTTGCAAGCCAAAAGCTTTCTCAAACTCAGAAAAATTGGGCAAGCATTGAGAAGGAAGCTTGGGCAGTCTTATTTGGCCTGAATAAATTTGATAAATGGATCTATGGGGCTCAGGTAGAAATTATAACGGATCACAATCCTCTCAGATATTTGAACGAAACTACTCCTCGAAGTCCAAAATTGACGAGGTGGGCTTTGGCATTGCAGAAATGGAACTTGCGAATTAGTCATAGGCCAGGGATGCAGCACCAAAGTGCTGATGCTCTCTCACGTCTGGATCAGATATAATATGAGTAATATAATTTGTTTTTTTTCTTTGCTTTCTGTATGATTGTATCTTATATTGTTTGTTCTGTTTTGTTTTATTTAATATTGTACGAGATTTGTATTGTGTAAAAGTAGTGTACAGAAAATTTGCTTGGATATTGATTAATGAAATACGTCCTAAAGAAAGGACAAATTTCATTCTGGGCAGGGGCGTGTCATGCACATGCTCGGTAAGAGGAAGCTACCAACCAAGCCCTGATGAAAGATCAGTTAAGCCAACGGCCTGCTCGTGTGAAAAAAAAACTGTCTATCTGAAAAGCGGAGAGAAAGCAAAATCTGGCTACGAGAAGAGTAAAACGTGCTTCATGCGAGAAAGACGGAGGCTCGTGTGAAACAATTTTGAATTTATTTTTTTTTGTATTCCAAAGTTTGAAGTTGATGTGTTACTATTAAAAACTGAAAGGTGAAATGTAATAGTTGTGCGTTTTTAATGTAATTGTGAAAAAAATACTTTGTGAAAAGAATATCTATATATTTCAATAAAATATAGTTCATGTTATCGTCAAACCTGCATAAGTGTGCCAATTTTATTTCTGCGGATAGAGTCGATGAATAACATTCATAAGTGGATGAAAACGAACCCGAAGAGATGAATTGGTCAAGGATCATGACACTACCATTTTTGTAAATTTTAACATTGCTTCTAACTTTATCATTTCCATTCAGACTTCATAGAAAGAAACTTTCATCTATATCAGATTATTCTGTATCACCTTTTGTAATTAAGCAAGCGGAACAAATCACTTTTTATTTATTTATATACCTAAAGTTAAGATGAAATGGTTGTGATTCCAAAGAAGAGGGATCTGTGTATGATCGCCTTCCAAATCGAAGAACGTTTCTTCAAAATCCACGCAAATTTAGAATTATTTTTCTGCCTAATTTTAACATTAAATAGCTCGTTTCATATTATTTTAATCCGACAGTTATTTAGCTATGTCAAAATACTCATACCATGTGTTGGTATGGATATTGGACAATATTACATATTTTCCCAGTTCTATTTCCGTTTTCTAGTAAGTTTATTAGATCTCTGTTAAAGATAATTTATTACAGCGTTGTGATGTTTAGCTCAGTTAAAAACGACTCAGTTATAGTACACTGGTGTGCAAAACTTAAGCAACAGCAGGGCTTTTTGCCATAACTCCACAAGAAATCTCACTGAGAGACATGAAATGTAGAAATGAAGGAGAGTATTATGTACGTAAAGGATGACGAAAGCATCGGAGCTGAAAAAGGAATACAATGCATACGGTATGGAATCAGACAAAAACAAACTTTATTGAACGCATAGTATCTTGTCTCATGATTGTCTATCCAAGAGGAAGAACAACAAGCAGATGTTCCTTAATATGGGATATGCCCTCCTCTCACTGCAATGGTTGCTTCGCACCGTCTCCGCATACTCGGAACCAGCTGGTACAACATTTCTTGCGGTAGGAGTGCTCATTCCTCAATCAGCATCTGTTTGAGTTGTTGGGTGTTCTCCGGAGGATGTAAGCGTGCCACAATGCATCTTCCCAAAGCATCCCACACATGTTCGATGGGATTTAAATCTGGGTAGTACGCTGGCCAATCCATTCGAGTGATATCTTCACTTTCCAGTAGCTCCTCAACAGCAAGAGTCCGATGTGGCCGTGCATTGTCATCCATAAAAATTAAGTCTGCTCCAATGGCACCTCGGAACAGACGCACATGGGGGAGGAGTACCTCCTGAGAATAGCGATCCCCGGTTACAGACCCTCTGTCGAAAACGCGGAGCTCAGTTCGCCCGTTCAGCATAATGCCTCCCCAGACAAGAAATCCAGGACCACCGTTACGGTGTCTTTCCTTGATGTTACTGGGATAAAACCGGGTCCCGACCTCTCTCCAAATCAAAACGCTTTGAGAATCGCTTCTGGTACTGAACCGACTCTCATCCGTAAAGAGGACACGACTCCATTGATCAGTTGTCCAGTTTTTGTGCTCTCTGCACCATTGTAAACGGTGGCCAACTTTCAACGGGAGACAGCGTTCAGGACGCCAGGCGAATAGGCCCTCTTTGCGAAGACGTCTGGCCACAGTAAACCGCGACACTTGTTGCCCCGTTGCTGTACAGAGTTGCTGAACAATGGCGCTTGCTCACTGCTGTCGGCCTCTTTTCGCTTGCAGGACGATATATCGGTCATTCCCTGCAGATACAAAGACTTCGAAGACCAGGCCTATGCGGACGATTTCATAATAATAGTAGCCGGAGGCAATAGACTCATAATCGAAAGAAAGGCCCACAGGGCACTAGAAATAATAAAAGAATGGAGCATCAAATTTTAGCTTGTATCAAATACAAGCTAAAATTTAGCATAGAAAAGACAAAGTTAATACTTTTTCCAAAGAGTAGCAAATTACAAAGATCCCCCCCCAAGAATAAAATAGGATGGGATACCAATTCCAAGATGCGAACACATAAAATATCTAAGATTCGTCTTAGATCAAAAGCTCACATGGGTTCCGCACCTAACAGAAATAAATTAACGTACCCTAAAATTAATCAACAATCTAAATAGAATGGTTTCCCACCGGTGGAATCTCAAAGGCAAATTACTTAAATCGCTTTACATCAGAACGATAGAAAGAATGATTCTCTACGGGTGCCCAATTTGGTATACGGGCACAGAAAGAGTTAAATTAAAATTAAATCAAATTCAAAGAATAGCGCTACTCTGCATAACAAAGGCGTACACAACAGTGCCCACAGCAGGGCTTCAGATACTAGCGGGTACAATCCCATTAGACATTAAAGCGGACTTAGAATCGCAATTCTATAGGGCGGTTCACTATAAAAGAAATATCAGCATGGGAGACACCACCATATGGGTACGAGACATAGAGAATCGGTTACCCACAGTACAAAGGCACCCAGCGGAGTTCACTAAAATAAAATGGGGTAAAGATCCCCCCACAAATATAGGAATAGAGGTTTTTACAGATGGGTCCAAAATGGACAATAAAGTCGGTGCCGCCATTGTAGTAATAAAAGACAACAATGAGGTATACCACGAAAGGATTCGATTAAACAACGAAGCGGCGGTGTTCCAAGCGAAAGTCCTAGCACTTAAAAGTGCAATACTATGGATCGGACAGAATGAAAGTTCTACCTCCACAGTAAGGATCTTTACGGATAGCCAAAGCTCATTACAAAGTCTTAATAGTATCAAAAATACAAAGAGAAGCATCTACAGTCTCAAGGAGATATACAGTACCCTAATTGAGACACATAATGTCTCAATTAACTGGGTCAAAGCCCATCAGGGCACAAAAGGCAACGAAAGAGCGGACGAGGAAGCCAAAAAGGCAACAGAAAAAGACAACATAGACATCGAGGTTCCCCTCTCGGAGGAAACAGTTAAAACGTTACTTCAAAAAGAAGCAATTAGAATTTGGCAAACAAGGTGAGACGAGGGCACAACAGGGCGTCTCACGTACAAAATATTTCCGAAAGTCTCAACAAAGAGACTAAAGAGTGATCATTATGTAAATCAAGCCCTAACTAATCATGGGAATTTTCCTTCCTATTCAGTTAGGTTCCACAATCAGAAGGTTAGATGCGCATGCGGCACAAGTGGGAGCCTGGCGGACGCAGGACGCTACTTAAAGAACTGCCCACTTCTGACACAGGAAAGGTCCAAGTTTTTCCCGACCTCCCTCTCCTCGTTGGAGATTGAGCACGTCATCAAATATCCAATAGGAATCCAGGGATTGAAAGACATCATACCACAAGTTACGGACAGGACGTCACACTCAAGATACATAGAGTTATTGTAGCTTACGTTCGACACATGTATAGGATTCACTCTATGTTCAGCGGCAACAGGACATCGACTATTGTTATATTGTCAAAAGTTCTTCGACTCATGTACATAGTGTAAATAATTTTTGTAGCATTAATATTCTAATGTATTCATTTTAATTTTAATAAGGTTAAATTTAAAATTAAGAGGATCTAGATTGCGATCCCAAAATAAAGCGATTGGTTGGCGAGTATCATAACTCCCCAGCAAATCTTCCAGTCTTTGAGATCGCAGGGTGGTTATAACGGTTCGGAAACTTAGCCACAAAGGCTCTCCGTCCGGCTAATAACCTAGCCATTTGGCATATACACTTATAACATCCAGTACCGGAATAAGTCATATGGTATCATATCCTCTGGAGTGGAGGATAGGTCCATAAATGGTATCATATCCTCTGGAGTGGAGGATAGATCCAAAAAGTGATAGTGTCCCGTGGATTCAAACCCACTTACTAGTGCATACGATTCAGTCCTCTCAACCTGCTCCTCCTAGACTGGGAGTGAGTCATAGGTTTCCCACAGTTGCATAGTTGATTGCAGGAGTGGTGAGTAAAATTGATTGATCCCCTTCAGATGTCGTCCTCGGGCGGCCACCACCAACCTTTCTAACAGCTGTAGTTTGGAACGCTTTCCAAGCGCAAAAGCATTTTGTTGATTCTGAACTCTGCAGCTACACTAGTGACAGTACGCCCCTCCTCCAGCTTTCCGATCATTCTTCCACATGTGAAGTCGTCCAGGTGATTTCTTCTAGCCATATTTCGCGAACTGACTCACTAGCACTTGCAGCGAATATGTTGAATTGCGTCTCCGTCCTTCCTTTTATTCTACTGTTGAGCTGCGCGAGCCGACATCACACGTTTTGTGTACGCTCACGTCGCCTCTGACGTTTCGTTCCTGATATTTGCATACGCATGACGTTTCTACTGACTTACGTGTTCATTGTACTGATCTCTAGACCTCCTTTTCTGCAATTTCATGGCTATGTGCTAAATTTTTACATTATTGCTTAAGTTTTGCGCACCAGTATATTTGTTTTACACTGAATGAGTAGAATAAAAACTCTTCATCAGTCAATAAGTTTTAAAGCATATCATGGTATTCTGTGTAATTTTTAAGATCATTTTGATTTGTTGGAATCCGAAAGATATAGTTTAGCATACATTTATAATTCAAATTATTTTCTCCTATTTTCACTTCGAATTTTTATAACTTCTAATGTGTTTTATGCGTTAATTGATCAATGAATGAGTAAAGAGTAACTCGGAACTAAAATGGTATTGACGCTACTTATACTTCAAGATAGCATTTAGAGCGTTTACTTTTTAATTTTTAGAAATGAATTGAAAAATTCTGTGTTTGGTAACTGGTTAATAGAGCATAGGGCAGATTCATTTAATATCACAGTTGCAACTTATTTACTAACTACTCTTCGTCTATATAAAATTAAAAGATGTCATCTATGAATTTTTTTTAACTTCTCAATTTAAAAAATTCTTGGAAATGCGAAAACTTTGTAGAACTACTCTTCGCTATATTTTAGTGCCAAATTTAAAATTATTTCGTCGAAAAGACTATTAACAATGAAAAGCAGATTCGTGATTTTTCTATTTATAACTTAAATTTCTAAAAACAATTTTTAGAGAATCCGTCATTCTGATTAGTTAGCAATACAGTGAAATAAAAAATGAAAAATACAGTTATATCGTATTTACCTAGTAAATTTTGATAAAAAAATCAAAATCATAATTGCTTTTCAAACATTGCTTATATTGGAAAAAAGGCAGTCTTAGAAGAAGCCAGCTTTATGAAGGGTTACATAAGTTGATTGTAAGTGCTGAGAGAAGGTGTTTAAAATTTTCGTACAATTTGTTTTCAAGACATACGTGTTTTTATGACTTCCAGAAGACGAATGGAAGATTTTGAGCCCTGGCGTGCTGTGGGGCGCATTGAAGCAGGACAGTCGATCACAGATGTTGCTATTTTCTTCGGCATTCACATTCTGTAATTTCACGTTTATGGAAACAATTTCAAACCACACAGACAGCTGTTCGAAGGCCGGTAGCCCGTCACCCAAGGGTTACAACCCCCGCGGAAGATCGATATATTGCTATTGTAGCAAGCGGATTCGCAGAGCGACCTCCACACCTGTGACATCTGTGGTTACAGCATCCATTGGTAAGGCGATATCTGCAGCTACTGTACGCCGAAGATTACATATGAGTGAACTGTACGCCCGGGTACCTGGAGTTTATGTTTCTCTATCCGTCCAATCAAGAGGGGCTCGATTACAGTGGCGCCGGGAACATGCCAATTGGAATGTGTCTGACTGAGCCAATGTGATGTTTACTGAGGAGTCAAGATTTGCTCTGCAGCCAGATGACAAGCGTATAAGGATATGGCGTGAACAATGAACACACAATCAGTCCCAAAACATCACCGAACATCACGCATTCCGAGGCGGAAGCATTATAGTGTGGGCAGAGATTTCATTAGGATATCGCACCGACCTGCACATCTTTAAACGGGGCTCTTTGACGGCTGTACGGTATCGAGAAGTCCTAGAACCCATTGTGAGATTGTACGCTGCAGCAGGTGGCCCTACTTTTGTTTTAATGGACGATAACGCAGTCACTATAGAGCTGACATCGTCGATGATTACCTGGAGAGTGAAGGGATTGCGCGTATGGCGTGGCCAGCATATTCGCCCGACCTTAATCCCATTGAAAATCATTGGGATGCTCTCGGCCGTGCTGTATCTTCACGTTTCCCACCTCCAGCCACTCTTATTGAGCTGGAAAGTGCTGTACAAGAAGCATGGCGATTGCTTAATTCTGCGGTGGTTGACCACCTAATTGAAAGCATGGTCACAAGGTGTAAACTTTGTATACAGATGAGGGGGAACAGATACCCTATTAATATCCTTTTTTTCATTTTATGCTGTTTATTTTCTCTTGATACATAATTATGTTTAAGTCTCCAGTACGTCATTATCTAATAACTTACAAAAATTTAACTTTGTTATCATTTCTGTATATAGTTCTTGATTTTGTTTTATGCATAAATATATATGCTACTTTCCTGCCGAATTTTGTGTCAATCAAAGTAGTATTTGTTGATTTTTTTGTATTTTACATCTTCGTGCTTAACGTTTGGAAGTGAGTGTATTATTATTAATCAGTATTAATTCTGTTTTCGGGGAACGGGATTTAAGTATTAAGCATTTCTCCTTGTGCTATTACTCTGATTTTTGTTGATTTAAGTTTTACATTTTGAATGTGTACCCATCCACTCAGAAGGTGGAAGAAATGTGCAAAACAGAGTGTATACACCTTTTACGATGAGAGCGGGGCAGATGCATAACGTCTTTGTTTTCTTTTGTGTTTTAAAAAGAGTTGCATGTAAAATTTGTAGCAAAAAGAAAGGCGCGAAATTAAATGATGGTGTTTTAAAAGTGTCATCTCAGTTTTATGGACCAGATAATTTTTAAGCAACAATAATAATTCACGTAAGGCTAATCAATAAATGCTGATCAATAAATTCTTTGCGAATTCTTCTTAATACTTCCCTGAGTTCTTAATTAAATCTTTGAGGTGAATTATTTTTAAATTACTTGAGACGAAGACCCAGTTCTGTGGCTAAAACTTGGAATTTCGTTTTCTTAGCTAGTTCTAAAAATGCTGTATTACCGTGTAGAGACATTAGGTTACATCGAAGCAGGAGGCATGAAAAATGAGCAATGCTCTCGGCGGGACTCGAAACACGTACCTCTCGAATACGCGCCGAGTGTGCTGGCCACTACACCGCGAAGGTATGCTAAGAGGAGAGAACTACTTTATATGCTATCCCTTTTAAAGGACGACTGGGGATTAGGGACCCGATCTCCAAATCCTGGTGGTGGAGAATCATCATTCATTGCGTTTTTAGTTAGGGCGCCACTTGTTGAGTCATTAGGTTATTTAGAAGCAGAAGTCATGAAAAATGAGCAATGCCTTCTCCGGGACTCGAACCACAGACCTCTCAAAATACGCGCCGAGTGTGCTGACCACTATACCACCAAGGCATGCTAAGAAGGAGGGAGAAATACCTTATAATCGTCTTTTCAATGTCCGCTGAAAAGCTCGCTATTTGTTCTCTTAGAATGAAGACTTCGCTGGTGGAAAGCCTGGTAAAAAATATGAGTTGATGTGTAGGAATCTTTAACACTGGTTTTTCTCAACTGAATAAATCATTCGTGTCCTGCGTTTGGTTGCTGTTTTATGATCAAGGCGCCATAAACCTAAACGTTGTTAGATTCTTCTCTTTTAAATTTAGCATTACACTGAAGTTATGTGCGTTAGTATTGTAACAAGAAACTTTATTGCCAAAATGCATTCCCATTTTATTATTCTCATTAGAAAAGAAAGAAGTTCCAATCATGTAAAAGCCAAAAATCAAAAGACAAATTATCCGCAGAATTCAGGTCCCATTGTTGACACTTACCCTTCAATGTCTTCCCACTTCAACATCGTTAAACTACTGTTTATTCTTATATATTTCGTCAGTTGCTGTTTTTCTAAAAATCGTTATTTTTCCTCAGTGTCGGTATTTTTACTTTCTGAACTCTATCTTGCCGTGTCCTCACTCTTGAAAGCCTCTATTACATGCACAAACGTAATTTATATTTAAAAAATGAAAACGAAAACATGACATCTTTACTCGGAAGTATATAAACCATACTGTACTTCGGGCTATTTTTGTATCTTGAAAAAAGAACAAATGTTGTGGGCATGAGAGTGTTTCGAGCAGCAGAGAGATCTTACTAAATTCATCGATTGTGTAAAGTTGACTTGCTTAGTGCATTGCTTAGTTTTAAAACCAGTGCATTTTCTCCCAATATTTTATAATGTGACAATTCTTTGAGAAACAACATCTGGGATTCCTTCCAGGTTTTGGAGATTACATTTAAATACAGCAGGATTATACCTAAGTTAGCCATATTGCGCAGAAAAATACTTTTTGCCAGATCAAAGGAAGTCCATGTTTAATAATGACCCATCCTATTTATCTTTATCCTATTTAAAAGTCTTCGAGAAAAGTGTCGCTTATTCTTGAAGGCAACATTTTTTAAATTACTCCATAAATGGAAAAACTTTCTTATCTTCGTTATCTTAGGCCATTTCGGAAGCGAATGAGTACCACATTTTCCTCCTTTAAGAAAGGAAGAGTGAAGGAAATTTTATTGCTAGTATGTCTGATAAGGTAATTCGCATACACTTAGCATTTAATGTAGTATTTCTTAAAATGTTCACTTGAGATTCGTATTTTAATCAGATGAAATTTTCGGGACTTCACGCATTTTTCGACAGTAAGTGACGTAATTTGAGTAACGATGTAATTTGTAGAAAATTAGAATAAAAAAACCTAACATTTTTTAAAATAATTTACATTTTTTAAATTTTTTTTTCATTAAAATGCATACCTACAACTAAAAATAGCGGAAAAATAAAGAAATTTTGATATGCAAGCTCGATAAGACATATCTAATATTATTTATACAGGTAGAAAAAAACTAATTAACCAGTTACACATAATAAATTATAAAATAATATTTAACAAAATCTTTCAATGTTTTTTCCGGCATTATTCATTTTTATCTATAATCTATTTTGAAAAATCTTTATTTTAGATAATTAATACATGTTGAAATTCCATTCGTTGTAATTTAACATTAACATAGCTTGTGATGCATTTTTCCCCTTCTTCCCTTCGGGACGCAACTGGAAGTACGCCCGGCTAGCATTGGATGGCCTTCAGCTCGAATTTCGGTGAAGGCATTGTTGATTTTTTAATATTTCCATGTCTAAAAAAGTGTTAAAATATGTAGAGTTTCCTTTATTTTGCATAACGAATTTAGTTTAAGTTTGATACCGTTCCTGAACCTTTCAACTTCCCCTAATATTTTCTTAGCGAGGATTTAAAGTTAAGTGAAGTGACTATTTAAACGAGTGAATCTCTGAATTTATTCAGAGCGTGTTTTCGCTAGCCAACGCACGTTTCGTTGTCATCTAGCTGTTACGCTAGTAAGCCTCTTGGCTATTTCGGATTATCGTCACGCCTGCTAGTTTTTGTGACTCAGCCTGTGAGGTGCAGTTTAACGTGCTAATCCAGCTCTATTTTATTTTAGATTTGACTTGAATTTTATTCTACATTTAAGATTTCACCGCAGGTGGACGGTGTTTTCGTAACGCACGAAGATCGTACCTTTCTGCTAAACATTGAATTAATAAATTGTTACTTTTCACCCTTCTTCTGTGCGGGTAATTAATTTTAGGCTTGTGAGAGAATTCGCCAGGTTCATTGCAGGATCTAGAATTAGTTTATGTGGAACAACAGAGACAGATCTTACAGATGTCTATCTAGAGACTAACTAAAATGAAGTGGACGATTATTCGTCACCACCAGGATTTGGCAATTGTGTCTCCTCCTTTTCAATAGATAATATAAAGTGTTTTCTCTCTCCTTACCGCTTGCCTTCATAGCTTAATTCGAAGTACACACTGCAAGCAATCGGCAGTTCTGAAATTTAAATCCCAACGAACACATCGCATATTTCCCTGCTCAGAAATAAAATGCTTAATAACCTTTAAAATCTTAATTTCTTATATTACTTTTTTCCTAAAATATAGTTTAAATGTTTTTAAAGTGTTGATGTTTGAGTGCTTGAAATTAATGATTAATTATACCTATAATATCCTTTAACATGAGTAGAACTTGATCATTTATTGATAGTAGCTTTTGATAAAATATTAGTCCAGCTCTTATTTTTAATGTAAAAGTTGATTTTTTATTGAAGAGAAAGGATCCGAAATCAATCGAAACTTTTGTTGCATTATGGTGAAAAACAGATGACAGAAAAGCCAAGGGAAACTATTGGTACGTGATCAAAAAAATTTGACTTCCAATAAAGGGTTTGCGTTGCAGAAGAAACCTTTAATGAGAAGAGGTCTAGAGCTGATATTATTTGTAGGGCTTATAAAAGAAAAGACAAAAATTTCTATCTATATCCGATCGAAGTTAACACTGTAGCAACGTAACATATACGAAACAGTAGAAAGGCGTAGAAGGTAAGGAGTGCCCAAGTATTGGCTATTGAATTGAGAGACACTTAATATTAGATAAAAATGATTATTTGTAAGACAATAAATAAAGTGCCGTGATAGTGTAATTTGTTTTCCTATGGAGCTTAGTAAATTAACGGAAAGGTTCTCTAACCACCCGTTATTTAGAACAGTGAAAAAACTATTCGAAGTGCAGGACGTTATGAAATTTATAACTTGTTAACGATATTACTAATCTAGTATCAAAATTTAAAACACTTTCGCGCATCTGTTTTAATCTTTGTACTAGAATAGTGTGATTTGTGAGAGAAGCTAATTATTAATTAAATGATATGAAAGTATATATGAAAAGCTTCGTCAAAAACTAATACAGATTTTCTGTATATTATTAAAGTTATGTGTACATCTTTATTTACACAAAAGATCTGTAAATGCAGAGTAACTGTTTACCCGTTTTGTTTGTTTTATAGATATGAAATTATTTATTATTATATTTATAAGCATGAATTAGGTGTTTTCAACAAAATAAAGTGAACAAAATCTCTCCAACAGAAGTTTCCATTGCGATTTACCAGTTTTGGACCATAAAATATGAGTGGCAATAAAACATCATATGAAGATATGTGCATTTCAATGGATGAGTTCGAATGGTGAAGCACAAAAGCATATTGTTTTGCCTTTGGAATACAACTGGAAAGATAAGAATATAGATAAAAGGCATAATGTTGAATGGGAGCATGGCTCTTCGTGTCTTTCATAGAGAATCTGTGACTGCAGAACATAGCTGGTCGTAGGTTTATTTTTCTAGATGACAACTTTCGCTCATATAGGGGTAATTTGTTGGGCGATTTTCTGGAAATCGAGAATATTAACTGGCTGGATTGGCAGCATGGTCTCAAGGTTTTAACCCATAGAAATATTGTTAGAAGGGCACCTGCAACTCGCGTCTACTTCTCAGAACCCTCTAGTGCCTGAAAACAGTGTTGCTGCAGGATAAGGACGGACGGCCACTACATTTCTTAAAAAGTTTCATTTCCACTATGAAGTCACTTATAAGGGCTGTATGAGTTTTAAAGGTTCTATTCCCTTTATTAAGCTCCTTATTTCTTCGATCTTAGAGATGTTTCAGACTTTTCTGCGCCGACGAGCCTTTAGTACAATCATATGTGTGTCATGGCTAATGTATGATAATATTTTTTGTGTGTGTTATATCAGCCTATATACACTGCGCGAAAACAAAGGACAGTTCTAAATATCCCGTTCTATTGGGTCCATTGACGAAATTCAAATTTTGTTTTCCAAGTATCGAAAGCGCAACTTAGGCTATGTATTAGATTTATATATAGCATTATTTTAATATAGGTATTTCGATAAAAAATCGGACTTTTTCTGAAATGACATGTCAAATTATTTCTATATTTCGATTCTGCGACTCAAACTATGCCAAACTGTCAAGTTTTTAAAAACGAGTAGTTTTTAGAGTTTTTTTGTTCAAAATTTCCTAACATATACATGAATTTACATATTCGTGCGTTTTGAAATTTAGCGTTCTTATTCTAAGCGATAATAACGAAAGCGTGATTTACGCACTTTGTTATAATTATTTGAAAGTATGAACGATGACATTTTTTCCGCTCGTAGACAGCGGAAAAAGGAAAGAAAAATACACTCACGTTTGTGAAAATTGCAACACCAAGAAGGAATCGTCATAATTGAATGCAATTTAATACACAGTTGAGTGGTAGTGGTACAAATAAATGATTAAATGTTCAAAGCAAACAAACAAGAACAAGAGATCAGTATTTTGTGTGGCCCCCACGCGCCGCAATAAGTGCTGCTACACGGCGTGGCATGGAGTCAAACAAAGTTTGAATCTCTGACTGAGGAAGAGCATTCCATATCGTTTGTACGCGTACCCAAAGTTCGTCTGCAGACGCAACAGGACGAGGATCACGAGCAAGACGCCGAACAATGACATCCCACACATGTTCAATTGGCGACATATCCGGGGAACACGCAGGCCAAGGAAGAAGCTGTACCTGCTGCGCTGCAAAGAAGGATTTAACAATCCGAGCAGTATGAGGGCGGGCATTGTCCTGTTGAAATACAGCGCCTGGCAAGCTTTGAAGGAAGGGAACAGCTTCGGGCTGTAGAACTTCACGGATATACCGGTTGCTGTTCAGATTGCCCACAATTCGTAGCAATTGAGATCGTCTATGATATGCTATGGCGCCCCAGACCATAACTCCGGGTGTTCGTCCACTGTGGCGTTCGATAATGCACTCCGGAAGGTGGCGTTCACCGGCATAGCGTCTGACACGAATGCGGCCATCATGGTACCACAAATTAAAGCGGGATTCGTCAGAAAACACGACATGCTGCCAATCAGCACGCCAGTCTCTATGCTGATTGGCCCATTGTAGCCGCAGGCGGCGATGGTCGTGCGTTAGGGGGATCCTGTATAAAGGAGTCCGTGCGCGCAGTCCACACTGCAGCAGACGTCTACGAATTGATGAAGCACACAATGAAACACCTGTAGCTATTGACCACAGTGCTGCCAATTGTCTAGAGGAAGCTGTACGGTCCGTCCGCGCCATGCGGACCAGGTGTCTATCATCGCGAGCTGACGTCACATTTCGGGGTCCACTCCCGGATTTCCGAGTTGTCCGACACTCGTCCGTCCACTGCTTCCAAACGCGCATCACTGTGCTGCTGTTACGCTGCACACGAGAGGCTACTGCACGATATGACAATCCAGCTTCACGAAGGCCGATGATTCTCCCTCGTTCAAACTCTGTAAGTTGTTCAAATCTCGCTCTCTTTCGTCGACGAGGCATAAGTACAGATTGAGTTAACGTTTACCACTAGCAGATAACCACCGATAACCATACACGCCTCGCTACAGCCGTCTATTTATTCGGATCCATCAGCCGTTCAGAGGGCGCTGCTCAGCATACGCATGCGCTACGGATTTGCAATTCTAATCATTTGCATATCATGCGCTACTTTGCATTTCCTGAAAATTTCAGCTCACTCGCGTAAGTCTTTCATGGTGTTGCAATTTTCACAAACGTGAGTGTAGTTAAGCATGCAGACTAGAAAGAAAAATTCAAGATTAACAAAAATATGTCCAGCGTTATTTATAGTACTTCCATAAAGCAAATAAAGCAAATTATTTAAGTTTATAAATAAATAATTAAAGTTACCTTTTATAATTATTTTTCTTCTCGAAACTCTTTTTCGTTTGTCGAGACGACTATTCAAACTGGCCTGTATGGACAATTATGCAAAGAAATTCAAGATAGAACACGAACAAACAAATAAGCAGCTTAATCTGCCAATTTAGTGACAGCGATACTCTTAAACAAATAAAGGATTAACGACACAAATAAAAACTAACATTGGTGTGTAATTCGATTACTGAAAACAAAAATAACCGTATTTGTTGTAAGTGATCCATCTGTTTTTTATCCGGTTAAGGATTTGAAGATTGACTGATAAAGAGTTATACATATTAAAAAATGTAAGTGCCTGGCTGTTAAAAAATATTTCTTCAAATTTTTAGTGGAATATTTCCTTGCCTTTGTTGACTGAAAATCAGTGCATTCATTTAGTTAGCTTATGAAGTCGGCAGTTTTTCTGAGCAAGATAAGATTAGGTGTTGTTGAGCCAACCGATTTAAACCTAACCGTATAATGAAAGATGATGACCAGATGTTTACATTTTATCTAGCCTGGGTGGAAATAAAAACTTCAGAAAAATTCGGCACAAATATTGTTACGAAAATGTCTTCATGGTTTGATTTAAATTTATCCTACTAGAAAGCCAATAACTTATAAAAGACCAAAAAATGGATGGAAATTACGCCTACCTGCATTAACTGCAAACTACAGGCCTAGAGGTTTTGCTACTCCGGTTAAATTTTGTCATTGCTTAGTTTAGTATTTACGTATTAAAGCAACACCTTAACAAAATAACATACGCCAACATACGCGAAACCATTCTTCCAGCAAACATGCTCAAACAGTCTTCCAGGCAAGCAACGCTGAGATTTTCGTATGCTTTGTTTTTTGTTGTATTCCAAGTTCTAATGGTTATATAAACAAATCGGGATAATTTTTGCCTTAGTTTTAAAATATGAGCGTATGGAATTTGCCAGCAATGGAATAAACTGCGGTAAAATTTCTGCAGGAATACAGAGTTTTGCTGAACATTTTCTAAAAGCAATAAAGACAAAATTCGTTTCCTAAGTAGCGCTGTTGCCGAGGATTGCACGAAAAAACGTCTGAGCAATTCTATGATATTTTTTTAAGCGAAAACAGATGGTGACATTGGGAGAAGAATAGAGAGGAAAAAAAAGAAAGTTCTGAAGAAGAATGTAAATGTTTTATTTTTTTTAATGTATTACTTTTTTTTTCATAAAATAAGCTAATGTATACCGATCACGATAAATACCAATAGTATGGTAATCTTTCTAATAAAAAGCGCGAAAGGCACCAACTATAAGCAAGCAATAATAACTAATAAGCAATTTTTCCAACAATCGCCAATATGCTCCAATATGCAACTCACAATCTAATTACTAAACAATCGCCAATATGCTCCAAGGGGGTTGCGTTATTACGTAAGTACACTTTATTTATATTCACTGTCATGAACTGTGACATCTGTTAAGACATTTAATGAACGTAATAAGATGAATTTCTTTCTGTTAATATTATACGTTATTTTTCCTTGTTTGAATCGTGTTCCTGAGTATTTTTTATTGAATTTTTACTCGGGTGTGCATTAAAATTATTTATTAATATTTTTTCCATGAGCATTTCCGCTCCCACTTTAAAAATATTTTAATTAATTCATGCAATCTTTAGAATACAAAATGTGACAAGTATGTACAGGCGGTTCACTGAAAAGGAAATTTTGGTATTTCTACATAAATCAGATCCGGATTAGCCCGGATTATGATAATGTAAATCTCTTAGTACATATAATGCATTTCTCTTAGTACATGAAGTAGATACTTAGAGAATAGCATAGAATGCGATTATCCTAATTATAGCAATACCCGTTTTCTAAGGTGCACGAAAACCTGCAGCTCTCTAATATAAGAAAGCAGAAATTGCGGAAGTTTTAATAATCATAAAGGCAGCGTTAATGCACGAAATCTTGCCTTTGGTGTAAGTGAATCTTCTTTGGAATGCCTGAAGCAATAAAAAGGAATTATTTTATAATACTATCAATTTCAATGAATAAAATCTGTACAGAAAATAAAAATATTAACTTAGTATATCACAAATCCATTTATGGCTTGACCTTTCTATTTAGCTTACTTTTTTAACCATATAACTTATGCTTTTCTTTAAACCCTTCTGTAGCAAACACTCTTCTATGTCAAACAAAATTCGTCACCGAGCTAAAAAGGATTCGGTTTAAAATAACGTTTCACTAAATGGACAAGAAATGGGAACTATTCTGTACAGTGTGGAAAGTGAGAAATACACACACAATATACAACATACAAGAGTTTTGTGTTTCATAATTCATATGCTTGTTACATTATGTAAAAAGTCTTATATTTGCACTCGGAATTTTGTACATGTTCCTGAAAACGAAGAAAAAAGTTCTTTTTCATTAAATTTTTTACTTATTTATGCTATTGTTTTTCAATATTATTGAAAAGCTGTATTACTGAACAATGGTAATGATAATGTTCCTTTAATTTGAGAAACATCAATTTAGAATACTTGCCATAAGCAAAAAAAATATAATTAAAAATGTATATTAAAATAAGCTTAAATTCCATTAATTTTTGTTTTATTTTTTCATGCAAGAGTTATATAATATTTTTAAAAAAATTAATCATATATATTTCCTAAACAATATGAATAACAGGGTTATCCCATAATAATGACCTGAAAATATGAGTATAAAAATAAAGTAATCAAAGAAATAATGATGAGAATTTATAAATATTTCCGAATTTTATTGATTACAATGTTCTTTAGCGTTACCATTTGAGTATCATACAGAGAGCAAGAGTTAAGTAGTTTATTTCCTTCTTTACTGAATGAGAATAAATAAAATCAATAAAATGATTTCATTTAATGTTATATTCATTTCAACCCGACCGGCTATGCCATGATTTCTGAAGTGATTATAGCTAATATTCTGTGTTTTCTTCTGAATGCTTGACAGAAAGTCTTTGGGGAGTCCATTAGAGAGTTCAGGATGTTTGTTCATTTATGAAAAGGGAATAAGTTTGGAAGTGAGGAAGTTTGTTCCACTCGATCCATTCAGTCTAACAACTAGCAGAAATATAAGTTGAATACTTGTCTGCGATTTCCAAATTATGGATAGTAGAATCTCTCTCCACGGGCATTAACAACACCTCACCGGTTCCAGATAATTGATAATTATATGTCTAGAATTTATCAGCGCATATTTTGTGATGCCATCAGTAGAAACTGCAACATGCAAAGATCGTTAGTCATATTTTTCGATCTATAGACTAATATTAAATACATAATTTCAAAAATCGTACAAGCATTTTGAAATTAAAACACCTACATGTACATACATTTAATAAAATTAAATTAAACAAGATTTTAAAATCACCATATATATATATATAATTTTATCATCACATGAAAGTTACGAAATTTTATACTGTGATGGCATATAACGTTGAATGCCTGTCCGCTTACTATATTGAAAATTCGCTGTGTATACAATGAAGCTTCATAACATAATGTAGAGTCATTAGGACTTTTTTGAAGCAGGAGATAGGAAAAATGAGCAGCAACCTCGCCGGGACTCGAACCTCTCGAATACGCGCCGAGTGTTCTGACCTTAACACCACGAAGGCATGTTAAGAAGATGGAAGAAATACCTTAGATACTTCCCCTTTTAAAGGGCGATTGGGGTTTTTTAGTTCTGGTGCCACTGTAGAGACATTAGATTATTTTAAAGCAGGAGTAGATGAAAAATGAGCAATGTCCTTGCGGGTACTCAAACCTCGGAACTCTCGAATGCCTGCCGAGTGTGCTGACCATTACACCACGAAGGCATGCTAAGAAGGCGGGAGAAATACCTTATAATAATATTCCGACACAGATAAAACTTGATGGTAAATCTTATCAAAATCTGCAAGCACTCGCCAACATTCTGCCGATAACTATCTTATTCTCCGTGTCGTCTTAATCTTCATCCTCCTCCTCATCTTAAACATCATCTCTCATTTACCAGTATATGTCCTTTTATTTTGTCGTCATCTTGAGGGAGTGAGATGGGAATAGCACCATCAACACATCATCCAAATAACTGCACTTTCTCTTCACTAACATCAGTTTTCCCCGAACATGTAACTAAATTCAAGATGTCAGTTACGGCCGACGAATGTATTTTTGAAACCGAGAACATTTCCGTGATTCGACTCATCATCTACGAACATGGCCAGAGTACCAGAATTAAAACACAGTCGTTATTTTACGTCCAACGACGTAAAGTAATATTCTTTAATTCTTTCTAGGTAAGACGCAAAGTTAGCGTCTTTTAATGGGAATTGTTTCTGGAAGTCATGGACACTACTTTCAACGTTCACACATCACCGCCTGGAAAAGGATCGGTGATTCATCTTTATGTTTTGGATAATTTATTGGATGTCTAAGGTTTGTTAATATGGGTGGATGAAACCTAACACAAATGTTTTCTTAAGTCTTCTTAAGTTCGCGTAAGTCTTCAGGTTATATTTTTTTATATATTATACATTCATATAATTATATATTTTTTATCTTTCAAAGACAAATTTCAGATTTTAGGCCATCGAAATTGTCTTAATTTCATACTTCTGGTTAATTAGTTACCAGGGATTTTATTGTATACCGGTCAGGTTATTCTTGTGCAAATATCTTTAATTTTGTCAACATTTACATTCATTTGTAAACAGAAAAACATAAGTTAATAAATTTTTTCATTAAATATTGCTGAACTAATGCGTATGTTAAAATACTAAATTGTCTGTTGAATTTTCGATTTGGCATTCGTGCAGTGTAATGATCTTGGAAGGATATTCTGACCTCCATTGTCCACTTATATGGTGGGAGATCGATCCCAAGTAACACAAGATGTTGTATGTATGTTGCAACATGGTCCAAAAGGTTGCTAAGTGCTAGTAGTAACTTTTATGACATCTCTGCCGCGCAGCGAAGACTTAAAATATTTGCTCCATCGCATCTTGGCAGATTGTCGACATCAATGAAACGTCACGAAATTACCTCTTTCGTACACGATTTCTCCCACAATTTCAGCACTACTTTTTGAAAGCGAATAGTCTATTTATGCTCTTTCAAGAATTTGGAGCGAGATAGAGATATCATTTTAAGACTGAGATCTGAAAACATAAGCGGCTATAAAGAAATGATATCTGTTTGTCCGTTTCTTATAATGTTGTTAGCGACTGGTGAGATTTTTTTTCTCACTGAAAATTTCCCTCAAAATCAGATGCTAGTATTTAAGCTTTAAAGTCTGACTTGTAAGTACTTTACATTTATTTTGTCTGTCAGTCTAGGATGGAGCAGAAATCACATTGAAAGTGAAACATGCCAATGTGAAATATAAATTAGGCAAAACAGCAACCTTAATTTACCCTTACATTTTGATGCAAACAGGGCAATCAGACACAGATCTCTCTTTTGAAAAGCAAAACTTCGTTTTTGTCCAATTTGCTTACAAAATTTTATTTATTTAGGGTTAAAATGTTGAAAAATAACAAGGTAAACGGAACAGATAATAACAGAAATAGAATTCATTTGAGAATTAGAAGACTACATTAGTGTTTTAGTTGTTTAGTTGAGTTTAGTCTTACAATTGGGATATTGAATGGCATGATAAAATAACTGCTTTTCTTTAGAATTATGAACAGAAGCATACATTTAACTGAAATTAGATATTAACTGACACACTTTATTTATTGAGCAGTACAGGCTTCGAATGAACGTTTTTCCATTGTTAAGCATGTGCACATGCTTAACAATGAAAAACAGTTCATACTTAACAATGAAAAAAAGTAAATGAAAATAATTTAGATTTATTATGACCGATATGGTTTGGAATTGCTGTTTTCATTTGACTTAATAGTATGATAAATAGTGCATTATGCAAAAATTAACAACCAATTCAGAAGTTGTAATAGCTTTCGACTTTTGACAAGCAGCACTAGTTGCAAATAAGTAACTAGTAATTTGTTCAATGACATATTCAAGGTAATCAAGGATTATTATACGAGTAATTAAGTTTTATAAGTTATATCAGGTATAAATTTCAGTATATGCCAAGGAATATCGAGAATTATTTCCAGAAAAATGTTATTGAACTCCTGATAACGTACAAATTTCTGCTAAGACAGACTGAAATGTTAACTGTAGTTTTTTTAACATAATTAAAAATAAGAATGTTTGATAAGCTTATATTCGAAATTTTATATATTCTTTCTCAAATTTTTGCAAGTACTTAAAGGCAAAGGGATATTTCTAAACTGAAACTTTGAAGATATGGAATTCGTAGTACTTTCATTAGTATATATCGCAGATCATGCAAACATATATTTTCATATCATTAAAGAATAAGCTATGGTAGAGTTACAGATAAAGAATTTTTGGTCCTACACTAAACTGTAATGCGTTATCTTGCATTAGAGTTTTTTATTAATTTTTGCATAATACACTATTTATCATACTGTAATATCAGCGAAAATTTTTCATCCAGTTCTGTAATTAATATTTGAAGCTTTCAGAAACATTTTCTGCTTTTTGAATAAATGGAATAATTTAATTTCCTGATCTTCAAATAAAGAATTATGACACATTCCATATTAGAATTCGCTAACACCGGAGTTAAAAGGAATCTTGCACGATTGAATGATTTATTTGATTATGGCAAAGCACACGAGAGTTATCTGCCTAAGAGGAGGAATGCTTTCGTGGAAGTCTTTCTAAAGGAAAATGGTTCTTATACACGTTACACATGAGGAAAGCCACGAAAACGTCCATGCAGCCAATCCGTTCGTCGGGATTCGATCTCGCACCGAATAACCAGTGTTCAGCAACTTTACCGCTCGGCGTCTGGTAAACGTATTTTTGCACGCAAAATTTTAATACTATACAAATATTGAATCAATATAAACACGATTGATAGTATCGACGCCATGTTGATTTAAGTGAAGGACAGAAATAATAATTCTTATTTTCTGAAAAAATTTTTAAAGAAAACGTTTGAAAAATAAAATAAACATTGTTATTACGAGATTTAAATACTCAAATTTCTGATGAACAAATCCTTTCTGATCGTTATGTTATACAAGCTAAAAGGATTACTCCATCTCGAAATAAATACCAATTATCTGCTTAAACTATTTAAATTTTATCTGCTTTTAATTTCTCTGTACATTCTGAGCTTTCTCAATTTTGAATGGTTCAAGAATTATATATGCAATATGATTAAAAGTCCACAAAAACTTTAAGAAAATAATTAAAATAATATGATAAAGAAGGACATCATATTTCCACAATTAGTAACGATGTCATTATAGTTTGATAAATTTCTCTTTCATTTATCCTGTGAAGAAACCGGTTCTCTTTGCATTTTCGAAGTGGCAATTTTAGTAATCATTTTTGACTGAAAATGATTAAATTTCAACGATTTAAAACGTTCGTAGCACTCCTTCGTTCTTAGCACTGTTTTATATAAAACAGATCTGTTGTTTATGCTTATGAAATATAGCGTTGTACTTCTTTCGTGTTTCAGTGTCTTATCTGAACTACGTTGCTACAACCAATTTAATTGCATTTTAGGATTCCTGTCTTCATCCTCCATTTTATCAAATGATATAATCATTTCCTTATTATTATTATTATTAGTATTATTACTGATAATACTTTCCTTAGTATGTAACACTTTCACTTTAATTATTTAACTTTTCCTTTTCTGCTCTTCAGCTCTCTGCAGTCTACGGTAAAGTCAATGTTATAAAGATACTTTCACACTCTGTTTCAGTGTCATCAATGGTTTTATCTGAACTAAATTCCTACAACCCTTTTAGTTGCATTTTAGGATTCCTGGTTTCATCCTTCATGTTTTTAAATGATATAAATTTTTGATTGTAAATGCAAAGTATGGTTAATGGAAACACATTTACGAAAATGAAGGATTGAACAAAACGCCTAAAAAGTGAGAAATTTGCCAGTTTCCTAAAAACTGCAATGCTAAGGACAATTAATTTTTAAATATGTCTGTTTAGATGATGAGGTTTCCACCACAAACTCATTTGTTTTAATGAGTAATATTTTGGAAATTTTCTACTATTTAAAAATTCGTAATCGAACCGTGTAGCCTATAACGACGAATTAAGAAAAGGTCCATGTGATCTGAACACGTAATTTCATAAATGTTAAAATATTTTATTACCTACTATTATTAATATACGTAGAAATTTATTTTTAATGTCCAGGGATATTTAAATGAATAACATCTGCAGCATTTCTGTTGCATAAGATACAACTGTCGTAAAAAAAAACTAAATGACTTGTTCTGTGAACAGAGGAGGCAGACTTACAAAACGATTAATGTTCTTTAGATCTATAAATAAATTTTCACTGCATTATAATTTTTTCAATGATATTTTCTTTTCTGATGGTTTCAGAAGTATATTTTGTAAAGCAAAACTACGATATTTAAGTTTGTTTTATGTTAATATCTAAATTTAGTTTTATTTTAATATCTTGTAGAGTCATTAGGATATTTTTGAAGCAGGAGTCATGAAAAATGAGCATTGCCTTCACTGGGACTCGAACCTCTCGAATACGCTCCGAGTGTGCTGACTATTACACCACGAAGGCATGCTAAGAAGGTGGCAAATACCTTATAATCTACTCCAGCTTCTTGCCTATTCATGTAACAAACTTATACCAGAGAGTTATGCAAAAATATACAGCAAACGATCGATTAGCATTAGTATCTTAAGTAGTTTCCTAGTTTTAAGAAGTATGCTAATTTTAACTAGAATGTAAACTTTATTATAAGATCATTGAAATTTTTCCTTAATATTTTTCAGTTTTGATTCAAAAGTCGTTCGCAGAGCAGTGATTATTACTGCAGAAGGTTTGAAGAAACTTAGGCATATCAGCATATTGGCTAGTCTTACAGTGTCGTTGAAGTGTTAAAAGGTTTAGTTAGTTTTAGTTAGCTTTAGTTAGTTTTTCATTCCGACCTAAGTATGTGGCAGATTTGAAAAGGTTTTGTTGTTGCATTGAAATCTTAGTGTATCTGCATGCAGTTTTCATTGTTTGATCGTTTCATTGTTTGATTCATTGAAGAGTTTTTATTGTGAGCTGAGGTGAAGTTTAGTTCACTTCCATTACATATGTACTCCCCACAGTCATGTTTAAGTCATGCTTATATTTTACTTCTGAGTCTTCGCTTATTTATAGGCGATTAAATATCACCAGAAACAATAATTCGCCAACCATAAGCCATAAATTCTTGGCGTTAGGCTTTGATGGTAAGCAGTCCAAATTATTTTATTATCACGGAATTTATGTAACAATTTAATAATACGACGAGGATAATAATTGAAAATTATATAAAAAGCAACAAAAATAATGTTATAAAAATAATATAAAACTTAATTTATGAGTTTGATTTTTATTAAATGAAAATAGAAGTATATGGGAATCGAAATTCTTTACTATTGTTACAAAGCTGTGGCATAGAGGTCACCAGACCACTGATTAAACTGAAATGTTTGCAGATATTATTCTCAATTTCAGCAAAAAAAATTGCTGCTGAAATAAAGACAAGTGAGTATCAAAGGGACGATAAGCAACGCATGCTCAAGTAAAATGGCATTAATTTAAAACGTGTATGAATCGCAGTGGTTGGTATTTTGTTCCGAATGTTACTACAGTGGGAATCATTTTTGTATGCTATTTTAGAACTGAAAATTATGCGTTAAACATGTTAAATTATCACAATTACACAGTGAGCCACTATTTTTTAAATGAACTTCAATTTATCCTTTCTTTTCTAGCTTTAGTTTATATCTGGAGCTAAAGCTAATAGAAATAATCTTTGTTTATTGGTAGACCTATTTAGATGAGGACATAACGACTATTTTTCCGACGGTTGCGTGTCTTGGATTCTTCCAACGAAACACTTGCCTGTATTTAAACAACATTAAGGGCGAAACCAGATATAAAGGCCCCGTATTGTAAATCACGATCCTTACTCGATAACCGACTTGGCTCGAGTTAAAACTATTCAACGGTCTCATTAAATCCGTCACTAGTGAATCTCTAATGAATGTAAAACTACATTTTAAGTTAATTAACATTAGAAGCGGCAGAAGTTTGTGTTTCTAGGAAAAACGATTCAATTAAAGTACGGTTTACAGTGCTAAAGATTTGATAGTAGTTGAGTATTATCTTTCAGTTATTATCATAGCAGGAATATTTTCCGAGAAAAATGCTGAGACGCTCTGAGTATAGTGAGTGACAATGACTATTGTTTACTGAAACTAATGACGAATTCATCATTGGACTTGTAGTATATGCAAAGCTAGTATATTTTTTTTATTAATTCTTAAGCTTATTTTTTATTGTTTTATCTTTAATTTTGCATTTTGTTGAGCCTCTTGCTTCATTTGTTTGATCTGTTAACATAATTTGTTATGATTATTTCAAATTAGCTATTTTATTTATTTATTTATTTGTAAAATATACGCTTTAATGTTTTGTAATTTTTTGCTTGAATGTCTCTATTTCTTTTTGAAATGAATATTTTGTACAAAAATTCAATTCAAATGAATCTCAGATTCCAAAAGAAAAGCGAATATAAAAAAGTCACTATCACATTCAATAGATATTTTGATTAATTCGGTGTCAGATTTAATTATATTCCTCTTTTACTAAATGAACTGCATCACTGAGGTAACTTTAACGTATTATTCCATTGAGTATTCGCGAAACACTATTTCCTATTTTTTGTGTCTGTATTTGAAATTCGAGTTTTCAAAGCTAGGGGCATTTCTAGAAATCTAGCCCATCACACAGTCATAAATAAGAATGTGCAGGCATAATTTAGTATATGGCTCAAGTCAAAGCGCAAAGTTATCCTTTTCGGAATCCGAATGTGGCAGATCATATAAATTTTACCGGAGCTGAGGAAACGGGAGAGACACATTCGTTTCGTCCGTTAAGAAGCTTAACATAAATTTCCTCGTAGGTACTGAGCCTGCTACACTCGAAATCTTAAATTATTGCGCACAAAGTATAAACAGATAATATAGAACGTAACATTCTACGAGTTGTAAGTGTGGTTTAATTTGTAAACTGATTGAGGTAAAATTGTTACCTTTTTACTTCCTTGTATGAAGTAAAAAGGAAGTACTGTAATCGCGAAAAATTTCTGGTACCATATTTCAACGAAAATATCTGTTTTGACCGCTATCGAACGCAATTTAACGATGTTTTTGAGTGACACCCGTACGTAAGGACAGAATAAAGGACTCTTTTACCACGAAATAATTATAAAACGGATTTAAAATGGATTCTGAAAAGATTTTTTCGTAGCGTCTGCGCTTACGTACGTACGTGCGTATGCACAGACGCCACGAAAAAATCGTATGCATGTATGTATCTCGCATAACTCAAAAACGAGTAGCCACAGAACATTGAAATTTTGCGTATAGGGCTGCCATAAAATGTAGATGAGCACGTCGCATTTTGGTTGCAATCGGCAGAACCAAAAGTATATAAATATGGGTATATATGTTTCCACTCTGTTACTCGGCTCAGTGAGCTCAGTTTATTCACTCTTATAAGTTTGTAAATTGTACATTTTTTGCTTTAAAAATGATTGAATTATGTTCGTCTTATCTTTCGGTTAAGACTTTTATGCCCTTAGTTAATCTGTATGCAATAATTGTGGAATTATCAACAATTTAAAAGTTTTTTCAAGTGCGGCTAAGCCTACTTTTTGGTTATGAAAGCGGCCATATTTGTTTACATTTCAAGCTTAGCGGAATAGACAAGCGCCTGGCCCCAGCCACCACCCCCTGTTCTTATTGGTTGCCGTTTATGACGTCAGGTTGAATAGATTTCATTATCTGTTTCGTTTACGATAGGTGAACTTATACTGCTTTGGTCTTGGTTATGTATAATGTGAATTTGTGGAGCTGAGGCTTAAGCTTTTGGTGCGCAGAAACGCCGCGGGGAGTTCATTTCGTCACTATGACATCACAAGTCGTGTCCAATAAGAGCTTGGGGTGGCGGCTGGGGCCAGGCGCTTGTGCAGAATAGTGGATTTGTTGCCAATCTAGAGAAACTAAGCTTCGCAACATCAAAGTAACGGCTTCTTTTATTATTGCGAATTAAATTATGCTTGATTCGTTCTGGAATTATCATTTAAGTTAATAGCTGTTGTTGCGTGCAAATTGTAATTTAAATCGTAAAAATTATTTTAACTGTACTTGACGTTTTATGTTTTTCTATATCTTTCAATTTTTAAGGAAAATATTTTGAATTGTTATGTACTTTTGCCTTACCGCCAAGTGAGAACTGAATTAATTAGTAGCGCATTAGGTAAGCGGCGTTGAATTGTCTCTGAAAAACAGTTTCATTTTTATTTGTTTAATTTCTTTTATACATCGTTTTAGATTTATTATAGCATTTGAATAGAACTTGTGGTAATTCTTCAGATGCTATACTTTTTGCTCACTCTGAGTCATAAAATGAATGAGATGCAACGCTGTTAAGTGAACCTAGCGCCAAAGTGTGGCTATGGTAAATAAATATAGTGAACATTAAAGAGTGCATTTATTCCATTGTGGTTTATGCGCTATCGACGAATTAGATTTAATTCAAAATTTAACTGTTAATTCAATATGTTTAAATGAAATGCAGAAAAATTGCCTATAATTTAATATTCCGTACAAGGAAGTCATGTGGTGTACACATCAGATTTTTAACTTTAGGAAACGTATGTAAACCTTTCATGGAATCAGAGAGCAAATGATTATAATTTCAATACAATTTAATTGTTCTTCTATTCTTTTTTCTTATTATTAATAGATATATCATTTCTTACAGGTTACTGGGTTACGTAAAGTAATTAATTACGACATAATACATGTGATTTACCTACCGTAAATTAAATTGTCAGGACTGAGAGTTCTGTGTGTATTTTTGGCAAACATTGTGAAGTAACTTACTAAGGTCCAGCTGTGGAACAGGGAGCTGAAAAATAAGCTTTGTTCTTGTGTAGATACTGTGCTGGAGAATAACTGCACTTGAAAGGGATTTAAAATCCTCTTTTATTAAATCACTATTATTTACACACTTCCCGACTCGGGAGGGATACAGGAAGTAAAAGACCACACTTGGGCCTAACTTAACAATCAAATAAATTTATACTAAACCTAAATAGAAATTTAATTAAACTTTGCTCGCAGAGCAAATCGCGGAGTTGGCCTCTAACTAAATGGTGCGTAGCAAGAAATACTAATACTAACACACTTCAATTTATTTCAATATGCAATCACGTAGTAAGCACTATGGCTTATAATTTTAGCTGCTAGCTGGTCAGGCGAACGTCGAACAGAATGACCGTGATCTGAGACTAAAAGCTCTCTCACACTGAGAGGTTTCTACCTCTGGTTTAAATAGTACTTGACTGTACTTCAAATTAGCATAAGCTGAAAACGCGCGCTTCTTCGGACGGGAAGTTGAAACAGAGAAGAGATAGAAAGATTTAAATTAAAATAAAACTTTGGTTAGTTTAACTAAAATCTTACATACTTCCCGCCAGAATTGCGGTAGTTAAATTACTGTGGTCCAAACGGACCATGTTGAAACTCGCAATTCTAAACAAATAGTCAAAATGTAACTCTTCTAAACTTAGGCCAACTCTTACAAGGCAATATCTGTTTGTGAAAATTGTTTACAGACGAAATTTGCTTGAACAACAGTCTTCAACATTTTTCTTTCATAAGTCTTACTCCTTCCAGCAAAATCTGGAAGGAAAGGAATTTTAGTACAACATAATAACAGTAATTTCTAGGTACAATTCTTTATTCTTACCCATGTAAATTCGCACACACACATTATCATTCAAGCACAATTAAATTCTTCCCCCAATGCTCTCTCACCGGTGTTGGATGCAAAGCAAACCGCATTGCGGGTTTTCTGTGTTCGGGGGTGTTCAAATCTTCCACCTACGATCGACTAACATTAGTTAGAACTTGACATACGAGACCTCAAAAGACGCCCTATAACCAGCTAAACCTGAGGTTCTCACTAGCTT
>KK119318.1:0-22673 GCA_000611955.2 Stegodyphus mimosarum | reverse complement strand
GAAGTAACTCCTTAACCTAAAGTCCTGCTCTGGAACAGGGAGCTGAAAATGAGCTTTGTTCTGGTGTAGATACTGTGCTGGAGAATAACTGCACTTGAAAGGGATTTAAAATCCTCTTTTATTAAATCACTATTATTTACACACTTCCCGACTCGGGAGGGATACAGAAAGTAAAAGACAACACTTGGGCCTATCTTAACAAATCAAATAAATTTATACTAAACCTAAATAGAAACTTAATTAAACTTTGCTCGCAGAGCAAATCGCGGAGTTGGCCTCTAACTAAATGGTGCGTAGCAAGAAATACTAATACTAGCGCACTTCAATTTATTTCAATATGCAATCACGTAGTAAGCACTATGGCTTATAATTTTAGCTGCTAGCTGGTCAGGCGAAAGTCGAACAGAATGACCGTGATCTGAGACTAAAAGCTCTCTTACACTGAGAGGTTTCTGCCTCTGGTTTAAATAGTACTTGGCTGTACTTCAAATTAGCATAAGCTGAAAACGCGCGCTTCTTCTGACGGGAAGTTGAAACAGAGAAGAGATAGAAAGATTTAAATTAAAATAAAACTTTGGTTAGTTTAACTGAAACCTTACAAAATGACCTCCGTCTCTGGAAGCAGGGATTTCGTGTTCCGGAGATACTCACATGTGTTTCGAGTAACTAACATATTTTATGACTTTCTCCGGGAGCAACAGACAGCTGTGAATTTATTTTTTTTATAATTTCCAAATTTCTGTCTTACGAAATGAAGCAAAAAAAGCCTGGCTATGTTAGTCTCAAACAACCGATTTAATTTCAGTTCGTAAATCAAAATTGCGAAGAAATAGATTTAGCTATGAAAACATATTAATAATATGAGGAAGGAATATTAATAATATGAACATTAAGAGGAAAAATTTATTAATGTTCTCTTCATTAATGTTCATATTATTAATGTTCCTCTTAATGTTCATATTATTAATTATTTCCTCTTAATGTTCATATTATTATTGAAGAATCATTAAGAGGAAAAATTTGCTCATGCTAGAATGTCTCAAAAAGCGTAAATTCTATCCATTAGTATAAACAGTATTAAAATAGAATATATGCTCATAAGATCAAGTAATGGGTGATATTCGGGCTCCTTTCTTTTGAATATAAATTTCACATTCTTATATATATTAAATTCACAATTTATGATTAATGTATAATAAACTACATTAACAAAGAACGGCATAAATTCTGTCGGTAGTTCTTATAAAGTCTTCACAGACTGAAATAGCAGTTTCATTGATTAGAAAAAAATGATTTATCTATGAGTTGCGAATGAGTAAATTAATAATTAATTTTAATAATAGCTTGAATGTAGTATAGCTAAAGCTACTTAATTTTTAACATTGTTCAAAGTGGAAGAATTGAAAAAACTTTGAAATTTTAAAACGATAACAAGTTTTAGCATTTGTTGAATAAAATGAGATAAGAAGACTCAGTCAGTCAAAATAGTTTTCAGATAACTTAGATATTGTTCAAACATAGACTTAATTAAACACCTTCGAGTACACGCAAAGCAAAAGAATGAAAAGGAGCTATAATTTGCCCAGTTAATGGTAAATATCCATTGGTAAACTTTGAAAATTCTTCCAAAAATTTTAGGAATATTTTAGTGAAAGAAAATTTGGTAAATGATAGGTGCTATTAAATTACATAAACCCTTTGTAACATTTTTATTGCATTTTTAAAAATTATATTGATGATAGTTATATTTATCTGATTTTTTATTGTTTCGTTTCACGTCTGACCGCATAATAAACCGTTTCACGTTTGACCGTTTCACGTCTTTAAAAAACGCATAATAAATTCCTAATATCTTAAAAATTATAAACTTCGCAATTTTTTTAAACTCACAAATAATTTAATTGACGAAATCATAGCCAAAACTTTCCATTAACTCATATGTGCGTAAAAATTTTCATTAATGCAAAAAATTAAAAATAAAAAAGGGGATTCCAATATTTAAAAATGTTTAGGAAATTAATAGTCCAGTTTTCAATTTAATAAAACAAAATTGATAAGAAATGATCAAAGGATGGGACACTGAACAGATCAAGATGATTACACGTCACTTTTATTATTACGTACAAACAATAAATGTGATCATGATACTATAACACTTCCACATTTAAAAATCTATGTTATAAACAATGGTCGAATGACAAATTGCACACATAATTTTAAAAATATAACAAATGGAAAATAAATTTAAACAATGAACGATCACTTATCACAAATTAGAGTTCTTGTTTAAAATTTTCGCAACAATCCTAGCCACACAATACATCCAATATACAAAAGAGACTCGAAATGCGTATTTTGTGTCCCATTGTCTTGTGGGTCAATATGTGATTGCGGTGGTTGATCATTGTGCTCCCTGGATATGAGCAACTCCTTGGATATGGAGGTCACGAAGTTGGAAATAGAAGCTTCACAAGCTAGTCTCAGTATTCCATCTGGCAAAGAACTAGATTCCAGAGGTATATCCAGCTGAGAGGAAGAAGTTTCTAACTGGTCCTGATGACGAATGACTTCTTGTGATTCGTAGGCTCCTTCTGGAATCATCTGCATGATAAAATTAAATACATACATATATATAAAGTGTTATTTCGAGAATAATTTTGATAAATTAAGCATATTCATTTCGGAATAAGGGTTTTCATTTAAAAGCTCAATAAATGTTTTTTGGGCAGTTAATGTCAATCTATTAGCACATTAAGTGAATTTCAGAGTAATAATTGTTAATACTAAGCAAGGTATTTCGAAAGCTTCTGTATTTCTAAAGGATTGATCCACTTTTTAAACAAAGTCTGAATTTATAACATATTTGACATGTAACTGCTATTTCTTCAAACATGCCAGAGTTACTCTCTCTTTCACAAAGACACAAGTGTTCCGTCTCGGTTAGAATATTTCTGTCTATTTGTACTGGCTTAACGTTTGCAGCGCCACGTGATGTCAGTGGCGTGAAACCAGTACTAATCAGTAAGCGATAAGGATGCACTCAGTCCACACCGAGTATCGTTTCCTCTGCTCCATCAAAGCGGCAGTCAATTGTTAATTGTAATCCTTACTCCCTTCTTTGCCCGTTTAAGCGACATTATTGTGCATGAAAGGAAATAAATGTTGTTAAGTTTTTCAACTTGACTTTTATGAACTTGTATACAATCCACTGCCACATGCTATCAACATTTTGGCCCAAACCAATCGGAAGAAAGATCAGTAACTATGGAAAATATAATATCTCTGAATAAACAACGCGGCTGTCTAAAACCGAAAGTCACAAAACTGGAACATGCTTTGCGTGACTTCGTCGAAAATGAAGAAAGTGAAATAATTTTAGAAGTGAAATTGCAATCGTAATCAGGAATAAAACGATCTTTGGACGAATTAAAACTGCGGTACTTCAATCTGCCAGCAGAGGAGAAGGCCTGTGAAACCATTGAAGAACTAGAGGACAATCTGAAGAAAATGGAGGTAAGTCTAAAATACCTCTTTTCAAAATTGAAATCAAAAGTTAATACATTACCAGAAAATTGCAATACTGTTGAAAATATTAATGTTAAATTGCCCGAAATATCTCTACCTCAATTCTCTGGAAAATATGAAGAATTTTATGATTTTAAATACCAATTTATGTCTTTAATTGCTGAAAATAAGAAACTAACTGATATACAAAAACTTTATTATTTTAGGAGAAGCAAAAAATATCGAGAATTCTGAAGATACATACCAGTCACTGTTTCAAGCTTTAGAATTGCGTTATGAAAATAAACGAGCGATAGTTGATTGTCATATACAGATTATCTTGAACCAAGAGCGAATTCTACAAGAATCGCCTAAGGAACTTCTCCGGTTATTAGACAATATCAAACGCAATCTACGCGCCTTAAAAAAGCTAGAGTACGATCTCGATAGGCTGTCTAACGCAATATTAATGAATATTCTCCTTCTGAAGATTCACAAGGAAACTCGAAAGCAGTTTGAGCTCACTTTGAAATCCAACGACGTTCCATTAATGCACGAATTTTTAAGTTTTCTTGAAAATCGAACTTTGGTGATAGAAAGCATCCATAAAAATACGGCTGTCAAATTTCCGCCTAAACCCAATATTGGTGTAAAACCCAAAAGTTTGTTGCAAATTCAAATAATTCGAACTAAAAAAATGTATCCATTGTAAAGGAAACCATACGCTTTTCAAATGTAATGTATTCAAACAAATGAATGTTGAGAATAGGCTCATTATCGTCAAAAATAACAAATTATGTATGAATTCTCTAAAAACTCCTTCCGGAGTATGCAATTCAAACTTTTCGGGGAGCCGCTGCTCCCGCAAACATAGGGACAATGACCCTCAGTGTTCATTGGACACTCCCTGCCTTTCTTCAAACCAGGGAAAAACAAACCCCTCCGAAGAAGCGTCGGGTGACATACAGCAAGAAGTACATAGTTTTGCAGCCACTTCTGGGGCGGGAAACTGTCTTACTGAGTACGGTAGTTATGTATGTGACGAATGTTTTCGGACAGCGCTAAAGAATAAGACCCCTACTGGACTCTGGTTCGTAAATGAATCTTATCACGAAAGAATGCGCAGAATTTTTGGGCTTGAAAACTAAACCCATTCGAACACACATTTCGAGAATAAGTGGATCAGCTCAGTCAGTCAAGGCGAAGACTTTCGCCCATATTTTGAACGAAATAGAGACCTTTTCTCATAATTTAGAAGTAAAATCAATATAGTAATAGGAAATGAATTATTCTTTAGCATCTTGAAAGAAGGTAGAGTTCAAACGCTCAATGGAAACATAATATTACAAAACACAGAATTTGGTTATTTAATAACAGGCGTCCTACCTAATATTCATAATCAGTCCTACTGTTTTTTGATAAATGAATGAAATCTCGATAATGCAATTAAGAAGTTTCTCGAATTAGAATCCTTCCCAGGAGATGAAGTCGTAAAGAATGAGGAAGAAGTATTTTGCGAAGAGCATTTTAATGAAACACACTCGCGTGATGAAACAGGTAGATTCATAGCTATGAAGGATGATGCCACTTCTATGCTGGGGTCATCTAAGGAAATTGCTATCAAGAGACTGAACACAATTTGGAAGCGTCTTGATACTAATAAGACTATGGCTAATTTGTATAAGGAATTGATGAAAGAATATTTAAGCTTAAATCACATGGAACCTGTTATGCTATGGTGCAGCTATTTACATCCGTTGTATTACCGCTGATGGAATGAACTATTCCTATCTCCTTTGTAGCAAATCCAGAGTTTCTCCTGTAAAGCCTGTTAGAATTCCACGGCTTGAATTGTGTGGAACATTACTTCTATGAAGACTTGTGTCAAAAGTAATAACAGCTTTGCAGCTAAGTATCGATGATGTTTATTTGTCGTGTGATTCTACTATTGTTCTAGCATGGATAGACACGCCTGCGTACAAGCTCAAAACCTTTCTGAGCAATAGAATTCCTGAAATTCAAACTCTAACTAAACAATTCAAGTGAAGTCATGTTGCCTCCAAGGAAAATCCAGCGGACATAATATCCCGAGGAGCATATACTAGTAAACGTTTGGCTAATTCTTTGTGGTGGTTAGTTCCTGAGTTTCTATATCAACATCTCCATCAACCAGAATGCATTCCTTATTCTTCGGAATATGAGAAGGAACTAAAACAATCATCGAATCCAGTTCTGACTTTGGCAATGAATGAACGTTTTATAGACTCTTTTCTAAAACTTTCGAATGATTTTAATAAACTAATCAGAATTCTCAGTTTTATTTTCAGGTTTATCTTAAATTGTACATTGCAGGATAGGATGCAGGATTATTTAACTCTAGATGAAATGCAAAAGGCTGAAGAGTTTTTTATGCGGCATGTCCAATTAGCTGCCTTTAATTCGGAAATTACAGCTCTTCGTCGAGGTAAACCTATTTCTGCACAAAGTACGTTAAAAGGTCTTGATCCTTTTCTAGATGAGAATTCTCTTTTAAGAATTGGGAGAAGATAATAAGTTTCAGTTTTTTAAACTGAAACTTATTATTTGATTCTAAACACCAGTTAATTTTGCCTCATAGAGTTACTGCATTGATTTTTGAATATTTTCATAAGACGTACCTACATATTGGAGTGCAGGGTTTACTTCAGCAGGTGCGTTTGAAATATAGGCCCATTCACGGCAAGGGCTTACGTATAACTTTGATTTCACTCTTTCTTAATTGTGGCGTTGACTTTTGCGGACCATTTCATGCACAATTCAAAGGTCAACACAAAGGTATTTCTCCTAAAACTTATGTTGCTGTATTTATATGTTTATCTACAAAGGCAGTTCTTTTGGAGAGAGTAATAGACTTGACGTCTGAATCTTTTTTTTTTTGCAGCTCTTAAGCGATTTTGTGCGAGAAGAGCGAAAATCTCCTCCATCATTTCAAATAATGCTACAAATTTTAAGGGAGCTCAAGCAGAGTTAAAGCGTTTATAAAAATTAATCAGAAAACCAGATGAAGAGCTATCCAGTTATTTCACCTCAGAATCTATAGTGTGGAAATTCATTTCCCCTAGATCACCAAATTTTGGTGGATTGTGGGAGGCGGGAGTTAAATCTTTTAAGTACCATTTTAGAAGAACTATGGAATGTACTAAGGTTACTATAGGAGAATTTCTCACAATCATTACTCAGATTGAAGGAATTTTAAATTCATGGCCTTTAACCCCTATGTCTAATGATATTAATGAATTTGAAGTTTTAACGCCGGGCCATTTTTTAGTTGGCCGTCCAATCATATCTATACCAGAGCCTGAACTTATTGAAATTACTGATAACAGGTTATCAAGGTTGCAACGCACAACAAAGTTTGTTCAAATAATATGCAAGCAAGCGCTGGCAAACACATGATCTCAATCATTTGCAAGAGCTCAATAAATGGCAATTCCACAAATCCAATGTGCAAACAGGGGCAATGGTTTTACTTAAGGATGAGAATTTACCGCCTTGCCATTGGGCTTTCGGCAGAATTTTGGAGACGCTCCCTGGTACAGATGGTAAGGTACGTGTAGCTAAAGTTAAAAATGCTTCAGGAATTTTTACTAGATCTATTTCAAAGATCTGTTTATTGCCAATTTAATATTAAAGTTTCTATTGACTATATATATATTTGGAATCAGTTTATACATTATGAGAATTTAATAATGATTATATGTTTAAAGAAATTATATGGCTTACTTTGAAATGTATTTATCTTGTAACATGTTATATGTCAACTTATATATTGTTTGCTAATTGCTGTTTTCATGTTTTAATGTTCTTAAAAACTTCATAATTCGGTTTTAAAACTGTGGTAATCTGACTATTTATGTGATTATCAATTTTGAAATATTGTAATTCGTCAATAATTACTTAATCGAAATTTTTGTATCAAATATCAATGCCGGGCAGAATGTTCTGTCCCAGTTACAATATTTTTGTCTATTTGTACTGGCTTAACGTTTGCAGCGCCACGTGATGTCAGTGGCGAGAGCCCAGTACTAATCAGTAAGCGATAGGGATACACTCGGTCCACACCGAGTCTCTTTTCCTCTGCCCGATCAAAGCGGCAGTTAGTGTTAATTGTAATCCTTACTCCCTTCTTTGCCCGTTTAAACGGCATTATTGTGCATGAAGGAAAATAAATGTTGTAAAACTTGACTTTTATGAATTTATATACAGTCCAATACCACATGCTATCAACAGGCTACAGGCAGAAACTATGTCAGCACCTCAGTAAGTACCACAGGATTGAGGCATTGGTGAGCCTAGCGAACTGTTAGGCTTTCGCTCTAAATTTTAGGGAGAACACCCCAAGGGGCGGTACGACAATCTTCCACCCCTATTCCCCTACTATTAATCTCTCGAGAGTACTTTCAGCTTGCTGTCTTTTGATTGTCCTCATAGACACAATATGCTTACAAACATCCATGCTTTATCTGGGATTCGAACCTGGGCCCATCGGTACGGCAATCAGCGTCATTAACCACTACTTTCTGCGCAAGTATCGTCTGGATATTTTCACGAAGACACATTAAAACATAGATGATGTATGTAAATCGAGTGAAATATTATAATTATTATTAATCTTCTGTCTTACATCGAGTAAAATATTAAAATTATTAATCTTCTGTCTTAACTGGTGCGCCAGGATATTCAGATATTTTAAAACAGGTAAAATTATTTTCATATACGGAGATATCGATGAACTTGCGAGAGTGATTAAACTAGAAAACGGACATTTTTGTACCAATAATCGGTGCATGTTGTGTTGAAATATGATGATGAGTTAGGTTACTTACCATGACGTCGTTGATGTACCAAGTTAGATTGGCAGCAGGTTTCGATCTCACAGAAGAACATCGGATAGTGAGGTTCTCTCCATATTCTGTGAAACCTCCAGTGATTTCTGGAGAATTCTCTGGAGGAACTATAATGGACAGAATCCTTAAGTTAGTTGCTAATTCATTGTAAAACATTTTATTACTAAACTAAGCAGATTAAAGCAAATGAATTGTCTGTCTGAACAACCCCGGATTTAATCTAGGTAAAAATTACTTGGTTAGCAAAACATATGTGAGACTATTAAACGAGAAGAAATAATTATATACTGGAACTGTTTGTAAGAGAGTTGGCATAGTCAGACTTCTTTCTTTCATTAACAACTTTGCTTTTATTTAAATTCTAAAAATGCCTTCTCTTAATTTCATGCAGACGCTGCTGTTCGCGCATAAAGTATTTAGTTACTTCTACTGTTGCATTTTATAAAGTAAAAAGATTCTTTGATTTCAATAAGCACCTAGTACTACAGTGAATTTGCATTAAAATTAAAATTAACACTTGCTTACTTCCATGATAAATGGCAGTGACTCACACTGAGTTAAATGCAGTAAACATTGATTGTTAATAACACTGACATACCTTTGTCGAGATGGTTACCGACTTCGTATGAAGCCATATATTAATGGTTACCAAGAAGCTAGCTGATAAACCATACGAAAATATTGAGAAATGTTTTTTTTTGTCATACAAATATTTGCCCTAACAGTGCACTGGGTTTGTCTTCATATTTACGTATTATCCCGTCGACCGCTGGCGAAATTTTGGCAACGATCGCCAATTGCCAGTCGTTACTGCGGAATTCTAAGGGACATGTTTATCCCTAACTGGTGCTAAATCGTACTACTTGACCGGTTGACGGAATAATACGTAAGCACCGCACTGGCGAGAAATAAGCGGTTCCTGATGTGCGCATGTGCGAGAAAGAAATGAATAACGGTTTAACTAGTTTTTCGTAATTGGATTGCAGTGTTCAAATGACGATTTTTCATTATAAAATACTCATTATGCTTATTATTTTCAGTCTTCCATTAACGGAAAAGAAGCTATAACTGATGTTTGAAATATTATTAATAGCAATTGTTGAACTGTGGCGACGAGAAAGAATGTAAAAATGTTCATTTTCCGGTATGTTTATGTATGCTGTTTTTAAATAACTTGCTAACAAAATTATATTACCTATAATAATAAACAAAATTTTCCAGTATGTTTATATATATTGTTATTTTAAATAAATTACTTACATAATTCTGTTAAATTCGATATTTTCTGTTGAATTTATACAGTTTTTTTAATAAATTGCTGGCGAACGGGTATTAAACATGGAAACAAATTTATATCAAATTCTTTCTGTATGTATACATTAAATAACTTGTGCACAGATATTGAATAAATCCCCGTTTTATCGTTCACCGTAGTCACTTTCGTTTTTGTGCATGTTTACAACTTCCGGTAACAGTTCACTTCCGGAAACCCGAACTACCCCTACACCTTTCCCTCTCGCCAAGGCCGCTACAGAAGACAAGTACTCTGAATTGTTCTGTCACTTGCTATTATAGCTACTTTGCAAATAATACGTTAAACATGAACATTTTCTCTTAATAGAACAAGTACAGATACTTTTGCATACAATGCTATGATGATTAAAAAACAATTTCTGCACTATGATATCGTTAATGATAATGAAATTAAACAATTAATAAACTGACAAAATTTTAAAAAATACGGTAATAAATTTTTAAACAATGCAATAAAGGATTATATTATAATGTCAAAAGGAACATAAAGTAACTAATAGCAAATAACTGGGAACTAATTAATTTGAAAGAAATCGAGAAGAGTAGCACAGATGGCTACGTCTACAAAGTACTTTTATGATGCCAGTCAAGCTACAAACAAAATCAATAATTATATACAGAAATGAAAACAATATTAAATTTTTGTAGGTTATCAGATGATCACATACTGGAGACTTAAACAGAATTATGTATAAAGTGAAAATAAACAGCACAAATTGGGAAAAAAAAGGACATTAACAGGGGGGGGACATAATGGCTTCTAGGACTTCATCTCGATACCGGACAGTCGTCAAAGAACCCCGTTTAAACATGTGCAGGTCGGTACGGTATCCTAATGAAAACCCTGCCCACACCATAATGCTTCCGCCTCGGAATGCGTGATGTTTTGGGACTGATTGCGTGTTCGTTGTTCACGCCATATCCTTATACGTTTGTCATCTGGCTCCAAAGCAAATCTTGAATCATCAGTAAACATGACATTGCCCCAGTTAGACACATTCCAATTGACATATTTCCTGGCACCACTGTAATCGTGTCCCTCTTGATTGGACGGATAGAGGAACACAAACTCGAGGTACCCGGGAGTACAGTCCACTGATATTTAATCTTCGCCGTACAGTAGCTGCAGATATCGCCTTACCAATGGACGCTGTAACCATAGATGTCACACGTGTGGAGGTCGCTCTGCGATTCCGCTTGGCTACAATAGCAATATATCGATCTTCCGCGGGGGGTGTAACCCTAGGGCGACCGGCTACTGGCCTTCGGACAACTGTCTGTGTGGTTTGGAATTGTTTCCATAAACGTGAAATTACAGAATGATGAACGTCGAAGAAAGCAGCAACATCTGTGATCGACTGTCCTGCTTCAATGCGCCCCACAGCACGCCAGCGGTCAGAATCATCTTCCATTCGTCTTCTGGAAGTCATAGAAACACGTATGTCTTGAAAACAAATTGTACGAAAGTTTTAAACACCTTCTGTCAGCACTTACAATCAACTTCTGTAACCCTTCATAAAGCTGGCTTCTTATAAGACTGCCTTTCTTGCATATTTCTTGACATGAAAGCGCGATTGGCTGTTATCTAACATATTTGCCTACTTCCATGTACGTCTGCAGCGAGTTGCATCCTCTTTAATTCTGATTGGCTTCCGGAAATAAGCATTTTCCTCTCCGTGCTTAAGTTTTGGAAGTGAGTGTATTATCTTCAAACAGAATTGTAGAGACATTAGATTATTTCGAAGCAGAAGACATGAAAAATGAGTAACGCCTTCAGCGGGAATCGATCCACGGACCTCTCGGTTACGCGTCGAGCCTGCTGACCACTACACCACGTCCTCTTGCATACTCTTCAATTCTGATTGGCTTCCGGAAATTAGCATTTTTCTCTCCGTGCTTTTGGAAGTGAGTGTAGTTTCTCTTAGAAAGTCTTCCATGAAGGCATGCCTCTCTTTAGGCAAATAGCACTCGTGTGCTTTGCTATAATTAAATAAACCAAAAAAAAAAACCAAAGCAATACGAAACATTATATGGCAATATTAGATATATTACATAAAAGAAATGACATAACCCATAGCATAAATAAGGTATTCGTGAGTATGTTACACGCAAGAGGATCCTGAGGATCTAACACACTTAAAGCAATCCTACAGGAATGCAGTAGCAGGCATGGAACCTAAATACATCCCTACATTTATTATAAATAAATAAATTATAATAGTACATTCCCGCTATTACATTATTGAATTTCAATACATTAAATTAAGCTTATTAATATTTTTCGTATAGAATACGGCAGTAATTCTCAACCTGTGGGGAAAGTACACTAGATAATTAATAATCAGTGACTTCCTTGGGCCTGTCTATCAGAGCAAAGTTTTTCGAAAGAAAGGTTAATATTAGAAATAGCCACTTTCAGTTCTGTTTCTATATTTAGCCGAGATTTATATTTTGTCTTCAAAGAAACCACAGCAGAAAATCCAGTTCCACAAAGGTAGGATGTTGAAAATGGTAATAGATTGCGAAATGCCCTTGTTTTTAGCGCAGAAAAATAATTCTGTACTCCTGACCAAAATTTAAATAGTGATTTATTACTAAATTGTCTTTTGGTTTCGTCACTTGCCAAAATTTAATGCCATCATATCTAAATGATTTTCAATGGTTACAAAAACAACGGTTACATGTTCTTATTCAGCCTTGTAAATTTTAGTACAATCATTCACATTTGCAAACATTGTTAGGTTTTTTTGCTTTAAATTTCTGCTCCACAATTCCAATTTTCTACAAAAAGCATTAACTTTATCACTCGTATCTAACATATGCGTATTTGCTCCTTGGAGTTGAAGTTTCAAGTCATTCAATTTCTCGAATATGTCGACCAAGTAGCTCAATTTCATCACAAATAAACCATTGCGAAAATTCTCCGCTTTCAGTCTGTTTTCTTCTTCTAGGAAAATGGCGATTTCTTCTCTTAATTCGTAAACACTTTGCAAGAATTTCCCATGTGATAACCATCTTCCCTCGCAATAAAATAGTAACGCTGAATGTATTGCACCCATGTCTTTACAAAGTGCGGAAACGATTCTTGATTTCAGGGGTCTCATTTTGATATAATTTACTACGGTTACAACCGTAGTTAACACAATATTCAGACCAGGACTCATTTCTTTGAAAGCCAAAGCTTCTTTGTGGATCATGCAACGTGTCCAGACACAATGAGGCGATTTTTCTTTTACAAGTGCTTCGGAATCTTCGGGACATTGATCGAGCACCATCGGTACATATTTCGAGACAATTTTTCCATTCTATTTTTGCCTCGTTCATAAAATCACTTAAAATAGAGAATAATGGGAGCGCTATGGCTTTGAGTTCTATTGGTTTGCAGGAAAGTAGTTTTTCTACTATTGACATTTTATCACAAAATCGAACATAGGCAATAAAATGAGCATCTTTATTACTATCTGTTGCTTCATCAAGCTGTATTGAAGAAGATTTGTCACGCAACTTCGAGAAAAGCTGATACCGTACATTTTCATCTACATCATCAATTCGATCAGCAACAGTATCATTTAAAAGGGGTATTGACTGCAATTGTTTTGAAAAATTTTCTCCAAACATATTTTTTACAATCTCAATTGCTGCTCGCAAAATAAGCTCTTCACCAACGGTGTGAGATTTTCTACATCTGGCTATTTTTATAATAAACTTTGTAGGATGCAATTAAAGCTTTTTTATTCACAGACAAAGTTTCTTTAAAATGATTTTTGCTTTTCATATGATTTTAATTTTAATTCGAAGAATTCTCTGCGTTTGTTGACGTACTCACTATGAAGCGTTTCCAAATGTCATTTAAGTTTATTACGTTTCATGCTGTCTGCGGCCAATATATTTGAGCAAATGGTACACAAGGGCCTTTCTTCTTCATTTACTTCAGTACTGGTAAAACCCAAATTTAAGTATTCTTGAGAATATTTTCTTGATTTTACTTTCGGAACCATACTCGTCTGTATACTTGTTGATACTTGACTATCGTCTAATGCTCGCCTACGCCCGCTTAAAAAATTATCCATGAGTCTGCATAAATCTGCTGCCGTGAATATTTAATATGGTGAATTATAATTAACACGAAAACATATATAACATACGATAGATTTGATAGCAATCGACTCGAATGAGAATTGAAACTTGCGTTATCGAACATTTTCCTTCTTTCTATGAGAAACATTTGCTCTTCGCAATGCTCGACACTGCTTCCACAAACCATATTACTTATTTTTTCTCTTTTCTTTAGTCATGCTTCTGTTTTATTTCTTTTATTATTCCAAAAAAAAGTATTTCCAGTTTCTAAATTTAGCTCACCCCGACTAGGTTAATTTTCATTAACGAATTTTTGTACTTTTATATTCTTTTAACGTTATCTCCCTGTTTGGCTTTCATTTCAAATATAATATTTAAATTCTCTTCGCTTCCATTCGCTTCATCCGTTCACCTCCTGCTTGGCAAAATCCCAGATGTGGTTTCTCGCCAACGTTGGCTCACTTTTACTCTTGTTCCGGCAATTAGTTAAAAATAATTTAAAAACAGAAGTCGAAATACTCAACATATTATTGTTGTATACATTTTATTGTATGCGGGGGGCGATGAAAATTGTGACTGAAAACTGGGCCGCGAATAATGAAGGTTGAAAACGCTGCAATACGGTGTTTAGTATATATAGTTTAAGCAGATCACTTGTATTATTGTTACTGGCAAAAGATGTTTATTACTTCAGTATTGTCTAGGTAAATACCTACAGTTCAAAACTACTTATCAAGGTGCACTGCATTACATATACCTTTTCTTAAGAGTGTTTGTGATATGCTACAAAATCTTGGAGAATAGCTGCAATACTTGTAAGTCACAGTGACATTAGAGGGTGCCTACATACCTCAACATGACGTTAGCACCCCATAATACATTAAAAAAGTTAAAATCGTACCTTCCTTATATAACGATACTGAAACTATGTTTACAGAAAGTATGTTTCAGTATTCCATTATGCAGCATATTGCTTAGATCACTACAGTTAAGGCTAATTACACATAATTACAAATGTCGTAACGTTATAGAACTTAACTTTGTAATACACTGACTACCAATAAGTATTTGGACACCTGTGATAGAAAAGAAAAACTTACTTTATTCAAAATCAATAGTTGGTAGAGCCTCCACGAGAGGTAATTACAGCGTGGACCCTCCGGGGCATACTTTCCACAAGTCTTTGTATAACAGCTAGTGGTATTTTCTTTTACTCGGCTTGGAGAAGACATAGAAGTTCCTTCAACGATTTTGCACGGGTAGTGCACCCCTGAATTCGGCGATACAACTCGTCCCAGAGGTTCTCGATAGGGTTCAGGTCTGGACTCTGGGCAGGCCAGTCCATTCGATGAACTCCATTGGCACCATACCAAGCCTTGGTTAACGTCGAAACATGACAACTGGCATTGTCGACCTGAAAGTAGCAGGGGTCCAACCCGTAAAACTGCCACAACGTAGGAAGCACATTGTCATCCAAAATAGTGCAGTAGGCATCGGAGCTGAGTTTACCATTAATGGGGACCAAGGGTCCCAGCCCATACCAGGAGAAACACCCCCAGACCATAATTCCACCTCCGCCGAACTCGACTGTTGGCACAATGCATTCTGTCAGGAGACGTTCTCCAGGTAGACACCAGACCCAGACCCTGCCATCCGAACGGTAAAGGGTGAACCTTGATTCGTCACTCCAAAGAATCCGTTTCCACTAATCTGCGGTCCAATTTCGATGTTCTTTGCACCACATTAACCGAGCAGCGCGGTTGGACTTTGTGATCAAAGGCTTATGGGCAGCAGCACGACCATGAAAACCAAGCAGATGTGCTTCCTTACGGACGGTATTCATTGAAACAATACTCGCGGATCCTGTTGAAACTCCTCGCGGATGAGCGCCATCGGTTGGGTGCGGTTCTTCCGAATTTCTCTAGACAGCACTCGTCGGTCTCTATCTCCCAGTTTCTTTGGTTTGCCGACTCGGGGCACATTCCGACAATCACCGCTCACCTTCCACTTCTTAATCACATAGGCCACTGTCGATTTTGTGTACTTCAGATCGCTAGATATGTCCCTTAAGGATCGGCCACATTTGTGATACCCGATAATTATACCTTTCTCGAAATCAGAGAGCTCCGAACTGCGAGGCATCTTGCATGCAACTAAAGACGATGCTGTTTGCTACACGATATATACCGGCGGAGTCCGTGACGTATCTTAGGACCGCAGATATCGTCATTTGCATAGGTGTCCAAATACTTCTTGGTAGTCAGTGTAGCTTGAGACAGCACATAACCTGATATGAGCAGTGAGAATTTCAGACACGGAATTTACACCAGTGGAATATATGCATTACTTTGAAATATAATATGGTATTTAATTTACGTACACTAATATTTAGGCAACTACACAATACGTTGACAAGGTATGAAACAATTAAAAACATATGCTACGTATATGTTTTCAGTTCTGCACAACGTCGTAGTAGAAATAAGAAATGAAGGGTTACTGTTTGGTGAGGTGATAGGTGTCAGTCTTCGATTTGTTGTGTTGTTCGATTTGTTGTAACCAATTTTAGGCTGCCATGGTGGCTAGTTAGAGCTGGCGGTATGAGATGAATTTGGGCATTTTAAGGTGTAAAGGCATTCACTACTGCACTCTGAAGTTTCGATACTATTGAGACAAAAAGGTACAGATACGACAGAAAGGTATGGTGTCCCGTGAGAAATTATTCACCTTTGGTATCTAGTTGCATCTTGTCTGCATTCAGAGAGAATTTAATTTAACTATGATACCGACATAACAACAGGATGTTTCATAAAGGAGTCTGTCAGTGGCCAAATGGATAAGAAGCCGATCACAACTGAATATTGTTAAATTAACATTTTCGGTCTCCAGGCTGCAAATCAATGCGATCTTAGCATTTATTTCTGCGAATATGAACCACAGGCACAGAAAAAAAAACTGACGAAGCATCACGCGATGACACTGGAGCTTTCCCTCCTTCTGTAGTAAATTCCCTTTCTTCGGGAAAGACAGAACTCTCATGAGACCCTTTCACACTGCGGCACTTAACTATCATCCCATCTCGGTGATAAGTGTTTTGGCAGAATGCCAGCCAAGGTTTCATTGGCTACGGTCGAACTATATCAGGCGGCATCTACGAGATATCAACACGAACTGACTGTATATACTGCCCTTCAATAACTTTACAGACAATTACATTCTGGAAGATTAAAGTATTTATATTTATGGCAATAAAGTCTTCAGAACTATCGATCCGTTGCCACAACAAATGAGAAATACCGAATGAAATATTTCTCATGAGCAAATGAAATATTTCTCATTTGCTCTGTATTTTAATATAAACCTCAAAATTGATGTAAGTGCTTGAAGCATAATATTCAATTATAAATTCTGGCATATAAAACATTTATTTCATTCTTGTTGCCAGGTGAAAAATTTGGTATTGATGACTTAATTTATTAATATCCCAATATTTGTTTTTTGTAAGAACTAAAGATTTAAAATAAAAAAAAGACTTCTTTCACATTTATAACTGTAAAGAAAATTTCAAGATTTCCTTTTGAAATTTTAGTTATTTAGTTTTATTTTACTCTTCAACTTCATAATCCTGTTTGTAAATTTGGAGTTGAAATTCCATATACCTTAACTCAGAAATAAAGATAATATTTATTTCGCTTCTACTTGAAAATAAACGTTAAAATATTTGCCAGATAATTATCGGGAGCGAATGTTCGGATTACGTAATACACAAATGCTATACTGTGACTATAATATTATATAAAAGGTTAGCCTTTGAGGTTTACTGCAGGTCAAAAATTATCTTTTAAGTGTAAAAAGTAAAATATTTATTAGGTTTATGTTATACAAAATATTTTATGTGAGCCTTAAAGCATTTGATTTGTATTGAAAACGTATTTTGTTTTTATGTCTGACATTATGATGTAAGCAAACATTCTGTGATACTCAACAGAATAATATTATTAGTTACTGTCATCTCAAGAACTATATTAAAAATTCATTAAATGAATCCTAAAATTTTTTTAGAACGCAAACGAAACATCCGACTTGTGACTATATTTATTTGAACTGAGTATACACAATATATATATATATATATATACACAGTCCAGTCACATTAATGTGACCATCTGTCAAAAGCCAGAATAACCACCTTTCGCAGAGCGGACTGCTGCGAGACGTGCAGGAAGAGAGTCACATAGGTCCCTGAAGGTGTTCTCTGGGATGTTGAGCCATGCCGACTCTAATGCCGTGGCCAGCTGCGCTAGATTACGCGGTTGAGGATCCATGGCGCGAACAACTCGATCGAGATGGTCCCACAGATGCTCGATTGGGTTTAAGTCAGGTGAGTTTGCTGGCCAGGGGAGGACGGTAAACTCATCCTGGTGCTCTTCGAACCACGCACGTACACTGGCAGCTGTATGGCACCTCGCATTGTCCTGCTGGAAGATGCCATCATCCTGAGGAAAAACAATGCGCATGTAGGGGTGAACATGGTCCGCAAGGACAGATGCGTACTTGTATTGATCCATTGTGCCTTCCACAATGATCAGTGAACCTAGAGAATGCCAGGAAAACATTCCCCAGACCATAATGCTCCCGCCTCCAGCTTGGACCGTTCCGGCAATGGTTGCAGGGTGGTTCCTTTCAGAGGTTTCACGCCTTATACGCCAACGTCCATCTGTCCGATGGAGCATAAAACGCGATTCATCCGAAAACGCAACCTGTCGCCACTCAGTGGACGTCCAGCTGCTGTACTGGCGTGCAAATTCTAGCCTTCGCCGTCGATGAACAGCAGTCAGCATAGGTGCACGAACCAGGCGTCTGCTTCGGAGGCCCAGACGCAGCAATGTTCGCTGAATAGTACTTTGGGAGACACTTTTGGTAGCCCCTTGGTTCATTTTGGTGGTCAGTTGCTCAACGGTAGCCCGTCTATCTGCCCGAACGCATCTCCGCAACCGTCGTTCGCCTCTGTCATCTATGGCCCGTGGTGCACCACATTTGCCACGTCGCTGATTTTGGACAGTCCCATTTTGCCATGCACGGTACACTTTTACCACGGCGGCACGCGAACAGTTCACAAACTCAGCCGTTTCGGAAATGCTTCCACCCTTGGCCCGAAAGCCAATGATCATGCCCTTTTGGAAGTCGGATAAATCGCTTCGTTTCTGCATTACGCCAACGATTGAAATGTTTTCCGAAGCCCTCACACACCCTTTATATACGCTCAACTGCACTGTGCTGCCACCTGCCTTCTGTGATTGGTTATTTAACTCTGACATGGAAAGTACGTGGTGGTCACATTAATGTGACTGGACTGTGTATATATACTCTCCAAATACTGGCGAAAACTTCAATTTTTTATTTTAAATCTTGAAATTAGGTTGTAATAAAATAGCTGAGTTTAAGAATTAAATCTTGTTGAATTATTGTACTTTATGAAACCAAGTAAGTTAATTAAATGTTTCACATTTTACCATTAATTTATTGCAAAACTCTTAAATATTTAAAAATTTTATTTCTTCCAATATAACATATTTAACGTTTATATTTAAGAAAACTCATTCAATATTATCAGTTCATCATTAAAAGAGAAAATTTTGAAATAATCAGTGTAATATGTGTAATAATAGTATATAATCAGCGATGTGATACATATGTGAATGCATTAAGCATTAATACATTCAGTTCCTGATATCAAAGTTTTAAATTTATAATGAATACTTAATACATTAATAAAATACTTTTCTTCTTATTATCGAATTGAAATGACTTATTTTATGTGATTTCAGTATCAGATTAATGTAGACTCATCTTTAAAATGCGTAATATTTCTCATCTTCACAGATATCACGCGTTATAAGATTTCAGAAACTTGTTCTTAATTTTAAATAATTAGCCAAGTTGCATAAAACCGTCTTTATATTAGGATAGCAAAACTCATTTTACTATATGCTGTCTGATATATTTAGATGCACTCAAATGGGAACCATCTATTGGTTAATGCACAAAGCGAAAAAAAAGAATGTGACAGTTCTATAATACCCGTTCTACTGGGCCGATTGACGAAATTCAAGATGCGTTTATTATGTCTCGAAAGCGCGACTTAGGATATATATTAGATTTATATATATCAGAGTTTGAATATAGTTATTTTGACAAAATGGGACTTTTTTTCCAAATTTCGATTCTACGACTCAAATTATGCCTAAATATGAAATTTTAATTTTATAAAATGTGGTGCGAAATTTAAGGAGAAATTAAAAAAATTATTTTGGCGCAATTTTTTCAGTTTGCGCCAAGAATTATTCACTTGGAGAACTTCTTAATTTAGAGCAACCTATTTTCATTTCTTTTTTTTTTATTGTACACGGACGAAAAATAGGTCATGTTGATTACTTTCAAATAATTTGAACAAAGTGCGTAAACCACATTTGGCGATATTATCGCTTGTAACGAATATGGCAATTTTCAAAACACGCCAATACGTCAATTCACGTTTATCTTAGGACATTTTTAATAAAAAAACTCTGATCTTTTGCAAGTGTGCTTAGAAATACATCTACCTTAAAATGACAGCAAAAATTTTATAGGTTATAATTCAAAAGAGTTTTAAAAAAATTCGCAAAAATTATTTTAAAACACAAATTTAAAAAATAAATCATGAAAAAATATACGAAGTATATTCGAATTAAGCCCACATTTCGAATTCTTAAAGAAGGAATGAAGTAAGTCTAATAAAAAAGAGATATTAATAAATATGTAACAAAGTCAATTAACATTGAGGAGGCAAAATTTTGAGAGTTTAATTTTTAAAAACTACTTGTGCGAGTTTTACAAAACTCGGCATTTTGGCATAATTTGAGTCGTAGAATCAAAATATGAAAAACATTGGCATGTCATTTCAGAAAAAGTCGTATTTTGTGTCAAAATACCTATATTAGAATAATACTACATATAAATCTAATACATATGCTAAGTCGTGCTTTCGAGACATGAAAAACACAATTTAATTTCGTCAACAAGTTTAATTTCGTCAATCGGCCCAGTAGAACGGGAGATATAGAACTGTTCTGCCCGCCCCCCCCTTTTTTTTTTGCGCAGGTTACACCATTACCATTAATTTAACTTTTTTATGAGAAGCATATAAAAAATAAATGAAAACGTTTCTTCTTTGTAAACAGTGAAACAAATTCTACAGGAAATTATACTATAGATCATTTATAAATCGATAAAATTGTAAGAAGTCTCTTGAATCCATTCAGAAGTTTTAAAGTTGTGTTTCAGTTGAGAATCAGACTCAGGAGCGTGTGATTTCATTCTACTGTTCCACCGACGTCTTGCTACCTCTTTTCTAAATTTTATTCAACGTTTCTTTAGCAGCGTGCATTTCTCATTTTCATTTAATTCAAGGAGAAATGTAAATCTCGGTATATAGAGATTAAACGATATAATTCTGAATTCTACTTTAGTTAAACCCACTGTATTGGCGTCTTGTTTCGACTAACGATCAAACAAAGGCCTTCGTGTATTTCAAATAAAAATAATTTTACTTGAATAAAAGCTTCAGAAATTCAAAACGAGAGAGAAATTACAGTATAGAAATGCGATGTTGTGATGTAATTTAAGACTGTTGCTTGTTTATGGCAAAACACTGTCGGAGTACTTAGTTTAGGAAATATACCTTCGTGCTGAACTTGTCAGTTTGTTTCGAAGGAATTATTCTTCACAATGGAATTGTCCAAAGCTGATACTGAATAAGAAAATAAGATAAAAGTAATGTGTATGCTTTATTAAATTACATTTTATGATATCAAGAACATTCAATTATATTTTATATAATTTATTAAATTACATGAAATGTAATATTTTTAACTATTATTCTAATAAACACATTTTATGTATTTACTAAATTACATTTTATGATACCAAGAATAATATTTGCAAAGATTTTAAATTTGAGCTGAACTGAAATGTTCTTTAATTAGTTAATCTGCTTGCTACAAAAGAACGATTGTTATGTGAAAATTAACTTTCTACGGTTTAAGTAATAAACAATGGAAAAAATTAGCTTTAAAGTTAGCACAGATGAATATACATTTTTTGCTAACGGATTTTCTTTGGAATTGTGTTCAATTTTATCAAAGCATTACTCTTGCTTCTCACACTGAGAGATAAAGGTTGAAATTCCTGAAATTAAGAGTATGGGTCGAACGAATAGCGGTAAAATTCACAGCACTTTTTTTTTATGCTCCTTGGTGAATGGAGCATAAACAACGCTATTTGTACGATTACTAAGAAGGAAAATTTCTAAAACTTTGAAAAAAATCCAAATTAAATGAACTTTGTCACATAGCTAGAACGTTATGCTGAATTTTCTTTATCCGTGATATGCATCATATCAGATCTGCACATTTGCCTTAAAAGAAATTTTATAAATGTTGCATGCATGAAGTTCGGATTTTGATTTAGGCTAAACTGTGCATTTCATATCTTCCTTTGTTTAATGTTATTGTTACGAATTTCACTTTTATTTGGCTATTTATTTAGAATTGTAATTAGATTTGCTTCATGTTGCCTTAGCAACGCAGACGATTTTTGAAGAGAAAACTACGTCGAAAAAAAAATAGCAATAAAAATAAAAGAGCGCGTGCATTTAATGCTTAATAAATAAATATCTCGTAATTACTGTTGCCATCCAGAAAGTCTAGAAAAATCGTGATTGTTCAACTGATAATTAAAAAGCTTATAAAAGCCGAGGTGAAACACCTCATCTCAGTTCGAAGACCTGGTAGCTTGCCAAAGTGGTTCCACTTCTTAAACCCAATAAGCATGCGACAGAACCAGCATCATATC
>KK119317.1:744340-780801 GCA_000611955.2 Stegodyphus mimosarum | reverse complement strand
CTATGACATCACAAGTAGTGTCCAATAAGAGCTTGGGATGGTGGCTGGGGCCAGGCGCTTGTCAAAAATACCTACTGTCTCTACAACATACGATTACGGTTATCGAAATAGTAGTTCAAAACTTTCTAGTATAACAACGGATTTCACGGGAAACAGTGTATTTAAAGCTACGTTTGGCTTATGTGAGAAGCGTATTTTTAAAACGAAGAGAGATAAAGATGGCATTTTTTAAATAGAGAAATGACGATATGGAGAGAACAACAGAAGTTGAAGAAAAGATTGTTAAACCAATAAAGATGAAGAAACATTGCTTAATTACAGAGATGTTACAAATGTTCGATACTTCCACTACGGTTATCAAGAACACACTGAATGTCCGTAGCAGTGGAGACCGCAATGGCATGATGTATATAATCTGGAATACTTTCCACTTGTCTCATGATACCTTTCGTCAGACCATTCAATGCCTAGTAATTATTACGGTAGACTTTGAACTTTAAATATAACCAAAGCAAAATACTGGTTAAATAAAAGGTACACGAACGTCAAGATGCATCGAAATGTCATTCTGAAGCCCACTGCGTGCATGGATAAGAATTACAGGCATGAACGTTATTGGCGCGATGTCATATGATATGTAAAGACTTTAAATAAGTTATTTTTTCTAAAAAGCCGGAATTCAGCAGAAAATCAGTTCCGTCTTCAGCCCACTTCGAGGTCTTACAATGGCATCTACAACAAGTTATCAGATTGGTATCAGAGCAATAAAATAACTCGTTTTGTTTAATTTATAAAATTTGACTTGCTTTAGTAGCATAAACCAGTATCAAACTCCTAACAGACGTTACACGAGTTATCGCTATGTCAGAACTACAAAATCTTAAGAAAGTTTTAAATAAACCTTTTCATTAAATCATAATTAGAACATAATGCATTTCTCATGTTACATTTCTCATTATTACAAACCAGCCAATCACTTGTGGCGACGTAACTTAAAATAACACTCAAAATTTAAATTTAAGAAAGCTAGGAACGGAAGGCTACACAAATTAATTTAATGCGAAGTTGGCCCAAATTAAACCTGCGTAGATATTCAAATATAGGCTATCATAATGCAAGGCCGAAGACTACACATTTTACCTGAACTAACAGCAACCTGATAATGTGACCTCAAGAGGTAAAACACGCTCTGAATAAAAAAGAGGAAACTTTCTTTAAAATACTGTCTCTTTCTACCTCATTTACATTCTGGTAAGAAAATGGAAACGAGAACTGACAGTAAAGATCCAAATCATAAAATAACTGGTTACTGAAAAATAATAGTAATAACTCTGCAAACTTTACTGTAAATGTTTGGTAATATGTTGTAACAAATATTTATTGGCAAGGCAATTGCGTAGAGAAATAACATTATTACATACGTATATAATTTTTTCTTTACGTCTGGAATTTATTTTTGTTCCAGTTTACATTTCCAAGATTTTGGGACTTTGCACTGATGTACAAAATATAACTGATTTTATCTGCTTGTCTTAATAATTACAGTGACTTATTGTTTATAAACCCTTTTGTAAAATATTTCAGCAAATATATAATTCTATTATATATTTATTTATATTTTCATAGCATCATCTTTACTGTTTTGCCCTCAAAGAAAGGCCTAAATATTACAAGCCTGGATATACATACATATATATTGCCAGAAATGTAAAACTGAATCCAGCACAGAAATACAATTAAACATTTATTATAAAGTTAGGCATTACTTATTGTTATTATCATTTAGTGCACAGTTTTTTAATCAAAATCATGTTAAAATAAAATTATATCTTTCTTATTCCTTCTCTTTCAGGCTTCCCTCCTTTTCTTCTGTTTGGCAATGACAGAAGTCTTGTCTCAAAACGTTGCAACTTCTGAAAATGTCAGACACAAAGAAAATGCTAAAATCTCAAATTTAAACACTCCAAAAACTCAATCTGCTTTAAATGACACTGCCAGTAGTTCTGAGAGCTTGGACGTATCCCCCTCGGAAAATGTAAGATTCACTTCAACGAGTCATAGAAATAAAGAAGCTAAAAGCAAACCAAAACCTTCAGAATATTTCCTCAAAAATAATAGGCCAACGAATACTGAAAAAAATCCGCAAGAAAATCAACAAATGAAAGCGCAGTCTACAGTGCAATATGCGACTTCCACCAATAATTGGAGGCCTCCAGGATTGCGACAGAATTATCAAGAAGCGAATATCTATCAAGGACTCCGTAGCAATGATAAATCGGCAGTGCAGCAGTTTTCAGAAGAAGAAAAAGATTTACATCCACGACTGACCAGAGTCTGGGAATCTTCTTTCAATTCCAAAACAAACAAAATCGTTGGAGAAAGCCAACAATCAGTCCCTGCGATTCCTACCGTTATAACAGAGTCTCGATCATTTATCACAAATCCTCAAATTTCATCCACTCATCTGAACTATTCACCAGCTTCATATGAGACGCCAGTAAGACCATCAGATGCTCATAATAGAAATTATTCTCCAGCTAGTGGCAGTGCAGAGAGATACAGCCCACATGGAGAACCCAGTCCTCCACATCATGTTCATACAGAAACAACGCACGATTATGGTCGATTTTTAGCAGAAGATTACAGGTCAAAAATTGAGAAAGAAGCAGAGGAGCTAGTAAAACGGCAGAAAGCTCATAACAGTACAACTAATGGGAAATCTGGTCCAAATAGACAACAAGGGTATAGCCATCCTAAACAAGGTGGAAGTTCTTATTACTATACAGGTGATAATAACGATCATAGGTACTCCAATAATTACAACGTAAATCCCCATCACTTTGAAGTAACATCGACAGAAGTTCCATATCATACTCCACAGCCTCTTCCTCATTCAATTCCCGTTACAGCTCCATACTCGGTAAGGCAACCTACTGTTTCACCCGAAAACGGGTATTCTCCATATTCTCATGCTCCACAAGGAACTAGTACTCCTTACCAAAATTTGCCTCAAAAATATTCGAATATTCCACAACAGCCTAGCAGTCCACACCAAAATTTGCCCTCGCAATATCTGAATGTTCCACGTCAGCCTAGCAGTCCCCTCAGAAATTTGCCTTCACAGTATTCAAGTGGTCCTGAGCAACATAGTGTAACTGATCAGAATATGCCTTCTCATTATTCCAATGGTCCTCGAGAAACTTATTCTTCAGAAGAAGATCTTCCAAATACTACGAAAAAAGTTAACCCAAATTCTTTACGTAATATAAAACCATACTCTGGAAAACCTATAGGAATGGGACATAATGATTTCTTGACATCTTATAAAAAAGTCATAGCTTTATACAGATCTTTGGGATTTTTTGATGCACCGAGCATTGATAATGTGCAAAGAGTTATACAAACTCATGCTTTTGATGATACTATTTACGCTGTAACATCACCATCATCCATAGAAACCCAGCAGTACACATCAAAAGAGATGGAAACAGATTCATATAATCGTGCAAATCAAAACAATCAACAACACCCTCAATCTCATACAGAAAGTCCTTCGACAGCTGAACGCCCTTTAGTACCAGCACATAATGCTTACAGTGAGCATCGTATACGTCCAGCTACTCATCAATTGCAACATCAGCAACATGCGCAGGCACTAAATACTTTAAATGGTCAAACTCAGAATCATAGCCCACATACATCTAATAATGATCATATACTTCGGCACCCACAGTCAACGTATAATAATCCAAATGTTCAGCAAAATGTACATTCTGAAGGTCAGTTCATTCCAAGTAATTTCGATGGGGCTAAATTAAATGCAGGTCAGCCTAATGCACATTACCAACAGCAAGACTTTCCTCAAGGAACGCTAAGACAACCAGGAGTAAGAACTCCTAATCCAGAATTCCATTTAAATTATGATTATCCAGAACAAAAATCTCCTCTTAATAATGAAAATAGGGAAAATAATTTTAATCAGGAGCCACACAGACAATACATAACACCTAATTATGACGGTAAAGTTCAGAATTATTCACCAGATATAAGGAGCAACAGATTTCAAGGAAATACGCATTTACGGGAAACTGCAGATCACATAAAACCTGAAGTGCATTCTCATTTACGAGACATGACTAACCAACAAAACTGGAATCAAGAAAAAAACTATCATCAAGGGAGACTTAATAATCAAGAATCACAATATCCCTTGGCTCCCATACGACCGTTAGAACCAGTTTTTAATACAGAAATAAGGACACATCATTACACAAATCAAAATGCGTATCCCATTAGTAGTGATACAGCGTCCGTTAACAATCGTGGAATACAAGGATGGGAACGCAGGCCCGTTACAGAAAATCAATACCAGGGCCAATCACCAAGAGATTACTTAGTTAGCAAAACTCTAGAAAATGGCAGTCAAAATGGAAAATCTATAGGAGCATTAGATCCATCAAATAGACACAATGTTGATAGTTTAACGCAGCCAGAGCAGAGGTTAAAGAGCATTGGCAAGTCGAAAGGTGGGAGATCCAAGTCAAATGGAAGGCGATCTAATCGAAAATCTTCAAAGAAACAAAAACAGAACAGGAGATCTGCCGATGAGCATATGAAAGCCCAAGCAGCTACTTATCACTGGGGACTGGAAAAACATAAGGACACGGATGGATTTTTTCAGTAAGTACAATTGTTCATTTAATGACAACATACATGATTTATGAAAACTAATCTAATAGAACACAAACTAAGAAGCATAGGGATGTAGGCTTCCTCTTGAAAACCTTGTTCATGCTGCAGTTTATTTAGACTTCGATCGATAAATGGTAGAGTTTTATCTATTAAACTGATAAAACTCTATCGATTTTGATAGCAACTGGCATAGGTCCTTCTCTTTCAGGAACGAAACATTTGTCAAAATGGAACCTCCTTTCCATCCTAAAAAGAAGAAGCTATGATAGTCACCCTCCAAACAGAGAGTTTTATTTAAAATCTACGTTAATCTAAGATTTCTATTTTGCCTATTTTTATATTACATTGAAATTTTCTCATCCATTTAAAAACATTTGTCCCTTTCTTTTTAAACAGCTGCGAGCTACATTAAATTGTGATAGCGAGAAATGTTTCATTCGAAAGTAGATAAAGATTTAAATATTCAAAAAATAAATACAGCGATTAATCGAAAGAAGAATGAACTTCGTTATTAAGTTATTAATCTTCAGAAGCATGTAGGTAAAGTGTTGACTATATGAGTCGACTCACTAACCATAGAGTCAACCCGAATATGACTATATGATTAAGAATAACTCACGAGAAGTCCCATTTAAAATTAAAGCATACATGATTAACTTTTCAAGTTCCCTCCCCCTCCTCGGAAATAAGACTGGTACTGACACTTATATTTCTCGCAGTTTAAAACTCTGATTACCGCACATGAATCCTGTTTCAGTAGTGGTTAAACACGATTAAACAAACGTTAACCGCTGAGTTTAACAAAATGTAGTCAAAGAATCGCAGAATTTATGTATTTTTGCAGAAGAATGAAAAACATAATTAAAAAGATTTATTGAAATATGTTTTCATAGATTTAGAATTTAAAAAGAAAATGCAGAAGAGTCCATACAATTTTCCAAAACATTTCAACGAGAAAGAGGGGCAAGCTTATGTAAATGCATCTACCATTTCGAATTAAACGAAATGCACATTAATAACAAGTATTAACTCTTACACTCTGTAGGTGATATAGCTTAACATTCATCAAAACTTTCAATTTCAGATAAATTGCAGTTATATTTTCTGAAATGTTATTTCAAATTAGTTATGAGCTTAAACGTTTAAACCGTTTAATTATTTGAGGAAAAAAATAAGCTTAGTTTCATGCCTCTTTCCCAATTCCATTTCAAGTTATAATGCATGTAAATTTTTAGTCGGGAATTCGCAAACTAGTACTGTTTCTAAGAATTCTATTTAGATTAATTACTAGTTGCATAAATTATTCCAGTTAACGATTTCTTCCTTAAATAATCTCATTTAATATCTTCGTTAATGCTTATGACATACTTTCCTGAATACGGTTATCAAACTGTGCAAATGTAAATTTTCTCTTAAAGTATATTTTTCTCATGAAGCCCGACACAATGATATTAGCTCTTGTAACAAAAGACCGAAAGATAAGCTTCCTGGAGCTCATTATAGAACAGAAGGAAAAGGTACTTTTTGTAACAGAAAAGAACAAAAGAAAAGAAGCAAGGAAAAGGTTGTTAATGTGAAAGAGGAAAAAAAACAATTAAAAGCATACAATTATTTCCGTGAGAAGCCTTTCACTTTTCGTTATACCAACTAAAACATTAGATACTAAAATTCACTATCCTATTAAAAAAAACAAAGCTAATTGTATTTCCCTTATTTCGTTTCAGTTCAAAAGGTCGCTACTTTCTTTTTCAAGAAAAGATTTGTCGTGAAACTCTGTTTTCCTCTGCCTTCTCAATTGTTAATTAAATTATATAAATCTTAATTTAATTTTGTAAATATAAGCTTCTCAACTGTGGAAGAGCTTTTATTTTCCTTAAAAACACTGAACTTTCCAGTTAATGGTTATGGCAATGCAAATTAGAATTTACGGAAATTCTTCTCTCTCTAGTTCACAGCGGCTCAAAATAGAGAGATACATGCAAATTTTGGCGAAAGCATCTAAGAAGTGTACGCAGATTGTGACGAAATGCAACAGAACAGAAACAGATTTTAATGGAAACATTAAGCGGAAAATGTTTTATTTATTCATCATAAAACCATTTCATAGCAAGGATTACTGCTGCTTGCTAAATAATTTTAGTCATTTCGCAGTGGAAACACAGCTCTAGCTAGAAATATTATGTCTAGGAAAAACGTTACAGGAAACATTTTGCTCATGGTCATTTATTTTTCTTTAAGATTAGCAATATGCATGAACACTGCCAGTAAGGAAATGAGAACTATTTAACATTTTGAAGAGAAAGAAGATTACAAATATTAATTATAGTTTTAAAAATTATAGGCATGCAATTATTATTATTTTTAGCACTAGATAATTGCAATCCAAGAAATCTGTAATCATTGCTTTAACAAAGTATAGTGGGCTTCCTCTTAGCCAGCCTAAATGGGACCGAGGTTAAGCCGGTTAAGCAAAATTCCGGTTAAAACGGTGAGTGAAAAAAAAATTGATGAAAATGCACGTTTTTATAGTTAAAGTGAGCATTTATTAAATGTGTCAATGTATTACAAAAGTTTTACATAACATTAGTAAGAGTGTTTGAAAAATGCAGTCATTTTTTTTTCTGCTGAAAATTCGACGATTCTATGCATAATTTCACCATTTTTTTAAAGCATCACATCAATGGAGAAAGCTGACGCCTGTTGTCCAACATAGCATAAAGCCATTTCTAATGCTTATGTTTCATCTGCATGCACTATGATGGAGGTTACATTGTCATTGATGTTGGAGTCATCGTCATCATAAACCACATCAGCGACAGCCCCGATGACCCTTTTATTTTTTAATTAAGAAAAGCGTGCAATACCGTCAATGTGTACAGTGTTTTTTTTAATTTTATTTATTTTTTATTTCGTATTTAAAATACATTATTACAGAATTTTCAATTTTTTTGTAATTTTTTTTGGTTATTTTTTTTATTTTCGTATTTAAATTAATTATGCCGGTTAAAGAGGAGATCCGGTTAAACTGAAGACACAGTAACGTGTTAACTTCCAAGGTATAATCTTCATGCTTTGCTTCATTAAACATCATACTGATTTAACTGGGTATCTTCGTGACACTTGTAGAATTCTAGACAAAACTTAATGCCAAACTTGAATTTCTAAACTCTCAACTGATTACAGAAACTTCAGTTACTTGGACTCTACCACTACTGTTGGGTGGGGGGAAGGCTTATACATTTAAAAAAGGGGAGAGCAATATTTTGTTACATTTTGTAGTAGGCTGTAAATCAGATAGAAAATAAAATTCAAAGCTCCACTGCTACCACCTGAATAAAGCTGAGTTCATGTAAATCATTACAAGGTATTTCTCCCGTCTTCTTCGTATGCCTTCGTGGTGTAGTGGTCAGCACGCTCGACGCATAACCGAGAGGTCCGTGGTTCGATTTCCGGCGAAGACGTTGCTCATTTTTCATCACTCCTGCTTTCAAATTAACCTAATGTCTCTACACTGGCGCCCGAACTAAAAAAGGTGGTGGATGATGATTCTCTACCACCGGGATTCAACGACTGGGTCCCCAAAACTCCAGTCACCTCTTAAAATGAGAAGTATGTAAGGTATTTCTCCCACCTTCTTCGCATGCCTTCGAGGGGTAGTGGTAATTTTAATATTACCATTAAATTTACTTTTAACGCAGGATGTGCATAAGTAATATTAGAAAAACATTTTATTTATTGTATTAATGGTATAAAATAACACATCTACCGAAATTTTATTTAAAAGCGCAGGAAAAAAAGTTTTTTTTTAATTCATTGACTTTATTATAGAGAGGGAGTGCACTTTCACAGAAGGGAAGAAAAATGAAAAATCTAATGTCTTGTCGATTGGCAAAACACTTCTGATTTTAAATTTGTTTTAGACGAAAACTGCTAACTGAAAATAATGATACTTAATCACACGCTTACTTATGTAAGATTCAATTAAAACTTACCCAAATAAATAGCCTAGACACAACCCAAATATTGGTTTTCAGTTTATCAACAGCCAAGAGAATTTGCGAGCTTGTGACGGTAGTTGGCTAGACCTATTTCATTAACCCTTTTTGGCTCTTCTACTTCTTAAATGTTATCTACTAATATACAGCTTTTGGAGAGTACTGAGATGACACAAAAAAGAATAAAAGAAAACTGATAAAATCTAGTTAAAGATGGTTATTCAAAAACTTACAACTCTATGGCATGTAGTAACTGCAACAAATGGAATACAAAATTATAATCTTCGAAAGCAAACAAACAAAAATTATGAAATCATGATTTATAAATTGTTTATTTTCCTAGCAATGTAAATTCCAAATTATTAATTTCTTACCCCGTTGATTTGAATGATAATTAGTATTATTATTATTAGAAACGAAGGACAAGGCCAACTTGGAATCTAGAATTCAGTGCAAAAAGCACCTTTAAAGAATAATCCTTTCAATTTTTAGATTAGAATCCGTAAGATCATACACCCCTCCCTCCTCCTTTTTTTAAACCTATTACATATTCTTAATGCAGTTTCTAAGATGAATGTAGTCTGGGTAAGTCTTAAGTAAACGCATTCTAAATTTAAAATGAGGTATTCTATTAGAGCCGTGCTTATACACTTTTTACTTGAGGCAAAGAGGTAAATGCACGCCTCTATGAATTGTACTTTTTTTTTCAGCGCGGGGGCAGAAAAGAATATATATATATATATATATTACGCGATTAGCTTCTTTTTTGATGTATATATTTTTGATTTGTAATCACTTCTTGATCTACTTACTAAATTTAACGAATATTTTTCCCCTCCATTCCAAACTTAGAGCGTTCGAAAGAGGTATTTTTCATCCTATTATATCCTTCAATTTTTACTTTAATAATTTTTAAGCTTTACATTTGGCTTGTACTTTGCATCAATTTGACCATATGCTTAATAGTTATTTTTCTTAACATGCACTTCAGTATTGAATCAGTATTGACGCATTCTCTTCCTTTGATTTTTTATAATTGTTCTTTTATATAAAGGCGAAAAAATATAATCGCTTCTATTAATTATTGTTAATTTAACGGAGATTAATTTATTCCGCTTGATAAGTCAATTAATTTCCGTTTAATGACAATAATTAATTATATGATTTTTCTTAAACAATTTTTCGTCTCTAAGAGTTTATCACATTTTCATTAATTTAATTACTAACGTTTTTACCAAGTTCTTAAATTTACTTTTCTTTAATCCTTTTTTAATATTCTTTACAAGCTCTACCTCCTGCTATAAATATTTTTACTTCACTAGCATTAAAGATTACGATTTTTCTTTATTTTCCCAGCAGATAATTTGATTCCTATTCTATTAAATAAATTATTATTTCTTAGTAAGCAGCTTTTGCGCAAGCATTAGGCTTTTCAAGTACATAAAAATTACCTTATTTAATTAGTTCTTTCAATATATATATGTGTGTCGTATTTTACTGCATAGTCGTGATGGGAGTGGAAACGGCAGGAAGAAGACGTTGACAGAACTAATTTCGGCGGATCATGATCTTTATTTTTAGGCACACCAGAATCATTTCTTTATACACAATATACTTTTGATCATAAGCAATTACAATACTTTTTATCAACACAGGAAAAAGATACGATGTCATTTTAGACAAGTAAGCATAGCAGAGCATAGATGTTTCCAGGAGGAGAGCGTAAGCGAAAGTCTCGCAGTAATTCAGAGGTAAGAAGGGAGGGACGCAAAAGTTTCAGTTCGCGTTAAAAAAAGTTTTGTTTTACAATATAGTGATTGGGCAATATGTGTCTGCATTAAGCGTTACGTAGGACTGTATGATTAATTTGAATGACGCAGTTTTGAGAATGAATGAGTTTAGACTTATAGTGCTATTCTTAAGATAGAGAGAGGAAGTATCCCAAATTAAATAAAAAATGGCGCAGTTTAGACTTATAACGCTATTTTTAAGATAGAGAAAAGAATATTATCTATTTTTTATTTGATGCTACTCCGTTCTTATTTTTATTTGAATATCAAATTAAATAACAAATAAAAGAGGTTATAGCTGATTAAAATTACAAATTTGCTTTCATATTTTTTATCTTACATCTACACTCTATAACCAAAAATAATCGACGCACCAAGAAGGAGTTGTCCGATGGATACAAAAATTGATGGATATGAAGATTATGGACAGAATAGAAAAATGATTAAAATTTCAGAACAACTGAATGATTTATTTCAGAGTTACATAGTTACAAAGTAACGAGCTCAATAAAGTGTTGACCCACCGCCCGGATGCAAGCTGCCACTTGGCATGTCATAGACTGATAAAGCTACTGGATGGTCTCCTGCGGTATTTCTTGCCAAATTTGCTCCAATTGTCGGGGTAGGTCATCAGTATTCCCTGGTAGATGCAGTCGCCTTCCTATCTTATCCCGGACATGCTGGATGGGAGCGAGATCTGCAATCTGGCTAGCCAAGGAAGTGTTTGACAAGCTGGAAGATAGTTCATAGCAACACGTGCCGTATGTGGTCTGGCATTATCTTGCTGAAAAATAAGGCCACAGAAGGAACGGTAGCAAAACAGGTCTCAGAATGTCGCCGACGTACCGCTGTGCTGTAAGTGTGCCTCTAATGACGACCAAAGCGGTCCACTTATCAAGAGAAATGGCATCCCAGACCATAACTCCTCGTTGAGGGTCTGTGTAGCGTGCCCTCAACCAGGAGTGAGAGCAGGATCGGCACGCTACTCTGGGCGTCTCCAGACACGTCTTCGATGATCGTCACGACACAGTTGGAAGCGGGGTTCGTCACTAAAGACTATACGTCCCCAGTTAGCATCATTCCAACCTGATCGAACCAAGCACCACTATAATCTGGCTCGACAGTGCGCAGGCGTGCGTGGCAGGTGGTGTAACGGTCGGTACGAGCGTAGATTTCGCCCTATCAGACGTCTGTGAATGGTCATGGTGGACACTCGTGTGCGTGACATCTGATGGTTGATAGCGATGAATCAGACGCTGTGACAGCTGATCTGACAACCACTCTGTCCTCCCGACCTGTTGTGGCCGTAGTTCGACCGCTACCATCATGACGCTGAAATCTGTCATTGTTCACCCATTCTTGCCAACATCTTCTAATCACCGCATCGATTCGACTCATATGACATCGATTCTCCGATTTGCCCAACCTGCTTCTTTCAATCCAATAATACGACCTCTTTGGAACTCTGACTGTTGCTCGTAATGAGCTCGAATCCTGCGGCGAAGCATTTTTTCAGTCGTTGAAAGGTATCTTAAATATCGCAATGCAAGAGAAATTTTTAACAACAGTTCAACACCAGCTCCTTATATACATCTGCTAAATGCGCAGTTCCTATGCACTTAAGATTGCACTATTCATTCATTGGACACCAAATTTTAATCATTTCTATATTTAGTCAAAACATTTATACATACGAAATTTCAAAGCAATCGGATGATTCCTTGTTGGTGCGTCGATTTGTTTTGGTTATAGAGTGTATATATATATATATCCAAAACAATAACAAACATAACATATATATATATATATGTTATGTATATAAACATAATGTAATCTTTGAAAAATTGATTTCTTTAACGTTAATAATACCAACACATGAATCTTTAGATTATTTAAAACATTTTTGTTAATGGAAGTACATGTCTATGATCAACGGTTATGATAATAAAGGCGACATTCGTAAACACTTTCAAAGTCTTAACAATTCATTACGGTCATTTGTATCTCTCTCTTCACGTTTCAGTCTTTCCAAAACCGCATTTTTAAACATTTCTTTAGTAAAATTTAGTACCAGTTTACAAGTGGATGCCCCTTTTTTTTTGGCGATTCATCTCTGACCCCAGGAAGGCACAATTTCAAGATGGGCGCTACACAAAACCAAAATAAGAAGTCAAAGAATTGCACAAACTCGGTGTCCATATACACATCTTTCTATTATCACTTTAAAATACATCACAGAATTGCAGAAACTAGGCATTGCGCACTGCCTTAATTTTGTCCATGTACACATCCATCTGTTTTCACTTACAAAAAATCAAGAAGCTAAAACAAAATTAAAACTATCATAGTAACCAGAAATGGGGTTCATAGCCCAAACTGAACAAAATTTGCCGTTAATCGAAGGGGCACCCAATGCTATGCTAGAGCTCCGGTTTCTTTTTAAACATGTTGTTTTTTTACCGATAAAATTAGAATCAAAGAGCAAAACCAGATTTTTTAAAATATGTTCCTTTGTGTGAAAATCAATTACATTAGAACTAGCCAGAACAGTTTGCCTTAAATCTGTATAAATTATTCCAAATTTTAATCTTCTTTTTGTTTCCTAGGAACTAAAAAGTGCATTTTGTTGTTTCATTATAAATAAGACAAAAAAAAACAAAGTTATGCCTTACTTTGTATATTAAGTTCCAGTCAACAAAGAATGAAACAAACTAATGTACCGATTCGTTTAATCTATCTAGCAATATGCATCTGCTTCAAAAATAACGTAAATGAAACCATACGTAGTACAATTCCCGCGCAAATTAAACACGGATACAAGAAGACAAACCTCCAATCATGCACCTCGTTCATTGGCAAATTTTATACAAAAAATAAATCAAAAGTTAATAATAAAGTACATTTCATTTTTAAACACTGTCGCTCAGTCTCCTAATACTATTCCAATGGGTCTTCGTGCGTCATGTTCAAAAAACTGTCGGCAACTGCGTCGCCGTCTATGTTTAATTATCGGACTTTGAAACAGTTGTTATGGCAAGTAAGAGAAGTAGAAGTAAATTTTAATGGGAGACAAATTAAAGATTTACTAATGTCGGAAGTATGATAGTTCCTATGCGAGTTTTCAGTCTATGCAGCTAGTTACAACAAGTGTAAATTAACTTCACATGCTAACACTTCACGTCCACTAATAAAATTAGAAAGTAATACATGCACTACTCTGAAACCTTATATCTTCTAATAAATTAATGCTGTTAATTCATCCTTTAATTTAGTTTGGTTGTTTTATAACACAAAACCCTTTTTCATATTTATTGGTGCATTCTAGAATTAAAAGTTAAAATCATAATTTATTTTTTTAAATGAATTTCTAAATTTTCGTAGCTAATTTGGCGCCCTATTTATTTGTTCACATGAGGCAAGTACTTGTCTCATCCTTGTCCCGGCTCTATATTCTATCGAAATTCCTTGCTGAAATAACATATAATTAATTTAAAGCCTCCAACATAGCACGTAACGGACGACTCCCTTTCCTTTAATGAACTGGTACAAATCAGCATACCTATGTATATTAATCAAATTTCTAAGAAATTTAATATACTACCACTTCAGCTAGACATTCAACTTGACTAGAAAATGTCTTTCTCTGCTAATTCGGGTGAACACCGTCTTTATTTCGCTTATTTACATTGTTATTAACCGCCTCATAGAAAACATTGCTCAGCCAAAGAGTTTAGTTTAAAACTAGCAGAAAAAGCAATCCTTCAGATATGTTTGAGTATGCAGCAAAATGAAGCAGAATGTGTTTTACCTGAAAACCACAACATGTTCACCAAGAAGTAAAAATCTTGCAATTGCTTGACAACGATTACCAACTTAAAAACCAAAATAAAATTCACGTGCTATTGCCAAAGCGCCAAATGATGTGCATGCCAAAGTTCCGAGGACGGAGAAAAAGAAACTTCTGGCTCCCAAATTACCCTTTCATTCTTCCATGCTTTCATCATACCTTTCGAATGAAAGCTGAATGTGAATTTTCACTCACTTTCAGATCACTTCACAGATCTAGCAAAGCGGACTGTCTGTACGTAAATTTAGAATGTATACTACAGATGGATTTATAACGCTTATTAAACTCGATCTATACAAGGGTTTATAAATTTTGATTGAATCTTACCTCTTGGCTAATACACAAATTGACTTGTATTCGGAAATACAGTGGTACCTCGGTATATGTCCTTAATTCGTTTCAAATGCTTGGACTTAAACCAAACGAACTTTTCCAATAAGAAATAAAGGGAAAATATTTAATCCATTCTTATAAAAGACTCCTTTTGTTATTATTTTAACATTATTTAATACTAAAACATAAATGCAGTGAATTGTATACAAATGAAGCGCTAAACATAGTACTGTACATAACTCCCTTTCTGTCATCCAGATCAAAAGCAATTCTTCAGTCAGCATTCTCTGATCTTTGTTTGGTAATCGATTTCGCCCTCTTCGCAACATTAGCCGATTTAATACCGTCTTTGTTTTGCACAATTGTAGACACCATTTTGCTCTGCATACGGTATGTAACTCGGTACGGTATGGTATGTGAGATCCGGATACGCATGCCACACTTTTCAACAATGTCTTCTTTCACTTGCATAAGTGATCCTAACAATTTTCTTCACTGCTTGACTTTTCTTATTAACTTTTCTAAAATTTATTGTTAATTTATTTACAGGATAAAACACAAATTCACTTGAAAATTCTCAGGCATAGCGTGGGTTGCTTACTGAATAGTAACAAAGGCGAATTGATGCTCATGAGCAGTCGTAGCATTGATTCGAAAGAGATACACTAACCGACACTGAAATTGCAACAACAAGAAGGAGTGGCCAGAAAGTGATGAAACTCGGAAAACAGATGGAGACAGCAACGAACAACAAGTGATATTCATTTCGAAATTATATGCATGATACGGAGAACAAAATCGGCTCAGTAGGTTGTACGCTACTCACCAAACTTCCGTAGGACCACCTTGGACAGCGATACACGAAGCAGCACGTCTAGGTGCAAGTCAGTAAGACTACGGATGGTGTCCTTGGGAATTGCTCTCCATTCCATGTCAACCATTTGCCACAATTCGTCTACTAAACGCAACAATGACACGGTCCAAGTGGCGTCCAATCACATCCCAAATGTGTTCAATTGGTGAGAGTCGGGGGAGAATGGGGGACAGGAAAGCATTTGTACACCTTGCAAAGCACGTTGGCTGATGCGAGCAGAGTGTGGTCAGGCGTTATCCTGCTGATAAAGGGCATTCGGCCCTCCCTGAATTTAGGGGAGAGTCACCGGCTGCAGAACATCCTCTGCGTATAGTTGGGCTGTCATAGCGCCCTGAATACGAACTAAAAGTAACTTGCAACCCCAAACCATGATGCTGCGCTTCGCGCAGTGGGGCGTTTCCCAGTTTCTGCCGCATTAGATCTGTCTCTATATCGACGTTACACTCGTACGCGGCGACTATCATTAGAGAAACAGAAGCGAGATTCCTCTGAGAACATGGCCCTGTGCCATTCCGTCGTCAACATCGCTCGAGCACTGCACCATTGCAGACGTTGCCGTCTATGGTGTGGGGTCAATAGCAGTCTTTTTAACTGATGCCACGTGTGCAGTCCACTAGCCACCAATTGACAGAAAATGGTTTTATTCTATATGGGAATATTTAGGATGTCTAGAACATGCTGCAGAATGGAGGTATAAGCGTCGTGCGGGTGCGCCACCGCTTGTCGGCGGATGCGTCGATTCACGCGTGCTGACGTTATTCTAGCTGCGCCAGCACCCCTCGAAATTGTCACATTGTCTGGTTCCAACCATCGTCGCCACAGCAGGTGCACTGTGGAAGCGTTCAGTTGTATGGCAGCTGAGATTTCCCGTAGGGACCACCTTTGCCTTCTCAGTTCGATAACCATGTTCCCCGTAGAATCATCTTTCTACTAGAACTGCCTCCGCTGACAATGGCCTGGCATTTTCTGCTATTACGCGCAGAAATCGAGAAATTCAAATCGCAGAATCTGAGTGATGAAAACATTTTCTACAATGATTTCTCTAGCAGAAATAACGGCCCGAAAATTGAACATTCTGCAGGTTCCTTCCCTTGTACCTTTTTCAACGTGCGCTGGAGAGCTGCGCATTCGCATAAGTCGGTAACGTACGTCTACAGTGAAATTTGCATAATTTTCGGACCACTCCTTCTTCGTGCTGCATTTTCAATGTCGGGTAGTGTAAATAAGTGTAGTACGCGCAGTCTGACTCAGCGACTTTGTGCCGAATAGCAAACAAATATCGTATGCCAAACAGGCCGGCGCCAGAGTCGGTGCAACCGGTGCGGCAGATTTTAGGGACGAAAATAATTTAGAATTTAGAAAATACTCTCGAGCAACAAAATTTAGGCATGACAAAATTTTTAGAATTTAAGAGAGGTACTGGAGAGCAGAATTTAGGGGCGACAAAATATTTTAACTTAGACAGGCAGCGGGAAGCGGAATTTATGACCCGCAGAAATTGCTGCAAATTGAGTAGCTCTGACTCTACTACCAAAAAACAAAATTTCGGGCCCTAACATTATTTTTTTCAAAGCGGATGTATACCGAGGATCAATATATACTACTGGAATGCACAGTTCTGTACAAAATAATCAGAAAAAATTACTTTTTAATCCTTTCTTGCGATTAAAGAATATATCTAAAGAAGAAAGTCTGTTGGTTTGTTCTCTAATAACTCAGTTACTACTATAGCTATCGTCACCAAACTTTCTACAATTCAGTTCTGGGTCCCGAAAACGGTCGACATCCTTTTTTTTCCAAAAAAAAAGCAGCTAAAATCATAGATAGTAATTAAAAACTCGAAAAAAACGATAATTTTCTCCCTTATTTTTCCAAGTGACAACAATTTCGCAAGATCCAAGATCGAAGAATTAATAATTACGGAGTGCCTAGGGTAAAGAACCCTCTACCTCCACATCATAGTTAATATAAGGGAGCAGAAATAGGAAAAAATACATGAAATACATTAAGGAAAAATAAAAAGGAAATCAACATGACTTGAGAAAAATTACAGAGACAAAAAGAAGAACTTATAAAAATATTATAAGTTCGGAAAAACTAAGCAGCGATTACCGAGATTCGACCTAGGGACCTTTCGTTCTCGAGTCTAACGCGCTAACCACTGAGCTAGGGAGAACACAGAACTTTGATGGTATTTTAAGATTTTTAATAACTTTTTTTTGGGGGGGGAGGTATTTTATAATTTTTTAACATGAATACAACACCAAAGATAAAGCAGATAGGAAAGATTTTACGATTAATAAGCGCCTTAGTCACATGTATTATAATATAGTTATATGCTAGTAGTGTAATGTCTACTTACCGGCGAATAGCAATTTGGCAGATTAAATCTGCGGTAAATGATGTGATATTTAAAAGAAACAGATTGATAATCGTGTGTGAAGCATATCTGGAGCAGCTGAGTGAACGGCATCGTCGCTCAAACTGAAGGCTGGAGGGGGTTCTGAGATAGTTCGGAGATATCATGCGGTGCTAGCACCAGGGTGCCTGGGCCAAAGGCCCTACCCCTCATCGAATAACTTAAGTAGATTACGAATAGTATGAAAAAGGAAATAACTTAATTAATAATATGTATATGTATACACAGATTAAGAGCTGAGCTGGTGACTAACCTATGGAAAGAACTATAAAATAATCAAGGCACAGTGCGAAACTTTCGGTGTACTAAGGTAAGTGAATAATAGTATAAAATACATAACACAATGCAATGGTAATACAATACAAAAATTTATCTACATATAAACAAAATGAGAGGTAGCAGCAGTATATATAATATACATATCATTACCAACAGGAGCAGTGGAATTTATGGTAAATTATCATTTAAAATCGCCATGGGGCGATGAAAGTTATCTTCATCATAAATGTCATAATTGTAGAGTGTAATTGATGGATTATTGAGATTGTACAACCCATCGAAGAATCTTCTGGCCAGGCGACAACAATAATTCCTGACCATCTCTATGCGTAATTCTTCATGAATTTTTCGATTACGGATGTACCAGGGGGCACATGCAATCTGCCTCAAAATGCAATTTTGAGCTGTCTGTAATTTATTCCGGATAGATTTGTTTGAATAGGCCCATACCGGGCATGCATAACAGAAAATGGAACGCAACATGGATTTATAAATAAGTAACTTATTATCTATAGATAGAACGCTGTTTCGAGCAATTAAGGGGCCAAGTGAGGCTTTACGCGCTCGAAACTTTTTAAGACATTGTGTAATGTGTGGGTTCCATGAGAATCTTTTACTGAGGATCACCCCAAGATAAAGGACCTGCTTGGCCCAGGGAATGGTCTCTCCATATAGCTTAAGTTGGTATGGAAATTTTTCCTTCTTAGTGAAGAGTATTGCCGTGGTCTTGTCCACATTTATCTTGATTTTCCATTTGGTCAGCCAGGTCTCGAGTAATTTATATGATTTTGTAACCGTTGGATAGCTGAACCAATAAATGCAGTTTGGGTTAGGATCGCAGTGTCATCAGCATACATTGCGAGTGTCGTGTTGTGTGTAGTGGGGATGTCGTTCACGTAAAGGTTAAAAAGAGTGGGGCCCAAAAGGGACCCCTGGGGAACCCCTGCTAAAATAGCCCGGGGGGATGAAAGTGTTCCAGAGACGTGAACAACAAAGTATCTACCGGTCAGGTAGGATTGAATAATGTTTGTGATGTGACCTGGGAAACCCAGAAGGTGTAATTTGTAAATAAGGGCATCCAGCCATACTCGGTCGAAGGCCTTAGCAACATCTAAGAACAGTCCACCTGTAACCTTCTTTGCCTTGAGTCCACTCGTAACCAGTTCCACAACTCTGTATAACTGATGTGTGGTGGAGTGTTTGCTCCTGAAGCCAAACTGGTATGGTATAAGTAGATTGTTTTGGTTCATGTAATCTTTCATCCTGGTTAGGATGACTGCTTCAAGTAGCTTACTTAAGGTGGAGAGAAGACTGATTGGTCTGTAGGATCCAGGCTCTGTCGCAGGCTTATTTGGTTTCAAAATAGGGATAACTTTGGCAAGTTTCCATGATTCAGGAAAATGCTGTTTCTGCAGTATGAGATTGAAGATTTTCGTCAGATAGCAGATCGTCTTGGGAGGGAAATTCTTTACCATGATGTTCGTTATCTTGTCATAGCCTGGACTTTTTCCATTTCTCATCTTCTTTACATAGCTACAGACCTCCGACGGCATGACCGAGATGGTGTTGTCTGTGTAGGGACTTGGAGTAAAAGTGGAATGAAAGCTAGAAATAAGGAGTTCTGTCTGTGTATCACCAATGTTGTTAGTGCGAAACTGAGATTCCAGATGCACAGCTAAAGTTTCTGCTTTCTCAGCTTCAGTGTATTGGATCCTGTCAGGGCCTTTAAGGTGCGGAATGATATTGTAGCATTTAGTATACCTTTTCACAGCCTTCCACAGTGAATTATCATTTGTGGAAAGTGATTCAAGGTAGTTGGTCCAGCTGCGTTGTGAATGTACATTAGTGACGGACTTGACTGCCGCACTCAGCCTGTTGAATGTTCTTTTGTCATCTGGATGTCGAGTTCTCTGAAATTGGCGTCTCGCTGCATTGCGCTCTGTCTGATTTCCAGCTGTCTGAACCAGCTGTCTGATTTCTCTTGGTCGGTATGGCTTTTTAGGTTTAACTTCAGATCTGGCTTGGCTGTATGCAAGTTGAACTTGTTCGGTGAACTCCTTGACCAAACTGTCAATGTCAGGCTGGAGGGGGGTGGATCGTCGTCTTTTAGCAGGAGGGAGGATCCTGTACTCCCCTCCAATCACAGACAATGGCCGTTTTGAGGAGCTTGGGATAGACGAATCGTAGGCAGGCAGCATTTGTAAAGCATGATTATCAATCTGTTCAATTTTAGCAAACAAATTTTGACTAAGTCTTTTGATTAAGACATCAATAGATTTAATATTAAAGTCCGAATGAATCATGTCATTACGAACATACCAGGGTGCACTAAGGGCTAAACGAAGGGTCTTATTCTGAAAGGTTTGAAGTTTTAATATATGTGTCTTAGATTCAGCGGCCCAGATGGTGCAGCCATACATAAAAATTGGTCGAATAATCGAAGTACAGAGAAGAGCTTTGTTTTTAATAGACAGATGGCTTTTTCGAGCTAATAAGGGGTATAGTTGGGTTCTGACTATTTTCGTTTTTTTTAGAACATTCTCAATATGAAAACGCCAGATTAATTTTGAATCCAAGGTATTTATACGAATTACACCAGGGAATGTAAACGTCAAAAAGCTTTAAGTTAATGGTAGGGTATGGAAATGGGATTTGTGGAAAATTATAGCAGCACTTTTAGCAACATTAATTTTGATTTTCCAGAGCTCAAGACTAGAGAGATAACTCTGAATTTTTGGAACCAGAAAATCCAGGCGTTTGTGTTGAGCTAGGATGGCCGTGTCATCTGCATAAAGAAGCGAGAGCGACACTTGGTAATTTTGGGATGTCATTAATAAAGATAATTTCGCAAGCTGGAGATGGAAATCTGCTTTATTTCAAGAAGCGTTGCCACTGCTCGCTTGAAATTCGTAGAGTTTGTTAATAAAAACTTTCTAAGTTGTACAATGAAATAAAAATAGCATTGGCAAATATTAAATACATTATTCCTGATTCCAAAATTACTTGGATTCGCGGGAAGCTATTTTGACTGTGTACGACTTTAATCAACCGAGATATTAATTAAAAACTTCGAAAATATTAATTTTCGTGCTCATCTTTCCGAGTGGCAAAAGTGTCGCGCTTTGGAGATAAAAATGTTTTATTTAAGTACTGCTGTTGCTCGCTTTCAAATCGCAGAATCTGTTAATCAAAAATTTGTAAGTTTGACAAAATCTATATATATAAAGAAGAACGTTTGTTTGTTCGCATTATTGATTTCAGATCTATTATGATCAATTTTTTGCCACATTTAATCGACTAAAATTAAATATAGGTGAAATATTGGATGTAACTTGAGTTTTTATGACCATTTTATTAGAAAGACGAAAATCATTGAAAACTGAGTGCTATTGTTGCTGATATAATGAGAAAGAATTAACTTATTTTTCTATCGAAATTTTTATGTGAGTTCCATATCGCATCAGACTGAAATATGCATGACTATGAATCGTATTTTTTGCATCGTTATTAGAGAAGGATTACAGCGTTATCGTTCTCTCTGTTGTTAGATGCATTACTCTCAATCTAACTTAACTGCCATCGGATACTTCCGCAAATATCATGATAAATAAGATTATGGTTAACCATTTAACTTTAAATTATAATAACATTATTTTCATTGAAATTTAAGCCCAAACAAAAGAAGAATAACTGAATGAATTTCATTTTTATAGCAGTTTTTAAGGCAAAAAGAAAGTAATTTCAGAAACTTTGAATTAATCTCAAAATTACAGTATTTGCTCTCACAGCATATGTCTCGAGTTAATTTTGGATTTTTAAAGCTCTTGTTCTTATAAAATCCCATAACTATTCAGTATAACTGAGGTATTGGCTTTATGGTTACACTGCAGGATTTAAAATTGCTCAGATGTGTTTCTTCCTGCCAGATTTTATAGATGCCTTTTTAATAATATAATGTTCGGTCAGTAAAATACATAAGGATTTCATGACACAATTATTAATATATTAGCGGCTTCGCTCTCGTTGATGTCCTTAAATAACTTTCAAACTTTATTGAAAAGAAAATAAAATAATTTGATTCTTTTTCTTATTGCCTGACCAGGATAATCAGGGTAAAATTTTAGTTACTATTAAAAATACACTCCGCGTAAAATTTCAATAAATACTGCCCTTCTTCATTCAGGTAAAAAGAAATCCATATTGATGTCACTAAGACACTATTCTGCAAAATTTTAAAAATCCGATATGGATATATCAAATATTGCAATCTTATCTTACGGTTTTTTTTTTTTTTTTGCTTTACTAAAAATTTCTAAGATAAAATATAATTTAAAGAACTGAAAACATGCTTTATTAAGATATCTCACTACAAAAATAAATAATTTTCATTACCAAGATTTCAAAAAGTTTAAAGTAGTAACGAAACGTTGAAAACATTAATTCTCTTTCAGAACAGCACTAATAAGAGTATTATTCTAGGATCCTTCTGTGTACTATATTATATGTTTTTCCATTCGGTGCTAATACATATAAATTCCTGGCTTTGGATACACGCGAACAGGCAACATATAGTTGACCATGGGGAAAGCATGATTTTTCCAAATGCACCCCTGCTACCTGTAATGTTTGCCCTTAAGGTTTGTTAATAGTAACATCAAAACTAACTTGGATTGGAAACTGTAGTCTTTTAAAGGAAATGGTAGGTCAGTGGGGATTATTGGGATTCGAGATATGATAACACTTTTTCCTTTTCTTACACTTGTTAATATAGTGGCACCGATTATATTCTGCCCTAATTCAGTGATCCGAAGCCTCGTTCCATTATACAGTCGAGGTGCATCTATATTTCGCATAAGCATAACCGGTACATTTAGTTTCAATTGGAGTTTATGAGAGGGTACATCTCATAGCTCCAGTGAATTTAAAAACTCAGCAGGATATGAAGTGCTTTGTTCTGTATCTATGATTGTATCTATTGACAAATACCCTTTTATTTCTCCCTGCACCTCTTTCAAAATGCCAATGTTGATTTTGCTTACGATTTCATTTGTCGGCGCTAGAATTGCTCTTGCACATAACCAGTGATCACTATTTAAATGTTCTTGCAAGTGCGGAAATAAGCTCCGCATCGTTTTCTACCAAATTACAAAATACCTCTGAAAGTAAAATACAAACTTCAGCATCCTCTGAAAGTAAAATCAAACATCCATCGCCAATTTTCAAGACTGTCTCTCTCTGCGTAATTCCTTGAATCTACATCATTATGTGGGGAGCCAATACCTTCTTTAAAAAGACATCTAAGAAACTTCTTGAAAGGACAGCACGTTTAATTTACATTTAAAGCATTTACATTTTTTTACAAATAAGTTGGTATAAATTTAGTTCGCTGCTACGATACACTTTTGTTTACGTCTTTAAATCTAACGTCGTTATTCTTTCGATACGCTTCAAGGCCAACTGCCAAACGAAAACATTAGAGCGAATTATACGATGAGCAACTAGCGCCATCTGGTGTTAAGCATTTCACTACATCTTTCGGCCGTCCTGCACTCGTCTGGTCCTCCAGGCGACACTGCACATACAAAGAAAATGCCAAAGCAAAACAAGAAAGATAATCAAAGTAAAGGTTAAATGTGTCGTCCTTCAGGTTTAAGAATGAGAAAATGATCAAATATCGTCTTAAAGCTTCATCTGCCAGAGAAACAGTAATTAGCGTCTTTAACCGCAGTTTTTTCGTCATTAGGCATCTTCTCGTTCTTATTTAGGCGTCCTTTTTTTCCTCATCGTTAAGCGTCTTTAATCTAACATACAGCCGGAGAATTGCATAGACCAAAAGGAACTTTGAGAAATTGATATTGACCTTCGTGTGTTGCAAATGATGTATATTTCCTGCTATCCTTATTCACGTCAACATGGAAAACCCATTTTAAAGATAAATCATACTAAACACATGTGATCCCTCTAACCGATCTAGAATATCTTCAATTATTGGAAGTGAAAACCTGTCCTTTATTATTACTTTATTTAATCTCCTATAATCAATACATAAACGAGGTGTTCCGTCTTTCTTTTTGACGATTACAACTGGACTATAATGTTCTGAAGAACTACGTTCTACTCTTCCTTGTGCTAACAATTCAGCTACCTGAACTTCAACAATTCTTTTTTTTTTGAAACGGCAAACTACGTGGCTGCTTTGCCTAAGATGATATAAGGGTCGTAAAGTTCCCTGATTTTATCTGGCGATCGACATTCTATAGCTTCTCCCATACTTTCGTTCCAATGGTTATCATTCTCTAACAGGCCCTGAGCTTCACATCCTTTTCTATAACTCCGACATTCTAGACCCGGGATTCCCAAAGTGGTCGATATCGACCCCTTTCCTAGGGGTCGACATAAACGAAAACTGATTTCGGGGGTCGACGAGGTCTAAAAATCGACCCCTATTAAATTAACACAAGTTCTTGTTTAAAACTTTCAAGATAGGTAGGTACTGTATTGTTTATGTTGTGTTACGTATACTAAGAATAATTAATATTTTTGTAGGAAATAGCATTGTTGTATTAATGTAAAGTCTCAAGTTCCTACAAGATGAAGAACTCGGCAAGTCTGTGTGGACAAGTTTGTGCAAGATAATGAGTTCGAGCAAGATAACGAGTTCGTGCAAGATAAGGACGTCTTTCAGGCGCGTTTTGACTTGCTCTCTATTTGACGCTTACGCGATTTAACACGAACGAATTCATGATCAAGTCCAAACATGTTCCTGATATTTTACTATTTAACGAGCTTGTACTTAGGTTAAAAGTTCATTTGCGTTTTGAAATTCGTTGGAGCTTGGACGATAATAACTCATATAAGTACTCATTTATTTCAAGAGATTACAAAGTTATTACATAGTTCAAGGGTTCCCAATGGGGTCAGTATTGACCCCTTGAGGGTCCATGAAATTTCAAAAGGAGACCGTGCTGATAAAGGGGTCGATACCTGAATATGCACCTGCAGTGGTTTATGATCCACTGATGATAATCATGTTCCCATCGATTCCCCCCCCCCAAAAAAAAATAATAGTCAAGTGTTTAATGATAAAAAGCTGTGTCATATACTAGGGGGAAATTGTACTAAATAAATATAAAAAATAGACTAAAATTATTTAAAATATTTTCTAAATATGTTACGTTTTTATGCGTTACATGCAATGTAAAAAAGTGAAATGCAAAAACACAGAAAAATACAATAACAAAAATACGAAGAATGGAAACAAGAAACAATTTGAATCGTTTTCATCGAGGTGATTTAAAATGTAAAATAAGCGATTTTTATATCAAATATTTAAAACGAATTGCATCAATACATGAAGCACAGCCATTATATTGATTACAATGGAAATTTTTATGCAATTGGAATCTGTGATTTTGCGTGTGATAGCTTGCATATATTTGTAAAATTAAAAATAATAATAGTACACAAAATAATTAAACATAAATATAATATTTTTTTATCTTTAAGTTATTTATGTGCAGTTATTTGTGTTATGATTAAGTTGTATACTATTAATTATTTAGAAAGATGCAAGGGGGTCGATGAAGAAAATCATTCCTTTAAAAGGGGTCGATGCAAGAAAAAGTTTGGGAATCTCTGTTCTAGACTATTAACAATTTTAAGTTCCTTAAAGCTAGTTGGACCTCGAACATGATGCAATAAAATGCGCAGACAAAAGCATTCAAAATTCGTTACATGGACAGTGTAGGCACGACCAAAGGCGTCCGATGACTTACCCCTGGCTAATTTTCAACAGGCGTAACTTGAATGCGCAGTTGCCATTCTTTTTTTTTTAGTTGTTCCATGTAAAATAACGGGGAACTTCGGAATACGATAATTTTTCGCAAAAGTATCTGTCTGGCAAAGCTGGAAAAAAGCGGTCAGTATGGTTTTAGGAGGAGATAAAATTCTTTCTTGAAAATTATTCTCATTAAAAAAACACGCTGCGTATTTTCTAAATGTATGGCAAGATGTGTAACAGTCGGATATCTTTCATGTAAAGGAAAACCAAGGAGCCGCCATGCTGCCTCATTACTACTGACATATCACCCTGCTTGATAGGTTTGTATTTCATTCAGAGGCTGCAACACACCTTCGTTACGCAGACTGAAAATCACCTGGTCTCTCCATTTATCGATATATTTACATATATATTTAATCGGACAGAGTTGCAGGTTTCAACATTATTGTGAGCATTAAATAATTTACATATAACGGGTGAATATAGCACAACCCAGCTATTATCAAACGTCTTGACTACCCCACTGCAAGTTTGAATTGTAACTCTTCTACCACCATCTTCCTCTCTTCGTCTGTATAAAAGGTAACCCTTATCATTGTGCACTGTTTCCTTTAGTAGCTCCGGGGAGGAACGTTTTCGCACATTTGCCATTTTTCATGCAGGGTTTCATGCATTTTTTACGCAAAGTGAACAATATTTTGACACTAATATTTTTTGTTTACATTTTTTCTAACTGCATCTTCTGAGTAATACTGCACGAGCTTCAAGCAGATGTAATCGTTTTCTTTACTCTATACGTTTTTTTATTCATTACCTCTTCATATTATTATCTATGTTTTGTATAGCTTATGTTTCAGAGAATGGCAACGTGCTATGTTCTGTTTTGAGAGTTAGTGTAACTTTGTTTTCTCGGATATTACAATAAAAATAGCATTTGTTATAGATGAATTAGAATTTTTTTTTATTTAGAGTATGAGTAAAACAGATATAGTTATTTTCGAGTAATAAATAGTTTCTTGAGGTAACAAAATTTGGTGAGAATTTTGAACATTTGGCGTCCGCTGACACGATTGTTATCTGTAAGTAGAATTCTTTCATTTATTTATAATGGATGTTTTGAAGTGCAAACGGTCTCAGTTTAGGAGATTGTTTACAAGAGCTTTAAATGATTTTGAGAAGAATGAAAATGATTTATCTTTAGACGAAAAAATTTCGAAACTTAAGTTAGTTGAGGTCAAAACGAAACCTATGACGGAAATAGAACAGACTTATAGAGAAGAATTGATTAACATATGTAAAGATGAAACTGTGATAAATAATGCATTTGATGAGTCTGAATGCTATATTGATAAGTGGAGAATGGTAGAATGCAAATTAGTTTCGCTTCTAGCTGAAAAGGAAGCGTAACTCAAAATGCTACTATTCGTTATCCTAAGCTTAAACTCCCGACTTTTGATGGGAATATTAAAAACTGGTTAGGATTTTGGGGCCAGTTTAAAAAGATCGATACTGATCTCAATTTAGATGATCATGATAAATTTGCATATTTATTGCAGTCAATGGAAAAAGGGTCATCTGCTGAAGAGTTACTTAAAAGCTTTCCGCCCGGTGGTGAAAGTTATAATAGTAAAGCTTTATAGCAACTACAATCGCGTTTTGGGAAAGAAGACCTTCTTATAGAAGTCTATGTTAGAGATCTACTTTCGTTAGTATTATTAAAAAACTCTCAGCAGAAATTTTCATTACGAAAACTCTGTGATAACTTAGAATCAAAACTTAGAGCGTTAGAAGTTCTGGGTGTTGCTAGAGATAAATATGCAGCGATGTTGTATCCTTTAGTCGAGTCGGCATTGCCAGATGATACATTAAGAGCATGGCAAAGGTTCCGAGTTATTAATCGCAATCAGAGAGAATCTGAAAGTAGCGAGCGAAAAGAGAAAAATGAGTCAACACATCTCATGGATTTAGATGGTTTGCTTTCATTTTTGCTCGATGAAATTCAAGGTGAAGAGAGAGTATCTGTAGCTACTCAGTGCTTTACTGAACTTGTGCTTACTCCTAAGCCTGGAAATGCTAAACACTTTGGTTTCAAAAACCGTGGAGAATTTTCCAAAACACCTTCTGCTTCTACTCTAATAGCAACATCTGAACAAAATTCAACTGGATGTATTTTTTGTGCTGGAAATCATGCATCTGGTGATTGCTTTAAAGCAAGAAAGATGGCATCTGAGGAAAGGCAAAAGGCAGTTCTAAATAGTCGCAGTTGCTTTTTTTATCATGTGTGATTTGTGGGAAGAAACACCCCATACTTTTATGTGGAAATATCCAAGCTGAATCAAAATCTCCAGTTCCTGTTAGCATGAATAAGGATGAAAATGCGGATGCAGTACCTGAACGAGATGAAGCCCTCGCCAATTTGGGGAGAACAACAAATGTGTTTTTGCAAACTTTAACGGTTACGTTGAAAGGGCGAGATAGAAAGCGCCAGGCCCGTGCTATTATCGATTCAGCTTCACAAAGATCTTATATTCTAAAAAGCACTGCAGATGAAATGAATACATCTAAAGTAGATATCTAAGTAGATACTCTTGAGAGTACATCTAAAGAAAGATTGAGCCATTCATTATTTCGCGGGTCATGTACTGATGTCATAAACGGCGATGTTTTTACAGTGTTCTTGTCTAAAATGGATGGAACTTATCATTGTAACTTCAAAGCTCTTAGCCAAGATATTATTTGTGGAAGTATACCACTAGTTGCTAAAGGCGAGCGGATTCGAGAGATGACCGGAGGATTTAAATTGCTTACTTCAGGCCCTGCTGCTATAGAAACTAAACTTGGCTGGACTATTTTTGGGAAAACTGGTATGCGTGAGATCTCGGACAATTCCTCACTTCTCGTCACATCCATGTTGAATAAGGAAATATTGATATCTGATTTATGGTCTCTAGATTCACTTGGAATTCTAGATCCCTCAGAGAAGAAAAATAAACTGGAGCTTCAAGAAGAGACAAGAGATCATTTCTTGTCTACTGTAAAGGTGAACGAAGAGGGACGTTTTGAAGTCAGCTTGCCATGGCTTGATAACCATTTACCGTTAAAAGATAACTATGACTTAACTGTAAAGAGATTAGATTCTACAGTAAAACGACTAAAAGCTGAGAAACTTTATGATGCTTATGGAGAACTTTTTAGTGAATGGAAACGAGAAGGCGTCATAGAAGAAGTACCAAAAGGCGAAATTGATGTAACATGCCATTATCTACCACATCGATACGTATTAAAAGAAAACAGTACTACACGAATCAGGCCAGGGTTTGATGCCTCGGCCAAACAGAAAGGATCACCTAGTATCAATGATTGTCTAGAAAAAGGTTTGAACCTTATCGAACTGATTCCTTCAATTCTTCATAGATTCCGAATGAACAGAATAGGAGTTTCTGCAGATATACGAAAAGCATTCTTACAAATAAGTCTCAACCCTAAAGATAAAGACTATCTAAGATTCTTATGGTATAGAACTGATGGAAAACATAAGTATTACAGGCATTGTAGGGTAGTATTTGGAGTTACAAGTAGCCTTTTCTTGCTAGTTTCTGTAATACACCATCTTCTAGAATCCACTTTGAAACAACTAAATGGAAATCCAAAGTAAAAAGTGGATATTATTGAGCAATTGAAGAAGAGCTTTTATGTAGATAATTGTTTATCGAGTGTAAAAAATGATTTAGAATTGCAACAATTCATACAAGTTGCTTCAGATACTTTAGCTATAAGAAAGCTAGAATTACGTTGTTGGGAATACAGTGACCCAACAGCTAATTCCTCTAGTACCGCAAATGTTTTAGGAATGGTTTGGGAACGATGTGAAGATTACCTTTGCCTTAATATTACTAACATCACCTACAATCTACCAGAAATTTTGTCTAAAAGAGAGATTTTAACTACTACATTCAAAATATTCGACCCTTTAGAAGTAGCTTGCCCCGTAACTCTTGTGCCGAAACTTTTACTTCAGCACCTATGGGAAGTTAAGTTATCTTGGGATCAAGAAGTTGATTCAAATTCAAAATCCCAATTTTGTAAATGGTTGAATGATTTGAAGTGTGTGCAAAGAATGAGAATACCAAGATGTTTAAACTGTGATCGTGAGATTGAAAATTGTGTCACTTCATTTCTTCAGTGATGCGAGTAAGCTTGCATATTCAGCTGTGGCCTTTGTTCGAGTGCAAACAAGAGATTCGGTTCAAGTTGATTTACCGCAAGCTAAAGCGAGAGTTGCACCCAGCGGAAGGAAAAAGACAATAGCTCGATTGAAACTTCTTGGAGCTACAATATGTGCACGTTTAGCATCCAGCATAATACCTGAATTTCAAACTGATGATATTTATTTTTGGACAGATTCGTCTACTGTACTAGCTTGGATACAGAGGAATGAACTGTGGGACGTATTTGTTCACAACAGAATTAAGGAAATAAAGCAACTGACTTCTATTGAATCTTGGAGGCTCGTAATAGGATCACTGAATCCTGCTGATTTGCCCAGTAGAGGATGCTCTGCTTCTTATTTAATTAAATCTAGATGGTGGGAAGGTTCTGAATGGCTATATTTATCACCAGAAAAATGGCCAAAAGAAGATTTTAGTGCTGATGAAGAAGAAAGAGCTCTTGAGAAAAATAAAAAGAACTATTTCTTCCTTAATAAATCTTAATGCTAGTGAAATAGTTGCAACTAGATTCTCAAGTTATCGTAAGCCAATCAGACTTGCAGCGTGGATGCGTCGTTTTGTTTACAACTGTAAACATCAAAACAAGAAAAAGGATGAACTTACTATATCTGAGTTAAATGAAGCAGAGAATATCTTGATTTGCTTAATACAAAATGAATCCTTTAATGGAATAGAAGATAAACGGATTTTAAGTCTTAATCCATTCATTGATCGTGGGATCATCAGAACTAAAACAGCAATATTTCAAAGAGAAGATACATCTGAGTTTCAGAACTCCTGCTATTTTGCCAAGTGATCATCCTCTTATAAGAAGTTTAATAGTGGAAAAGCATAAGTTGAGACATCATATTGGAGTTTCTCACGTCCTAAATTCTTTAAGAGAAAGATTTTGGATATTAGCAGGAAGAAGAGTTGTGTCATCCGTTTTGAAAACTTGTATAACCTGTAAGCGTTATTTAAACAAAAATGTTAAGCCACCAGCGCCACCACTTCCTAGAGATCGGATACAAGAAGCCTCAGTGTTTCAAATTACCGGCATAGATTATGTTAGACCTATATTTCTAAGAGAATACAAAAAGGCATGGATTTGCCTATTCACTTGCGCAGTGTACTGTTGTATTCATTTGGAACTGCTTATATCCTTAACGACAGATACATTTCTACAAGCGTTTCATCGTTTTGCTGCTAGACGTGGGAAGCCATCCATAACTTATACTGATAATGGAACAAATTTTGTTGGAGCATGCAATGCACTTGCTTCAGTCGATTTCAAAGAAATTCAAAAAAAAGGAGCTGATGAACGTATTATTTGGAAGTTCATTCCCCCAGGCCCTCCGTGGTGGGGTGGCTGGTGGGAACGCCTCATAGGAATGATGAAGAGAATATTAAGAAAGGTTCTTGGGAGAGCCTGCCTTAGTTATGAGGAAATGTGTACCGTTTTGTGTAACTGTGAAGCTATCTTAAATGATAGACTTTTAACAGTTGTATCGGCTGATTCAAGTCTCACTTTATAACACCTGGAAATTTTTTACGGGAAATACAAAACCATTCAGGGCCAATTGTAAAACATGACTTCAATTCTAACTTTTATAAACGTAGATTGCGTTATATCCAAAATGTTAACCAGGCTTTCAAGAAAAGATTTCACCAGGAATATCTGGGAACTTTGAAAACAACAAGCAAAAAAAATCGCTAGAAGTTGTAAATTAAAAGAAGGAGACATTGTCTTAATTGAAAGCGATGACAAAAGGAGATAAAATTGGCCTCTTGGTAAAATCATACAATTATTTCCTTATTACCGACGGTGAAAGTCGACGATCCAGAATTAAAATGCAAAGTGGAGAAATCATAAGAGCCGTACAAAATCTTTATCCTTTGGAATTATCGACTGCCGAGGAACCTCCATCGAAATTCAGCGGAAGTCGACGATGCGAAAATATTTCGGTAGAGCAAACTCCAATTGATGATGGACCTGTAGAAACAAATAGAATAATCCAACCCACTTAAAATCGCCCACGACAACCAAATCAGGAAGGAAAGTTAAAGTTCCTCATCGATTGGACTTGTGAGAACAATGTTTAATTTTTTATTATTTTGCAATACTCAGTTCCGAATTTCTTATTGCAAGGTGGGAGGATGAACAATATTTTGACTCTAATATTTTTTTTTTACATTTTTTCTAACTGCAGCTTCTGAGTAATATTGCACGAGCTTCAAGCAGATGTAATCGTTTTCTTTCTCTATAGGTTTTTTTATTCATTACCTCTTCATATTTTTATAGAACATGGGTCGCCAGTAACCAAGGCAGCAACTTGATTAATAGTCGGTGCATTATAGCGCCTCTCATGTTCGCCACGTGAAGTTAGATCAGCGTGTAAGACAACTTTATGATCGTCTTGAGGCCAGTTTTCTATTGTAGTTTTGAAGGTATTTATGAAAACGTTGTGGTCATGTAACATTCTTTGAATTTTCAATACTATATCTCTCTCGATTCCATCAATATACTGACAACGATGGCTTACTTGATTTTCTTCTTGACCCATAAAATAAACTTGCAAAAGTTTAAGCGGTTCATTATCTATTGAAAAAAGTGAACCAATTCGATGATGTATTTGGCCTTCTACGGTAAAAGTTGATGAAAACCCGGGCATTGTTATCTCTTTGTCTACTGCAAAAGATGTCATTTGGAAGCAAAAGTTGTACTTCTTGATTTTTACTTTAAAAACGCTTTGATTCATCTGTATCATATAAATATAGAGTTTTCAGAGGCTCTTCTGGTTCACCAAGAAAAGAAAGCGAAACTTTACCATTGGAACAGCACATTCCTGCAGTTTCTTCTTTCCATTTTAAAGCATCACAAAACCGGTATTTTTTACTCATCGAACCGATAACAATTAAATGGAGGATTATGGTAATCAATTAAAGGATCGTATTGAAGTCCAGAATCATTATATACGGACCAATTGTTATGCGTAAAATTTTGCTGGTGTTCCGTTTGCATTTCTGCATGAACAACTCTTCTCGCTTGCAATTGTTCTGGAGTATCTCTCGTTCTAATAACTGCATTTTGTTGAGCTTGTTCTTCCAAGCGAATCTGTGTTTGAAGAGACGTTTCAAAAGCTCTGAAAGCAGTTTGACATTCAGCTTGTTCTTTCAAACGGATCTGTGTTTGGAGAGGTGTTTCAGCAGCTCTGAAAGCAGCTTGGCGTTCAGCTTGCTCTTCTAAACGAATTTGTGTTTGAAGAGACGTTTCAGCAGCTTGTCGTTCAAGTTGTTCTATCAAGCGGAGTTCCGTTTCGAGAGGCATCTCAGCTGCTGTCATAGAAGCTTGACCGGAAGTTTGGGCCTCTAATCCTTCATGTCTTTCAGAAGTTGTTTCATCAGTTCTCAAAACAGATTGTCGCCTTGCTTGTTCTTGTCTTCTTAATTGTGCGTGTACGGGAGATTCTTGGGATCAAGCAGTTTTTGCTGCCCGGTCCCGAGATGAATTCCTAGACATGTTAGATTTATGTTTGCGAGGCATTTCGAAAACGAAAACACGCTGTAAAAATTAAACTGTCCTTAAATAAGTTTCAAACTCCGCGTGAATTTTAAAAATACGTGTATCGCCACGAAATCTAGTAAAACTTATACATGTATTTCCTAATGACTGAAAAATATTTGTGAAAGAAGAGCAGAATATTTGTGAAAGAAGCAGGAAATCCTGAAGGATTTTAAATAATAAATTAAATTAAAGAAATGAAAATTAATAAACGCTTTAATAATCGCTTAATTAATAAATGTTACTGTGGCGATCACGTGGTTCAGTGAAGCCTGGTTAGTTGCTTGCTCGTGTCGCCATCTATATTCACCAGTGGGAAGTGTTGCGTCGCATGAGCAGGACTCGACCTTGGTTCAATTTACTGGGAGTCGAATTCTTTACCGCTAGCCCAAAAGAGCTCCGTTGCGCTAGGTTCAAGAATTCTAACTCTTTCAAATTTGCCATCGTGGAGTTGTTCTCGAGATCGGTCCGCCGCCGTTACGCTTTCACGCCTTAATTACTTAATGGATCATCATTAAATTTTCCAGAAATATTTTTGATATATTAGAAAAGGTTATAATCTATAAAATGTTTGCGTGGTTTAAGCCACGCACCTACGCTCGCAGACAAATTTTTACATCGTTTAACTTATCGTTATGAAACTTTCAACATTTAATGTTTATACAACGACAATCATTTTAAGCTATAAAACCTATTATACAGTTTGAGTTTTAACAGATAAGTTACATTTTAAAGCCTATAACCTTTTCTAATATATCAAAAATATTTCTTGAAAATTTCATGATGATCGGTTAAGCAACAACGTGAGAGCGTAACAAACAAACTCACGTTCGCATTTATAATATTAGTTAGGATTTTCCACGAATTTTGCATAGATCTGCTTTGTTAACTGTAATTCATCCCTAAAGAACAATATTGTTGTCGTGATGTTCCATACTATGGTTTATGAACTCTTGAGTGACTCAACGTTTTGTTTCATCTTCATACAACATACAATTTTTTTGTACCAAAACGTTCGAATCTGTAGGGTAAACTTTCCGGTAAATTTTGTTCGCTTTATTATGTTCAATTTATGGCCGAGCAATAACCCATTTGAAACAAGATTACTAGAGATTCTGTTTACACTAGACATTTCGGTTTCATTTCAGAAACCTTGTATTCATTCCTAACTTGTTACCTTTTCTATCTTTGAGGCTACTCAATTGAAGAAATACAACATTGCCATAATTTAGTTTTCTTGTCCATCTCTCCCTTCTTTCCTTTTGAGAGCTGTCAATTTCATTTCGTCTATAACGAAATGTACAGCATTTTATGAGCATTTCAGGTAGGCTGCAATCCTTTGCCTTGTTAAATCAGCAACTTTCAAAGCTCGTTCGCTTCGCAACTCAGTAAATAATTTTGATGGATAAGTCTCAAAAATACTTCAAAAGCGAAATACTTAAAAAATTCTTACATTTAACCACAGCGGAAAATTCTAAATATTTTTATTTCGTCACAAAAGCATAACAAAACAGAAATTTAATATCAAATATACGTACAACGAAATAACATAAATAAATTCCGTTATTTATAATAAATTAAATTGTAAAACCATTTGTAATTAAAAAAATGATGAACCTACACTCAGTTAAAATTCTTGGAAAAAATAACATGTTTAATATTTTCATTGTTACGTATTTTGGAGTTGAAGCAAAAACACGCACTGAGATTTAGATAGTATAATTTGATTATAATTAAGGAATTACAAGGAAATAATAATAAGAAGAAGATTTTGTTCTCATTCTTTTGCACAATACTCTACATCGGTAGAGCGGCGTGAATTAAAGATTTCTAATTAACTGGTTAATAACTGAATAGTTTTGATTCTTCAGACAGAGCAGAACTTGTCTTTGCAGTGTATTATTTAAATCAAGAGTTTTCAACCCCAACCTGGATGTTATAACCGAAAAATTAACCATTAGCATCAATGACTTTGAATATGAAAAGTGTTTGGATGGTTGTTGGGAATGTATTTATTTTTACTTCCTTGTACGAAGTAAAAAGGAAGTATGGTAATCGCGAAAAATTTCGGGTCTCATATTTTAATGAAAATATCCATTTTGACCGCTATGGAATGCAATTTAACGATGCTTCTGCGTAATATTGTCGCGTAGATGAAGGGATCGTACAGTTGAGCAGGCAAGTACTCAAGTCTAAACTCAAGACTTTATTAAATTCGAACAGAATGAAGAACTACTTATATACTACAGCTGATTAGCATGCTGGAACATTCCAAACTCGGAATGTTCTGGAACATAAAGAAAACAGGTAAATAAGAAAGAAATTTACATAAAAATCGATTATGAGGCATTTGGCCTTATATGTTTAGGTTTCGAACTCGGGACCTACGTCTCTCGAGTCCTGCGTCTTCTCCACTAAGCTATAAGGAGTTCAGTCGGAAGGAGCAATTTTCGCTACAGTATCTAAACGTAAGGACAGAATAAAGGCATCTTTTTCCCCAAAAATATTATAAAACTGATTTAAAATGGATTCTGAAAAGATTTTTTCGGGACGTCTATGAGTACGTACATGCGTATGTACGTATGTATGTATGTATTTCGCATAACTCAAAAACGACTGGCCTCAGAAAGCTGAAATTTTGTATACAAGACTGCTATAACATGTAGATGTGCACTTTGCATT